>PKMM01003507.1:1192295-1243232 GCA_002933915.1 Eutrema heterophyllum | reverse complement strand
GAGTTGTTAGCAGTGGTTTTCGCCATGGAAAAGTTTCGGTCCTATGTGGTTGGTTCAAAGGTCATAGTCTACACGGATCATGCGGCTTTGAGGTACATACACGCTAAGAAAGACACCAAGCCGAGACTTCTCCGGTGGATTTTGCTACTTCAAGAGTTTGACATGGAGATTGTAGACAAGAAGGGTATTGAAAACGGAGTTGCGGATCACTTGTCTAGAATGAGAATTGAAGATCTAGTTCCGATAGACGACAAGCTTCCCGAAGAAAGTCTCATGTTGGTGAACGTTTTGAAGAAAGGGATAGAAGCCATGAAGAGTCTCGAGAATGCAAGCGGTTTGCAAGAGGAGAGGCTGCCTTGGTTTGCGGATTTGGTGAACTACTTGGTATGCGGGAAGGAGCCGCCACACTTGGATGGTTATAAGAAGAAGAAGTTCTTTCATGACGTCACAAAATACTATTGGGATGAACCATTCTTGTACAAGTTGTGTTCGGATGGTTTATATCGAAGATGCGTGGCGGATGAAGAGATGAACGGGATCTTGTTCCATTGCCATGGCTCCGCATATGGAGGTCATTTTGCTTCTTTCAAGACGGCGACAAAAATTCTCCAATCCAGATTTTGGTGGCCTAGTTTGTTCAAAGACGCTCACGCATTTGTCTCCACTTGTGATGCATGCCAAAGGAAGGGAAACATTGCTAGAAGAGATGAGATGCCTCAAAATCCTATTCTTGAGGTTGAAATTTTTGATGTTTGGGGCATTGACTTCATGGGACCATTCCCCTCTTCTTACGGAAACCAATACATTTTGGTAGCGGTGGATTACGTGTCTAAATGGGTCGAAGCAATCGCTAGTCCGACCAATGATGCTAAGGTGGTTCTAAAGCTCTTCAAATCGATCATCTTTCCAAGGTTCGGGGTACCAAGAGTCGTCATTAGTGATGGAGGAAGCCACTTCATTAACAAGATATTCGAGAGTCTACTCAAGAAGCATGGGGTTAAGCATAAGGTGGCTACACCATATCACCCTCAAACGAGTGGCCAAGTGGAGGTCTCGAACCGACAAATCAAGGCCATACTAGAGAAAACCGTGGGTAGTTCGAGGAAAGATTGGGCTAAGAAGTTAGATGATGCGTTGTGGGCTTACCGGACAGCGTTCAAGACACCTATTGGGACTACACCGTTCAATCTTCTCTACGGGAAGTCATGCCATTTACCGCTTGAGCTAGAGTACAAGGCCATGTGGGCCGTGAAACTTCTCAATTTTGATCTCAAATCAGCGCAAGAGAGGCGCTCGATCCAACTTCAAGAACTTGATGAGATTAGGCTCGAGGCCTATGAGAACTCCAAGATTTACAAAGAAAGGACTAAGGCTTTTCACGACAAGAAGATCTTGCGTAAGGACTTCAAGGCCGGAGATCAAGTCTTGCTCTTCAACTCCCGGTTGAAGCTGTTTCCCGGGAAGCTACGGTCTAAGTGGTCCGGTCCCTTTGTGATCAAGGAAGCGAAGCCCTATGGAGCCGTTGTTCTTGTGAACAAAAATGGAGAAGAGTTCGTTGCAAATGGCCAAAGACTAAAACCGTACCATGCCACTGAAATCGTTGAGGAGAGCGTCTCGCTTCATCTCAATGATGTTCCTTCCGCCTAAGCGGGTAACCAACGTCGAACTTAGTGACGTTAAACAAAGTGCTCTTGGGAGACACCCCAAGCTTATCCTTTGTATATACTTTTCATTTTTTATGTTTTTCTATCTTTTCTAGATCTTTTTGATGTCTTGTTTGAGTGTTGATAGGATCTTGACGGGCTGTGAAAACTTGGATCGACGGTGAAGAGGAGCGCAAGGATTAGACTGCGAAAACAGAAAAATCCGGAGGAGTGTACCGACCCATCCTGGATCGGTATGATGGGTCGGTATGAAGACAGAAGCTCACACCGACCGGATGCACCGAGCAGGAACGGATCGGCGTAAATTGAAGAGGAAAGGGTCTGTTGAAGTGTGCCGACCGATCCCCAGCCGGTATTAATCAATCGGCACAGAGCAAATCTTTTGTGCCGCTCGGTTAGTACCGCACCAGGATGGACCGGTACAAAAAGAAATCCTTGCCGAGCAGCTTCTAGCCGAGATGTCTCCAACCTGGAACGGATTTAGCCGAAGGGAGTACGCCCCAGACAATTATTAGCCGGCTATAAGGAGAGGGAGACACATCAAAGGCGCACGAGGACGTTTTGTGCCGGTTGGTTAGTGCCGACCGAGAACCGAACAGCGTAAAAAGCAGAAACTTCCCCCGAGCAAAATCCCTGCCGACAAAATCTTCACTCGGGCAAATTTTTAGCTGAGAGATTAGTACCGAGTGACACATACCGGCTCAGAATGGATCGGCACAGAGCAAATCTTTTGTGCCGGCTGATTAGTGCCAATCCAAGACGGGTCGGTATAAGGTGAAATTTTTCGTGCCGCACGACCTGTACCGATTAAGGATCGAACGGTAAGGTGAAAAAAGTCTATACCGTTCGATTTGTGCCGAGCCAACACGGATCAGTATGAGAAAGTCAACTCGGGTCAACGTATTCTATGCGCAGTAAACCCTACCCAGACCCACCCGAACTGACCCGACACGCCGCCTTCCTCCTCCTTCCTATGATAAATATCGCGGTTCTTCATCATCTTCTTCATTCCTTCTTATTTTCTCCATAACTTTTGCTATAGTTGCTCAAATTTTGCAATTCAAAATGCTGTGAACTCGGTTTTTGCTCCGCTTTCTGGATTTATCATCGTTTCTATCATCTTAGCACTCATCCCCAAGGTATTTGCACCGAAAATTTCATGAATTTTGCCCTTAAATTGAAACTCCATGGGAATGTTTGTGTGCTGCACCTAGCTCGATTTTAGCCTTAGGGTTTGCTAGGAATTGATTAAATCGTTGTTTTCTAGGAGCTAGTAGCTTTGGTAACGAATTTGCATATTTATGCTCTTGATTTTTGGTGAAGATATGATGAAATTGAGCAAATTCATTGAAATTTCTTAGAGATTTTAGGAGTTTAATCAATGAGCTTGAGTATGATGAATTGTTTAGATTGAATTAAAACACCTCTTTGTTGCTCATTTTTGATTTCGAGTTATACTTCCATGAGACTAATTATTTCCTCGAGAAATTGTAGGAATCATGGGACGAACGAGAGCCGCCACAAAGAAAGACGAAGCTCAAGCTCAAGCTCAGCCTCAAGCCTCGGCCGCGGGTAATGCAATGGTTGTTGCATCAAGTTCTCGAGCTAAGAAACCCGTTGACGCGGCAAGCGCTAAAGCTAAAGGCAAGCAAATAGCCGTTGCCGAAAAATCCACGGACAAGAAGAAGGGCAAAGGTGCGGGTACGGACAAAGGCAAAGCTGTTGCTATTCCGGATCCTCCAACCACGGAGCGATTCTTCGACAAGCTTATTGACATGGATTTTGAGCAAGGTCGTTTTGCGGATGTTGTGGTGCTAGAGAAGATGGGGATCCTCGAAGACGTGGCAAAGATTTTCGATACCATGGGTCTAGGACAGTTTCTACACATGAAGGAGCAAGCCCATCACGTGCTTACATGTCAATTCCTCTCTTCCCTCAAGGTGGCTTTCTACGACGAGCATCACAAGAAATCAAATGCCCACACCGGATTTGGAGAGATTGGGTTCGTGGTGAATGGCAAAGACCATCGAATGACCTTCCACGAGATTTGCCAAATATTCGGGTTCCGTGAAGAAGGAACAAGTGGGAGCCCGTACTTTCACTACCCCAAGAACGAGCTCAAGCGCGTATGAGACACCATTGGCTATGGGAACTACCAGCCGGGTGGAAACAAAACGACTCACATCCGTAACCCGGCGATTCGATATGTACACAAGGTGCTGGCCCATATGTTCTTCGCCAAAGTGGAGTTTGGTACGGTTACACTCGACGAACTCGAGTTGATGGCTCTCGGGTTAAGACCCCTTCTCCCGGTTTTCCCCAACGGGATGGTTTTCGAGGGAAGCGAGAGGATCCCATCTCTTGCAACTCTCTTGGTGCGACGTTTCTTTTGCTACAAAGCGTGGGCATACGAGACCAAGAACAAGAAGTCCGCAATAAGCATTGGCTGGCTTGTGGCACCCATTCTAAAAGCTAAGGGGGTAAAATTGCCGCATACAAAGGAGTGGAACTTGATGGATGAGGCGTATCTCATACGCACAAGGTTCCTCAAGGGAAGGATCGGACCATTGCTAGCTTACAACGTAAAACTCGGTCGAGATGAAGCGGTACAGGTTTTACTACCCAATGCGGAACTCACTCGTCTCGACAACCGGCGGAACACCTCCTTCTATCCCGTCAAGGACACTACAAGCAATAAGGGCAATGATAGCACTATACGATAGCGCAATTTTCGATTCTGCTATCAATGATGGTTTGGGGGTTTTGGTTAGTCATTCATAGCATTTTAAAAACGCTGTGAAGGAAAATTAATAAGCGGGTAATGAATTTCTCTTACGCGCCACACTTTGGTAACACTTAAGCGCCATACTTAGCAAAAAAACCAATCTTGTAGCGCCAAAACCTTACTCGTGTATCCCAAAAAAAAAAAAAAAAAATCAGAAACATAAAAAAAAACTTACCTTTACCAATTCCTTACCGGCGAGGAGACTAGCGACCTCCGTAGGTGCGATTAAGACCTGAGCTCCGTCTCATTCCGATCAGGTTCTCATTTCGTTTTGGGTCTAAATCGATTTCCTTCAGCCTCAGTCTCGTTCGTCTTCGAAGGTCTCGGCCTATCTCGTTAATTCCAGTTGAATCTCGTGCGTCTCACTCCAGCTGAAGGAAGACAAAACGGTACCTGAATCTCGTTTCGTTACCTCTTTCGATTTTGATTCTTCTTTGTTGGGTTTATGGTGTTTTGATTACTTATTTTGTTTCTCGATTTCGATTTCGATTTCATCTGGTCTCATTCGATTTTGATAACTCAGTAAGGTTCGATTGTGTTTAGGGATTCCATCTTACTTATTTTGATTACCTATTTTGATTTCGTTTATTGCATGTTGTTGTTTTGATTTCTCAAAATATATAACTTTCTATTCTGGTTCTTATTTCAGTCTTATATATGTTTAATTTACTGTAATTTGTCTCATGTTTTTGAGGTTTCGGCAAGCTCTATAGATAACGAAGAAGGTTCACATTGAAGATAAGCAAGAGAATCATCATATACAGGTAATGTCAGTTCAACATCAGTTTATATTTTAGCTTTAGTATTGTTTTTCTTTTAACTTTAAAAGAAACTACTTTTGGTGTGTAAAGTTATTGGGTTTCGTTAACTGGATTGTTCGTTTTAGGATAAGAGGAATGGCTAGACTGACTGAAGATATGGTAAGTGTATTGTCATTTTATTGATATTTGTTTATTGATTCTGACTTTGAATGTTAATTGTGTTGCATATAAGAAGAGTCTGTTTGTTGTTTCTTACTTTGAAAGGTTATTTGTTTTGAATAGAAAAAAGAGAGCGCAGAACCGTCTAAAGTGACGAGACTCAAAGTCTGGGTGAAGTCGCGTACGAAAAAAGATGGTACGCCAGTCAATACGAATGCCGCTGAAACGATTGTAAGTTCTGATTTTTGTTTCACATGATTTATGGATTTGGATTTCTGTATTGAAAACTTTATTAATTTGGTTTTTTGTTTATCAGAGAAAGGCAGCTGAAGTTGATAGTGATGATCCTTCTACACTATCAACAAATACAAAAGATGATCTACTATCCCAAATTTTAGGCCCCGATAATCCTGGACGTCTAAGGGCAATGGGACGAGGTATGAGTATGGCAAAATTAGCCTGTTTCCAAGTCAAGAACCAGTGTATGAATCAAATGCAAGAAAAGCAGTACGAGTTGCAGCAAAAGGTACAACAATTAGAAGGTGTAATTGCCAAAATGCAGAACCAGGTAAGCCATACTCGACCAATTTAATAAGTTGTTGAGTTTTTATGTGACACCTACTACCTGATAAACTAATATGTTGAGTTTCTTATGTTACAGAAACAAGACGCTGAAGTTGGTGAAAACTCAGCCCCAATAGTAAGTAATAAAGTTCAGATTCCTTAGTTAAGTTTATGTTTTCTATTCAATTTTTCAAGTGACAAAATCAGCTCCAGCTGTGAATACTGATAGATTTAATTTTCTAACCAATATTTTGTAGAGTGTGAACAAAAGATCACTTCCTCAGTGTGTTTTGGTTGATTGGTCTGGTAGTGATGACCATGTTGCTGAGGGTCGTCTTATTTCTTCTGATCCTGAGGACTTTGTGAACAACATTCCGTTAGGGCCTAATTCTGTTAAAGTCTTGGTTGACACTAGTTTGAAACCAGATGTTTTTCTTTGGAGGCCAGTACCTAACATGTTCACCGTTGAGGAAGCTGTAGGAGAAATGATTGCATGGCCAGCCTCTAATTGTGTTATCTTGAACAAGGAACCTGAACAAGAAGACATTGCGCCGAATGTAATAATTTCTTAGTCAAGGAACTTCAATTTGTTTACTTGTGTTAATATCCTCATCTTGTTATAATCCAAACTGGTAAGTTCTAAGTTTTGTGTGTGTTTACAAAATGAGAAAACGTGTTGTTTTCTACGTGTGTTTCACAGAGCTCAGGCACAAAATCTATGAATAGATGCACACTAATGGATTGGGCTGGAAATGAAGACGTTGTTGTTGCTGAAGGCCGTTGGCAGAGTCGAGATCCCAAGGCATTGGTTAATGGACTTCCTTTGGGACCAAATGCTATTAAAGTTTTTGTGGACGAGGTATTGCATCCTGAAACATTTCTGTGGAGGCCTACCTCAGAAATGAAAAATATTGAGGAAGCTTTGAAGTCTTTCATAGCATGGCCTGCCAACAAAGTTGTCTTCGACACAACCATAGATGCATCTGCGCGTGAGAAATCTCCTATTGTAAAATCTACAGCTCTATCTCCTGTCCGAAGATCTCAGGTAAACTCCTTTGTTTATTTGTTGTGTTTATGTGTTATTGATTGTTTTAAGTATTTACTGTATTAAATGATTTTATTGTTGTTTATGGCAGCGTAATAATCAGGACAAAGTTGTGAAAGAAAATCAACCCTGTAAACTGATGGATTGTACCGGCAAGAAGCGAGTAGTTGCCGAAGGACGTTGGTCATCAAACAATCCAGAGCAAAAAGTCCACTTTGTACCTTTGGGACATCACGCAGTAAAAGTTTGGGTAGATGTTGTAAAGGTGAAAGAAGCAGCAGTTTGGAGAAGTTCATCGGAAATCGAGTGTATGGATGATGCACTTGGTTCAGCTATTGCATGGCCTGAAGACAAAGTCATCATCTGCTGACTTTACCAAATCAGATGTAAGAGTTTCTATACGACAGTAACTGTGGTTTTAAGGCATTGGTGATCATAATGGTTTATAAAATTTTGAAGGGAATGAAGAACTTTGGGTCCGATGTAGTTTTAGTCTCTAGGAAATGCAAGGAATGAAGTACTTTTGGTCCGGTGTTGATTATGTTATCTTTTGTTAAGACAATGGAATGCTTGTCATGCTTGTCATGTTTTCTTTTGTAACATATACTTGGAATGTTTGATCAAGACATGGAATGCTTGTTTAGGACATGGAATGTTGTATTTGAACCATCTTTTGGCTATGTTAATGATGTTATGGATTGTTTGGATTATTTATGAATTGTAAATATTAAATATGTGAATTGTAAATATTAAAAACAAGGTATATTTTTAAAAAATTCGTAATTGGCCATCAAATATATGATAGCATGACAAAAATGCTACAATAAAAAATCTCATAGCATTAAGCAATAGCTATAAGAAAATGTAAGACAGCATGCATATAACGCTATAATACCAAAATATATAGCGTTAAACAAAAGCTATAAGAAAATGTAAGACATCGTACATATAACGCTATATTACCAAAATATATAGCGTAGAAAATTCGTGATGATAGTAAATATTATAGCATCGCAGTTTACGCTATAAAAGAACAAAATATAATAGCGTATAGAAAAACGCTATGGTATGGGGAGGGGTCTATTATAGCTCCGGCTATAATAGCGTTTATGAAAGCGCTATTATACATCTATTATAGCGCTTTTCGTGTGCTAAGAATGTCCTTATTTCTTGTAGTGGGAGCACCTCTACAACCCAGCCATGGACCCACCCATTGGCCTACCCCACAAGGCCAAGGCCGAGAGGAGTAAGGCCTCGAAGGCGAGTGTGACCGAGGATTCCTCTCATTCCGAGGACGAAGTCGCTAGTCCCCCACTTCCTATGCCCACCTACGGGAGCGAGCGATACAATTTCGAGCCATTCGACGGTGCCATGGGTGACCCCGCCACTAGACACGCGCACCATCAAACGAGACTCCTCCAAAGGTGGTGCAAGTGGCAAGACCGATCGATGAGGAAGATGGCAAAGACGATCAAGAGTTTGAAGAAGACAATCAAGGAGCTTAAGGCACAGGGGTCTTGCGAGATGGGTAGTGGCAGCCACGAGGAGACACAAGCCGCGCATCGCCGTGAAATTGGTGAAGGCTTGCATGGTGGTGAATTGATGGACCACGAGGAAGCATGCCGTTCTTTGGCTCATAGAGAGAAGGCGGATAAACGAAAGGCCATGAGATCTCCATCACCGTGTTCTAGCAACCCCTCTTTCTCGATGGGGTCTTCCTCCTCATCTCAAGACTTCTAGGTAACACTCCATCACCTTGTACATATTTCTTTTTCTTTTCTTGCGTATTGCATTGTACAGTTTTTTTTTTTTATCTCTTATTTTTGGTTCTTCCTTTAAATTTATTTCACACAGAGACGGTGTGATTTAAGTTTGGGGGAGGGACCGGCATCTAACCATGTTTATTTTGATCCTATTTTTATATTTCGCATTTTGAGTCTCATGCATTCATCTAAGGCATAGAAAAACCAAAAAAAAAAAAAAAAACACAAAAAGAAGTCATTTAGTTTGCATCTCATGAATAGGATCGAGTCTATTAACATATAGGTTGCATTGCACTTGCATAGGGAACAATGATGAATTTTCCTTGTAGAGTATCATTTTAAGAGCTCGGTCCAATGTCCTCGTTGCTAGTTGTTTGATGCTTTGATCTCGTGTTTGAAATAAAGGACGAACCATGTTTTGATCTCATGTCTCATTACTTAAGTCTTAGCTAAAACATGTGTGAATCGAATCCAATCCTACCTGAATGATAACCTTAAATTTTAACATATTAATTATCTTGGTTGTGCATGTCAATGTGGCTTCATGGATACCGATACACATATTCGAGCTATCTTCCCCTTTTTACCACTCTTTGTTAGCTCGAATAGCCGATTCCCTTCTTTGGAACGGTTAACCATTCCCAAAACCCAACCGTCCTTCAAGCCAAAAACAAATTGTGAGCGACGTGAGGCCTTTTCCGAATCAACTAGGCAAAAAGTGTTGAGTTTAGAACGACAAGGAGAAGCTTCCATGTAGAACTAGCCCGAACTCAAAGGGCTAGACATAGGTTAGGATTAGATAGGACGGGAGTTTGGGGATAAAGAAAAAGAGAGAAAAGGGAAGAGAAATAGGGGATAAGCAAAAGTTAAAATGTTGGCAAATGAAATGTGGTTCAAGAAAAGCTCTAAGTGTAAAAAAAGAAAATAGTCTCTAGTGCTAAAAAGAAAAGGGAAAGAGCCGAAAATGGCTAAGGTACAAGAAGATGAAAAGAGAGACTAGGGGAAACAAAAGAAGAGCTAAGTGAATAAAAGTGTTGTAAGCCAAACCGTTTGGAGAAAAAGGAAACCCCCTGAGTGCTTAATTAAAAATAAAAGGTGAGACCGAGTGAGTGATGAGGGCTAATAGACTTGTGGAAAAGGGTAGCTTAGGAAGGATCATCATCGGGGCTTAGAGATTAGGAGTATAGATCGATACGAGGCATTGGGTAGATGGAAGTCATCCTTGTATGCATCTATTGGGCTTTACTCTTAGCATTTTGCATTAGCTGATTCCTTTTTGAGAGATCCCTTGGCATTGGAGAAACCCCACTCATTCGAGATCATTTTTTTATCTCAAAACCTTTTACCATGGCCAAATGAATCCACTTGACTTGCATAACCATGATTCACTTGAAACAGTTCAATGAATGTCGAAGGATTGGATAAGAGGAACGCGTGTGTAGGTTAAGACTTGGGCTTGATTCATGTAGGGAAGGGATATGGCTAGCTCCTTTTGAGTAGACTTGTTTGATCGCAATTTAGAACTAACAACTTGGACATTGAGCTTGATTTCTTTTTATGATACTTGTGGATTTGAGCTCCCGCTTTCAATCATCTCCCCTTACTTGCTCGTGTTTGTTCGCTTGAGGACATGCGAAAGAGTAAGTTTGGGGGAGTTGATATATTCATATTTTACTTATTCTAGCATGCATATTAGTTAGGAGTTTGATGTGATTTGCATACTTATCATGGTTCTATCTCGCATTTTGGTCTTCCTTAGGAACTAGGATGTTGTGCATTAGGTCCTAGCGTATCTCGCATGTTTTGGAGTCTTTTCTAGGTACTTGGAAGAACTTTGGAAGGATTGGAAGTCACCAAGCCAAGCTGGATCGGAGTTGGGTACAAGAAGAGATGGCCAAGGCAAAACAGCAAAAAGGAGAGGAGTACGCCGACCCATCCTGGATCGGTATGATGGGTCGGTATGAAGACAGAAGCTCATACCGATCCACAACACTTTTTACACCGACCCAGAATCGATCGGTGTACCCTCCCACAACTCCGAGATTTTGAACGGCACGTTTCCAAGTGATTCACACCGACCGATCCTGGATCGGTGTGATGGACCGGTACGAAGACAGAAGCTAACACCGATCCAAGAACTCTCCCATACCGGTCCAGAATCAAGCGGCACAAGGCACAGAAAGATTAGTGCCGACCCATCCTGGGTCGGTACTAACCAACCGGCACTAAATCCAACACACGCACAATCGATTTCTGCCGGCTAAAAACCTTCCCGCGTGCGACCCAACTTCATTTTGGCCGGCTAAACCTGCACCAGAGTCAAGCGGCATTAAAGCACGGGAAGATTAATGCCGACCCATCCTGGGTCGGTACTAATCAGGCGACACTAATTCCTCCCGGCTAAAAAGCATACCGCGCACGATCCAGCACGTCCCGCGTTCGACCAGACATCATTTCTGCCGGCTAAAACCCACTCTGCTTCGATCCAACCCTCGTTCCTATCGGCTAAATCTCATCCAACCAGCAACGGATTTAGCACCGGATGGTTTGTACCGACCCAGAACCGGTCGATACAAACCTGTATTTTCAGGATTTTGCCCAAACCCGACCGGGTCAGTACCCGGTTTGTTCCGGGTTGACCCGGTTTGCATTATTCACTATAAATACCAGAAAAACCTAATTTTCATTATGTCTTCTTTATGCTAAAAAACCTCTTTTTATATGTTCTAAGTATTTTGTAAGAGATTTTCCTTTTCAATCTATCAATCTATTCTATTCTCAATCTCCTTTCTTAATCATCTAATCATCTAATCATGAGATTTAACATGTTCTTTATAGGATTTGTTAGACCCATCATGATTAGTGAGTAGTTTCCTAGAACCTAGGGATGGGTTAGGATTAGGTGACTTCCATGGATGATTTGTGATGCTTAGGGATAGATAATCAATTTCCTACTCTTAGGGAGTGTGTCTAATGCTTGACTGTGCTTGAGAAAGTCAAACTTGATCTCAAGGCATTTCCCACCCACAAGGTGTTCGATGAAATGCCTAAGAGAGCTTTCTAAGAGAAATACCCTTCTTAGCCTAAGAGATTAGTTGTCTAAGGGATTATTTAGGTGATCTTGATTAATGAAATTAATGCTTGCTAATTAAGAGTCCACAAATGAGAATTTGATCTTGGATTAGCAATTAGCATAGGTGATTAGTACCTTGAGAGAGGATTAGTCGCGATTAGGATCTTAACCTTGGAAATTAACCTTGATTGTGTATGAGCATCATGAATTAGACTTGGAATAGCCTATATCCAATTACCCCATCCTTGGATTCGTTTTCATCATTTGAGTTCATATCTCGCTTAGTTTGTTTCATTTTGTTTATTGCTAAATCTTGTTAGGGTATTAGTTAAAATCAACAACTCACTTATCTAGCTTAACTTACTTGAGTGCCTTGGATTCTTCGTTCTTAGAATTAATCCCAATACGGATTGATAACCTTCTATACTGCTCGTATTGGAGTTATTGATACCTCCTTAAGACCGAAAAGTCATAGTATCAATTTGGCGCCGTTGCCATATTGGGATTTGTTTTAACATTGAGATTTAGGTTCTTTGTGAGATTAAGCTCTCTTTCTACTTTTGTTACTGATCTCTTTCACTTCTTGTTACCATCTCTATCTTATAGGTGCATGCATACTCGTTCTAAAGGTCACGACGCCCTTGTTGNAGAGGATTAGTCGCGATTAGGATCTTAACCTTGGAAATTAACCTTGATTGTGTATGAGCATCATGAATTAGACTTGGAATAGCCTATATCCAATTACCCCATCCTTGGATTCGTTTCATCATTTGAGTTCATATCTCGCTTAGTTTGTTTCGTTTTGTTTATTGCTAAATCTTGTTAGGGTATTAGTTAAAATCAACAACTCACTTATCTAGCTTAACTTACTTGAGTGCCTTGTATTCTTCGTGCTTAGAATTAATCCCAATACGGATTGATAACCTTCTATACTACTCGTATTGGAGTTATTGATACCTCCTTAAGACCGAAAAGTCTTAGTATCACCCGCACTAGGTCGGTACCACCAATCAGCACAAGAAAGATTAGTACAGACCTATTCTGGACCGGTACTAACTGGTCGGTAAAAAGTCAAAGATTAGTACCGACCTGTCCTAGCTCGGTACACTTGGTCGGTACAAAGCCACTTCCAAATCCGTCCCCATGAAGCCAGCCAAATTGTCTTGAAGATCCGGCAGAAAGAAAAGGTTCCGGTCAGATGCAGTGTCAATGATCTTCATGAAAGATGTAGCCAGATGAGTTATCTGTCTACTGAAGGTGGTTTGAGGTCATTCGGACATGTATTCCAGAAGATATCGCGATTTTACCAAAGGTGTATCCGTCTGGCCGCGAGACCAACGCCGACCAGCATTGGATCAGCACAAATAAGCCCAGTACCGACCCATCCTATACCGGTACTATCTGGTCGGTACTGAAGCAGAGAGTAGTACCGACCCAGCTTCACTCCCCATACCGATCCAGAATGGATTGGTACAAAACCCAGTCTGTTCTCATCGAAGCCAGCCAAAGTCACCCAAAGATCGCGCCAAACGAAGAACTTGCGTTCAGATTCAGCTCTCTACGTCTTAATAGAAGTTGTAGATAACTGAGTTGGATGTCTACTGGATATGGTTTGAAGTCATTCGGAGCAGTAGTATGAAAGATACATCAGATTTAACGAGTGTTGCTCAATGGAGATTAGTACCGACCCATCCTGGGTCGGTACTGCCAAACGGTACTAATCATGCATCGACCAGCTCATCATTTCTGCCGGCTAAAACTCTTCCCGCACGACCTAAGTGCACCAATGCCGACCTGACTTAGCTCGACGTTACCCGACCAGTACAAGGAAGAAATCTGTACCGATCCATTTGTACCGATCTAGAATGGGTCGGTACAGACCTCTAGAATCAGCAAAAACCCAGTTTTGGCCAGGTCAATACCCGGTTTGCCCCTTTTTCTATAAATACTCTTGAAACCTAATTTTCTAGTAAGCTTTCTTCTTTCTAGAGTTGGGTTTTATCCCAAACTCTTCTTTTGATTTTGGAGGGATTTTGATTGTTCTTCATACAAATGCCACTCTAGAGAAGATTTCTTCACCCTTATCTTTATATTAATGCATCTTCTTTATCCTTATGTCTTTTTATCTTTTGTTCTTCATGTTTAGACTTTAGGGTTTTTGTTGGATTTTGGTTTGCTTGATTTTTATGGGTTGATGATTGATTTGTGATGCTTAGATTCTAAATCATTGCTTTCCTTTCTTTCTAAGTGATCTTAATGCTAGATTGGGCTTGAGAGAGTCAATCTAAATCTTTGGGAATTTCACACCCACAAGGTGTTTGATGAAATTCCCCAAAGAACTTAGAAAGAGATAAACATTCTTAACCTATGAGAGTAGTTGCTTAAGGTGTTTATTGGTTGATTTGAATATTGATCTTAATGATTGCTAATCATTTCATCACAAATGAGAATTTGATCTTGATTTAGTGATTAGCAAAGTGATTAGTGCTTTGAGAGAGGATTAGTCATAATTAGTGATCTTAACCTAAGGAATAGCATAGATTGTGTGCATTTGCATCATTTGTTAATTGTCTTGATGATTAGATGATGATGATTTAGGTTGCATCTTGTTAGATCCTTCACTTAGGTTGATCTTAAAGCTAGTTTTCGATTGAGAGATCAAAACTAGAGCTTAAGCATTTCACGCCCGATAGGTGTTCGACGAAATGCTTGAACCGAACCTTTTGTGAGCTTTTCATGTCTAGCCAATGAGAGTTGATGTCTAGGGTGATTAGTGAACTAAGTGGAATTAGAGATTAAAGCTTGCTAATCATCTTATCACAAACGAGAGTTTGTTCTTGATTTGGTGATTAACAAAGTGATTAGTGCCACGAGAGTGGATTAGTCATAATTGTGAATTCCATGTTCTACGATAGTGTTTAATTCAATCTAAATCATCATTGTTTGTTCATTAATCATCTTCTTGATAGTTAATTCATTTTTCCAACACTTCTAGCCTTTGTTTTCTTTCTTGCAGTTTACATTCTTTGTTCAAAAATATAAAAACCCAAAACAATTGCTCTAGCTTAAAAAGTTCTTGCATTCCTAGTGCATTAATCTTAACCTCTATGGATTGACACCTCTTATGCTACAATGACAAGCATAGAGGAATTGATATGAACCTAATAAAAAATATTTATCAGTATGCGTACATGGTAGCTTTGCTAAGATGAAGTAAGATAATGAGTTTGTGGAGAGAACGGTGATTGATTGAGTTTATATTCCCGATTATAAAATGAACTCATGATGGCTTTCAATGAGAGATGGAAAATACAATGAGGGTTAGAGTTTAAGGTTTGGCGTAATTGGGTTTACGCCAATTACGACGATTTTGCGACGATTTGATAAAATTCATCTTTACCCTAAACCCTTTGACATAAGACCCTATACAATAGAATATGGAAGTTATTATGAATCTCATGTATACCTTAAGGGGCAAAGTGTTTAGGGTTCCGAAGAATATTATTCATATGTCGCGAAATCGTCGCAAGTTGCGACGATTTCGCGACGATTTGATGAAAATTCAGCTTAACCATATACCGTATGCCCCAAGATGTTAAGATGAATCTTGAATTTCATCAAATCGTCGCTAAATCATCGCAAATGGCGACAATTTCGCAATGATATTCATGAAATACATCCAAACCCTAAATCCTAAACCATAAACCCTTAACCGTAACATCTCATTGTATTTTCCATCTCTCATTGAAATCCATCATGAGTTGATTGAATGATCGGGAATATAAACTCAATCAATCACCGTTCTCTCGACAAACTCATTATCTTACTTCATCTTAGCAACGTTACCATGTAAGCATACTCTATGTTTTAGTATTTCTTCAATCTCGATGAACATATAGATGATTTGAAGATTTAAGGTTTCGATAAACATTTAGATGGGTTTAGAAGTGTTGCAAGCGATGTAACAATCCTCGTACCTATGCCCTATACCCTAAACCGTATTTTTATAAAATTTTGTCGCTATATCGTCGCAGATGGCCACGATTTTACGAGGATTCTTATGAAATCTTGTATATCTTTACCTTATTCCTCAGATGGATTTCAAAGAATTCGTCGCTAATTCGTCGGAAGTTACAACGCATTAGCGACGCTTTTTATGAATTCGTCGCTATATCGTCATTATATCATTGTTATTTACCACGAATTGGCGACGATTTTAATGAAATACCTTAAACCTTAAATCCCGATCCCCTCTCCGATCATATCCGCTCATTTCACGCCGAATGTGCGGTGATTATTAAATTACGAGAGACAAAGACGAAATTAGTGTCAACAAAGGGTTAGACACAGATCAAACCCTTTGTTGACCCTAATTTCGTCTATGTCTCGTAATTTATTAATCGCCGCACCTTCGGCGGGAAATGAGCGGATATAATAGGAGATGGGATCGAGATTTAAGGTTTAAGGCATTTCATAGGAACAAATGTATGTTATTAATACATTACATTCACAATATATATATATAGTACATTAAAATCACAATATATAATTATATATATATATATATATCCTCACTCAGATTCATTTCCGGACGAAGACACATCTGTTTCTTCATCATCTAGTTCATCACTTTCTTCGAACTCATCTTCCTCATCTTCTTCCTCTGTATTGTTTGGTAAATATTCAACTTGCCTGTTTTGAGGATCTATCAAAAGGATGTCATCACTGCTCTCATTTGGTTCTGGCATATCAGAGCAATGATTTTGCTGCATTGGGAGATCTTCAACCCCCACAATTCGACCCCTCGGAGAAACTCTTATAACTGATAACCATGCGATAAATTGCTCATACTTATTGTAACGTCGCGATTGGTTCACGTCTACTGCCCCAAATTTGTTTTTATGGACCCCTCGATCAACTGTTGGATCGAACCAGTCGCATTTGAATATAACACATTTCAAACCTAAGCAGCCGGGGTACTCAACTTCAATTATGTCTTGCAACACTCCATAAAAATCTATTTCGCCTCGCACACATACACTGTAGTTGGCAGTAGCTCTTTGATTGCCGTATTTGAATGTATGAAATATATATCCGCGTGTGAAATACATGTGTGCAGTCGTTATCTTCGATATGGGGCCTTTGATTAACTCATGGAACCACAGTGGATATGCGGTATCCCCATGCTCGACCTAAATCGTTAATTAACAAATTCAATATATGTATTAGATATATTGTCTAAGTAAATAATTTATACGTACTTGAGTCTTCAACAACGGGGCAAAGTGTTGATCTTTACGCTTGTTGATTTTGTCGTCTGAGATTCCCTCAAAGACTTCTCGTACCTGTCTAACAAATTCACTACATATACAAATTAAAAGTATATACAATTAAGATACATCGTACTTGTTATAAAGCAATAATGAATATCTAATTTACCATATATATGTATGTTTATAGACATACGTCTCAAATTCACGGACTTCTTCGCTGTTTAAGAGGATATACGTTTGGGCACTATGATGGTCTTTTTCATTTGCAAACCAAACTGACTTCACACTTCCACATAATCGACCGATTGAAGAAAAGATGTCTGGGACTCCTTCATTAGCATATGTTCGTCCTACACCTCCGTCATCATATCGCCGTGCTGCCCTTTTCCGTGTCCGGACCTTCGAGCCGAAATAGTATTCCGTGAAGTGAGAAGTTTCTTGTGTTAAACTTCCTACTACTATTGAGCCTTCAACTTTGGCTAGATTTTTAGCCTTCCGCTTCAAATGTCCCATGAATCGCTCGAATGGGTACATCCACCGATATTGCACAGGTCCTCCAAGTTCTGCTTCGTTAGGGAGATGGATAGGTAGATGTTCCATAACTTGGGGGAATATTTTCTCCAAGTTGCACAACAAAATAGGAATAGTAGCATCAAATTGTGCAATAACATCTTCTGACAAAGTGTGGGTACAAAGATCCCGAAAAAACGCTCCAATGCCTACAATGAAAATTACCACATATAAGGTAGACTTGTTAATTTTTCATTTCATATATATTATATAAATGTTTACATATGTGATTAATTTAAAGTTACCTGCAATTGCTTCGTGTACATTTCCTGGTAGAAGTTCAGCAAATGCAAAAGGAAGTAGCCGTTGTATAAAGACGTGACAATCATGACTCTTCATCCCGGAAAACTTTTGCCATTTCTCAACACATTTAGCTAGATTAGATACGTACCCATCCTGGAACTTCACATCAGATGTCGCCCATTTGAACAAGGCTGACTTTTCTTCCGCACCCAATCGAAATATGGGAACATGTGCTTTCCCATTGCTTGTAATATGTAACTCATTCCGACAACAAAGATCAGGCAAGTCTAGTCTTGACTTACCGTTGTCTTTAGTCCTTCCACGCACGTTTAACACTGTATGCATGATGTTATCAAAAACGTTTTTCTCAGTATACATGACATCCATATTGTGTCTAAGCAAATGATCCTTCCAATACGGAAGCTTCCAGAATATGCTTTTCTTATGCCAATTGTGATGCTCCCCATATCCATCCGTCATATTAGTTGGAGTGTGCCAATTTCCACCACGATTGACTGTTTCCAGTGCACCATAATGATCAATCTCTGCTTCTAGATCTTCTCCGGAAAGATAAACAGGAGGAGGAACACGAACAGCTTTGTTCTTTCTAAACAACCGCTTGTTTCTCCTATATGGATGGTGAATCGGTAGAAATCGGCGGTGATAATCAAACCAACTTGTTTTTCGACCATGTTTCAATTGAAACGCATCTGTCCTATTGAGACAATATGGACAAGCCAATCGCCCATGCGTAGTCTAACCTGATAACATCCCGTAAGTAGGAAACTCGCTTATTGTCCACATAAGCACCGCACGCATTGCAAATTTTTTTTTCCTCGCAAAATCATATGTCCGAACCCCGGTATACCAAAACTGCCCCAATTCCTCTATCAGAGGCTGCAAAAACACATCAAGGGAACGCTTCGGATGCTTCAGACCATGTACTAAAATACTCAAGAATAAAAATTCCCTTTGCCTGCACATATCTGGAGGAAGGTTGTAAGGCGTTAGGATTACTGGCCATCAAGAATATTGCTTACCAGACATACCAAATGGACTAAATCCATATGTGCAAAGACCAAGATACACATTTCGTTTCTCTCTAGCGAAGTCTGGGTGTACCATCTTAAAGTGTTTCCACGCTTTTGCATTTGAAAGATGAGTAACCTCCCCATCTGTTTGCAAATGATCTGCATGCCATCTCATCGATGCAGCTTTCCTCTCCGACTGATACATTCTTTTTAACCTATCAGTTATAGGAAGGTACCACATCCGCTGGAACGGTACCTTACTATGACCAGTACCTTGCGGCTTATATCTTGGCTTATGGCAAAATCGACATTCCAGCAACTTATCATCATCTTTCCAAAAAAGCATGCAATTGTCAACACATGCATCTATCATCTCAGAAGGCAACCCAAGACTATAAAGCAGCTTTTGTATCTCATAGTAAGTTTCAACAGCTAAATTGTCTTCTTGCAAATACTCTTTAATCAAATCAGCCCAATCATCCATGCAAACCTCAGCTAAGTTATGATCAGTTTTAATAGTCATCATCCTAGCCGCCAACGACAATTTAGAGTGCCCTTCTCTACATCCTTCGTAGAGTGGCTGATTTGCATCATCTAGTATATCATAAAATCTGTTTGCATCTAGATTGGGTTCCTCATCATGATGATCAGGTGGAAATGTACTTACGATTTCATGAAATGCATTTGTAACCATGTCATGAATCCTATCATGATCTTGACCATGCTCTGCATGATAATCAAATTGGTTAAAATCATTTGACTCATCAAAATTCGATGCTTGATAATTGCTACTACTACTACCTACATTTCCCCCATGACCCTCTCCATGATAATACCAGATATAGTAATGCGGCATAAACCCTCTATTTAATATATGCGACCACACCTTCGAGGTAATGATAAATTTCCTATTCTTGCATTTTGGACAAGGACAGTACATCTTACCACTGGTAATCGTATTTTGTATAGTTCCCGCCTGATGCATGAATCCCTCCACCCCATCACTGAACTCCTTTATTAGCGATCCCTCCGAATCAAAACGATTATACATCCATCTTCTAATTTCGTATATTGACATTTTTTGTTGGTCAGAGAGAAGTAAATGTTTTTGAATATGAAATTTTTCTTATGAGGTTGGCCGCTATATATATATTTTTATTTTTGTTATCATCGAATTAGCAACGAATTTTGCATCGATTTTGCAACGATTTTACAATATGTTTACCTGTTAACTTAAACGTGTTCACCTAACTCATATATCCTCGGTAATTCGTTGCAAAGTTCAACGAATACGTTTCCGGGGTAATTCGTCGGTAATTAACGACGATTTAACGATGATTTTTGGAATCGTCGTTAATTGGACAGAACTTAACAACGAATTTACGACGAAATATTTCGTCCCAATTTTGCGACGATTTTACGACGATTTAAAAAATCGTCGTAAAAACGATGTTGATTTGCGACGAAATAAAATCGTTGCAAAAAATCGTTGCGAAATGGCTGTTTTCTTGTAGTGGTAGCAGTGGTCGGTAGTCGGGAAGACGGGACCGGATCACTTGTGAAAAAGGGTTAAGGCATATGTGCAGTATGTGAAGTATCTAGCATATGTAAGATATGTGAAATATGTAACATATGTGAAGTATGTTTGAATCGAATGTGAATTTTGTGAAATCATGGATGGTTATATTATGCGAAGTAATATGAACCAATAATGGTTTGATTGGCTACTTAAAGTTCCGAGCCGAGTCATCATTACTTTAAGCACGCCAAGGGTTGATTGCCGTGAAGGGCATGAAAAATCCACCGGTTTCGAATTAGGGAAAGAATTTGCAAAACCTTAGGATTTAGTAAGACGTACCTTAGGAAAAATCCACGTAAGGGTCAGAAGTGAGGGAGACTATTTATAGACGAGAGGGGAGACGAGCAACCAGGAGGGTTTGGTGTGTAAGAGAAGACCGAGACGTTCGACGAAGAAGAAGCGGGTCAGAAGGATCTGCTAAAGGCGAAAGAGATCGAGAGGATCAAACCGCCAGTACGGCGAGGGATTATTAAATCCGTGCAAACATAGCAGATTTATCGAGAGTCAACCACAGTTCGAAAGGTGACAAGTCGAAGTAGACTAGTCAACCGGGAGATAGGCAAGAGGCCAGCCGAGACGTTTACCATAATGATGCTGATGATGATGCTAAAAGGCCAAGGAGAACAGCGACATCACAAGGAGAAATAGACCGTGAAGGTCAAGCTGGGGTAAACAAAATGATAAAAGGCAAAGGTCTTTTACCAAAGAAAAGAAGAGGAGGAACATAAAGAAACCCAAAACGGGGAGAACTTTCCAAAGAAGAAAAGGTACAAAATTTGGTACCGGAAAAGTTACAAACGCCACCGCGTAAAAATCAAAGGTGGAAGAGGAGAACCTCAAGAAAGGAATTGAGGCGATTCCGGCGAAGATCCAACGGCGGCGGCGGCGACCTAAGAAAGAAGATAAGAAATTAGCAAGAGAAGAGAAGAGGAAGAGAATATCGAAGAACACTACAAGAAAACACGCGCATTTCCGACGGAATTTAAACCATCGAAAAATTCCAACGGAATACCGATGGCATATCGAGGGAATTGCGACGGTTTGAATTTTCTTGGAAATCGGTCAGAATATTCCGACGGATTGAATTTCCTCAGAAATCCGTCGGAATATTCCGACCGAATTCCGAGGGAATGTCGACGAACCTATATTCTCTTGGAAATCGGTCGGAATTTCCGACCGATTAACGGTCGTCGGAAATCGGTGGCTAATTTCCGACCGATGTCTGAGGGATATATATACTTGCTTTGTAAATACTTCTCCCCTTGTATATACGTTCCTTGCTTTGTTTGTAAACGGATATATATACGTTTTCGCTAGATTCCAATTGTTTTACAAGAGTGCTTTGTAAACATTCCTTGCCTATTTTTCACATGTCTTTGTTCCCAGGTTGTTCCAATGTTTAATTCGTGGGTTTCCTGTCTCTGGTCTTCTGAAGATTCATGTGTATAGTTGCAAAGAACAAACAAACATTTCTCTATAAATACTTCTCCCCTCATTCACAACAAACACAAAGCAAAAACAAATTACACAATGTCTTATTTTCGATCATGGATGGACAAAACTCCGCGTGATCCCGCGACGGGCGAATTAACGGATGAGTTCGCACAAGGTGTGGAGGAGTTCATGAACTTTGCGTCAAACAATACCATGACATCGGAATACGGTAATATGTATTGTCCTTGTACTAAATGTCGGAATCATAGATTAGTGTCGGTTAGGGAAGTAAGGAATTATATAGGACTATATTTATGCCGGGTTACAAGATTTGGTATACCCACGGAGAAACTGATTCAATGGTGCAATATTATGGTAATTATGGTAGCACATCTGACAGGTTTGGTAGTACTTCGGGTACTAGGTTAGAGGAACCAACCCCGTAAGTAGATGTAAACGCAGATTACACTCAGATGGTGAATGATGCGTTTCGTGAAAACATAGCATCATATCATGTTGAGGATGGTAACAGGATAGAGGAACCAAATTTAGAAGCGCGGAAGTTTTTTGATATGCTAGATGCGTCTAAACAGCCATTATACAAATTATGTAGAGATGGAATATCGCCTTTATCAACTGCAAGCAGTTGATGACTATAAAGATGGATTTCAACGTAGCCGAGGATTGTGTTGATGCGATAGCTGATTTTGTGAAAGATATCTTACCTGAAGATAATATTTCACCGGCTTCATCCTACGAGATTCAGAAGCTTGTAGCTGGTCTTGGATTACCGTATCAGATGATAGATGTGTGCATCGACAAATGTATGATATACTGGAGAAAGGACGAAAACCGGTTGAAGTGTCGCTTAATTTTGTCACAAACCTCGGTATCATGATACATGTGGCAGAGTACATGTTCCACATAAACGGATGTGGTATTTGCCCCTAGCTGATAGTTTGAAGAGGTTATATAAATCCGAGCGCATGGCAGGGCCTATGAGATGGCATGCAGAACATAACTCAGATGGAGAGATTGCGCATCCCTCAGATGCAGAAGTATGGAAACATTTTCAAGAGGTTTTTCCTAGTTTTGCGTGTGAGTCAAGGAACGTATACCTCGGGTTATCTACAGATGGATTCAACCCTTTTGGAAAGCATGGGAGGCAATATTCGTTGTCGCCAATAATCATCACACCTTATAATTTACCGCCAAATTTGTGCATGAAACAAGAGTTTTTGTTCCTCACAATCCTCGTCCCCGGTCCAGAGCATCCTAAGAGATCCCTCGATATTTTCTTGCAGCCATTAATTTATAAGTTGAGAATGTTGTGGAAAAATGGTGTTGAAGCGTTCGATGTTTCACTGCAACAGAATTTTATGATGCGTGCGGTACTTATGTGGACCATAAGTGATTTTCCAGCATACGATATGCTATATGGATGGTCGACGCATGGAAGGTTGGCATGTCCGTATTGTCAAGATAATACTGATGCATTCCAATTGAAGAACAGACGTAAGACTTCTCGGTTCGATTGTCATCGACGATTTATACCGCATGATCATCCATATCGTCGGAGCACAACATTGTTTAGAAAGAACAAAAAAGTTTTTGATGGTCCACCTCCTAAGTTAGATGGAAATTATTTTATGACTCAGTTGAGAGATTTTGGTGCTGACAAGCCAGTTTCATGCGGGGGTAATGGGCATTATCTTGTTGACGGTTGTGGCGAGTACCACAATTGGCACAAGAATAGTATTTTCTGGGATTTGCCATATTGGAAAGACCATTAGCTGCACCATAATCTAGATGTAATGCACATTGAAAATAACTTTTTCGACAACATCATGAACACTGTTCTAAATGTGCAAGGAGAGAAGAAAGATAATTTGAAGGCCAGATTGGACTTGCTAGGTATTTGTTCCCGTAAGGAGTTGCATGTAATGGCGAACGGAAAATCACTGCCCCCTCCTTTCCGGTTGGATGCGACTTCAAAGGAGGAGTTCTTCGATTGGATTAAGGACGGTGTCAAATTCCCAGACAGATACGCATCTAACCTTCGTAATTGCGTTGATAGTTCAGAAGAGAAGTTTTTTGGGATGAAGAGTCATGATTGTCATGTTGTCATGCAGCGCCTCCTTCCATTTGCATTTGATGGTCTTCTTCCTATGAAGGTCCATGCAGCTATTGCAGGTACATACACTAATTTACAATATTATTTATGTTACCATATTTTTATTTATGATCATTATAGGTGAGTTTTTTAATTTTCTATGTATACTATATATGAAGGGATCGGTGCTTTCTTCCGAGATCTATGCACGAGATCACTTATATCAGCCGGAATCCGAAATCAGGGGGAAAACATACCGGTTCTCCTTTGCAACCTCGAGAAAATATTTCATCCTGCCTTTTTTGATGTTATGGAACATCTTCCTATTCATCTCACTCGAGAGGCAGCACTTGGTGGGCCGGTTCAATACCGATGGATGTACCCTTTTGAGCGGTATATGTTCCACGTAAAGAAGAAGGTGAAAAATCTTGCTAGGGTCGAGGGTTCTATCGTCGCACAGAGCATTAATGAAGAAACTTACAACTTTGCCGGCTACTACTTTCCAGCCCAAGTCCAAACAAAAAGTAGACGCCCCGCACGACATGATGATGGAGGGAAAAAAGTTAGTTATCCTGTTTATGTCCCCGATATATTTACTCATATTTGACGACTAAGTGGAAAAAGCAAGGATCATAGACTATTTTCTAATGCATTTGTTCATGCACATGATTTTTATGGCCCAAATACGCGATTGGTATCCAAATTACACAGAGGATGAGCTTGTTGTCGTCAAGCAGAATGACTTTGGTGATTGGTTGAAATATTATGTAAGTGTTAAATGATGCTTTATTATATAATTAAATTGTTTAACTTCCTTATATAAACATTGTGTCGATTATTGCATGTCCACATGAAATTTTTACAGGTTGGTCAGATGACTGCTAGCGGGGTTGAGTTTCCGACTTGGTTAGTTGAGATGGTGAAAGGCCCGACGTTTATTGCACAGTCTTATCCGATGTATTGCACCCGAGGGTATGCTTGTAAGGCTCATCGGGAAGGAAGTTCAAAGATAATTTGTAATTATGGTATATCGTCTCAATGTGGAGAAGTTGTCTACTACGGTGTCCTCCGCGAAATATTATAGGTCCATTATCCGGGAATGATCGACTTGATGTGCATTTCGTTCTTCTGCGATTGGTATAATCCAGTGGAAGGTCTACGTCAGGACGCATTTGCTGTTACATATGTCCACTCTCGAAGGCGACTTCAGAAATACGATCCTTTCATTCTTGCTTCACAAGCGGATCAGGTTTCCTACATTCGATACCACCGCCTTAGGAACAAGCAAGACCCTTGGATTACTGAAACGAGTTCAAGCGTTTTAGATTAGATTTTGTTGAAATTTTTAGAATTATTAGATTTAATTAAAAACGTTTTTAATACATATATTTATTAAAAACGTTTATTATAAATATATTTTTTATAAATGAATTTTTTGAAAACTTTTTTAATACATATATTTATTAAAAAGGTTTTTGATAAATATTTTTTTTAAACCGTTTTTTTATAAATAAATTTAAAAAAACGTTTTTTATAAATCTATTTTGTAAAACGTTTTTTATATATTTATATATTAAAAAACATTTTTATAAGTGTATTTTTTTTATAAAATGAATTAATTTTTAAGAAAAATATTTATGATTATTTATATGTTTTTTTAAATGATTCGGTTTTTCTATTTTTAATTTTGTAGGTCTTACGGTCAATACGATCGAGACCGTCCTGGCGGTACGAGGCAATCGGGCCAGAGGAGTACTTCCGCAGCTCCGAGCTCGAGTACTCTTCTGCCTCCTGCGTCGGCTATTATGGACACTGAGAGTGTAGCTCCTCCGGGGATCATGACCATCGAGGAGCTCGTCCAACAGTCGGGACGAGAATTACTCACAATTCTCGATCCGGACCTCCGCATTTCGAGATCTACTTGGTAATATATTTTTTTCCTTAATTAATAATTTTTTTTGTTTAATTTACCGATTTTTAATTTGTTTTTTTATAGGTTTGGAATATCCGGGAATGACATTAGCAAGTCGATTCTGAAGATGTTGCACCCAATCCTCGACACCTCGTACAAGAAATTTTCGGATATTCCGTCAGACGAACTAAACACTCAATCCTTAACGTTTGCGGTAAGTCATCATTTATTTTTATTTTTTTATATATTTTGAGTGTTTTTTTAACTTCTTTAATTCTATTTCTTTTGTAGCAAGAATTTAATTGGAAGTGGACCATCACGAAAACGGTGGAGAGAGAATTTTTCAAGGAGGCTAAAACGCAATTCTCGCGCAACATGAACGAGTGGAAGAAGGTTTGGAGAAGGGGTGGAGATAAGCCAAAAGGCTTAAATGCGGAGGTGTTTAAGGACTACATCTCGTGGCAAGACTCGAAGACCGTAGCTCAATCTCAGACTAACTCCAAGAACCGAAATAGTCCCCGAGAAGGGAAGGGACCCGCTATCCACAACAACAGGGCGAAGAGCTTCAAAAAATCCGAAATCGAAATGGTCAGTATTTTTAGTGTTTTTAGTTAGTTTTATATATTGTTTTTATTATATCTATTAGTAACTAACGGTTTAGTTATTTTCTAGACGGAGGAAGACGGCGAAGTTCCGGATCACCTAAAATTGATGGTGAGGACCTAAAAGCTCCCTGACGGCAGGATCACCAAGAAGAAGACCAGCCAAATTCAAGATCCTGCCGCCAGGAAGCTCGTCGAGAAGGTGACGAAGGTGCTTCCAACCAGCTCACTCGACGACATAATGCTCAAGGTAAGTAATAATTATAGATTATCATTTCAATTTTAATTTTTATTTGTTAATAAGATCTAATGTTTGGTATTTTTTTGTAGGAGGTATCTGTTAAAAAGGTCGTCGGCCAGGGTTGGGTAAGATTGTGTCCCAACCCTCAACTTCTTCGGGTGGTTTTTTGACAGATCCAGACATTATGCGGCAAAACAAAGAGCTCAAGGCGAAGGTCAACGCTTTGGAGGAAGAGCTCTCGATTCAGAAAACAAGTAGCGGGAAATTGCCGGATTTCTTTAAATTGAAGTTCGATGATTTCCCGCCTGATTTACTTGGATGTATTTTTTTTTTTTGTAATTTTCCAACATTTTCAATAATAATAATTGTTAAATTTTACAATATTTTTAATTATTTAATTAATTTTCTATTATTTAATTAATTTTTCATTTTCGTTTTTTATAAATTATTTAATAAATAAATTCATAACTTATTAAAAAAAACAATTTATTTTTTAAACTCCGTCGGAAATCCCTCGGAAAGTAGGCCATCGGGAATCCGTCGGAAATTTCCCGGACAGACAGGTCCTTGGAAATCCGTCAAAATTATCCCCGACGGACGTGTCCTCCGAAATCCGTCGGGTAAAATGGCGCTCGAAAATCCGTCGGAATTTTCCGAGAGATTTCCTACGGATTTCGATTTCCGAGGAGATAGAACCGACAGCCAATCCATCGGAAATCCGTCTGGAATGGCTATTTCCGACGGGATACCAACGGATTTGGCCATCCGAAATAGGCAGTTTTCTTGTAGTGGAAGAAGAGATGAGTACTTACTTTGGATGGCGGCGACGAGGGGACGGCGGCGACGAGGGTACATCGGCGACGAGAGAGAAGAAGCGGTTTCGATTTAATGAAATCAATTCCCAACCGACCCATACAGTCGGAAATTTTTAATAAACCGCTTAAAAATATTTCGTTTAGCCGGCTGTTTCCTGGGTTTTTTTTTAGATTCGTCGGAACTCGGTCGGGGTTTCGGACCACTTTCCGACAGGCATACAAAATTGCATGTTATTTGATTGGGCATTAAACAAGTGTTAATGTCGAATAATTTAATACCCGTCGGAAATTGGTCGGGAATTTCCGACCGATTTCCGACCATATAGGGTTTAGGGTATGAAATCCCAAATTTTCATACCGTATAGGATTTAAAAAAACATCTAAACATCTTATATCTAACAACTATATGGCAAGGTAAACATAAAATAAAGTATATGACGATTTTTATAAATCGATAGGAGATCGAGTTTAACCTCTCTTAACGAAACATAGAACTTTAACTTACACTTTTCGTTTTCTTGTAGGGTTTTCATTAGATGCTCAAAAATAGTGATTCTTACGATACTTGGACATTGAATTCTTTCACAATATCATATTTAACCCTAGAAAACATAACCGTAATCAAATTTTGGCGGTTTGAGGTTTCAAAACCCCAAACGGTAAGAAATTCGTCAGGAATTCCGACCAATTTCCGACGGATGGGATAAACACTTGTTCCTTAATTATCCGACCGCTCAAAGTATAGATGGTCGGAAAACGGTCGGAAAAACGGAATCGTCATTAAAAAAATTCGTACAATTAATAAATGCATATGGAAAAGTTTATAAAATTTGTTACTTAAAAATAAATGCATATAAAAATTTTATTTCAAAATTATTCTCATTAAGAAAACGAAAAAACGGAATCCTCATTAAAAATTTTGTACAATTAATTAATGCATATGGAAAAGTTTATTAAATTTCTTACTTAAAAATAAATGCGTATAAAAAAATTATTACAAATTTATTCTGAGTCTGATGAATAATCTGAAGTAGCTGAATCGGAATCCTCATCAAATTCTCCTCTCTCTTCTTCAGAATCTTCAAATACTTCGTAATCCACGCCCATACCAGTGAAGTCAACCACAAGGTCAACCTCAAGAGAATGCTTGATTTCACCTAAGTTGCCAATTGGAGTTTCCTGTAAAGGGTCATGCTCGAAAAACCCATATATCATTCCTCTTAGTTGTAGCGACGTTACTGCAATCCACGGGTCTTGCTTGTTCCTAACTCGGGGGTATCGAATGTAGGAAACCTGGTCCGCTTGTGAAGCAAGAATAAATAGATCGTATTTCCGATGTCGCTTTCCAGAGTGAACATATGTTACACCGAATTCGTCCTGACGTAGACCTTCCACTGGATCATACCAATCGCAATAGAACACAATGCACCTCAAACCAACCATTCCTAGATATTTGACTTCTAATATTTCACGGAGTACACAGTAGTAGACAAATTCTTCGAATGTAGACGATATACCGTAATTGCATGTTGTCCTTGAGTTCCCTTCACGATAAGCCTTAAAAGCATATCCCCGATTGCAATACATCGGATAAACACTTGGAACAAAAGTAAAGCCATGCACCATCTCAACTAACCACGTGGGAAACAATACCCCGGTAGTAGTCATATGATCAACTTGTACAAATTGTGGACAATCATAAACAATATGTGCAAATGTAAGCATGTAAAATTTAGTTAAATTGAGGGAAATTGTGCACTTACGTAATATTGCAACCAAGCCGAGAATTCATTCTGTTTACGGACCGTAAGCTCATCCTCTGTGCAATTTGGAAACCAATTACGAATTTGGTCCATCTATATCCTGTGAATAAAACAAATATTAATACATTATGCAAAATATTATCAAGGATTTTACGTAATTACTAAACATCAAAATCAGGTACGTACCTCTCATATTCCAAATTGTCGTCGCAATTTGTGAGAAGATATGTATGCAAATGCCTTTGTTCCTCCTCTGTTAGTCGCCGAGTCCTCCCTTTTCCACTAAGCCTTCCAATTTGTGCAAATATTTTTGGGACATAGACCGGATATGGCGGTTTTGTCCTCCATCATCATGCCGTGCAGGTCGTCTACTTTTAGTCTTGACCGAAGATGGAAATTAGTAGCTCGCAAAGTTGGATGCTTCTTCATTAATGCTCTTTGCAACAATAGAACTCTCGACTCCTGCAAGATTTTCACCTTCTTCTTTAGGTGGAAAATATACCGCTCAAAAAGATACATCCATCGATATTGAACTGACCCACCAAGTGCTGCTTCCCTAGGGAGATGAATAGGAAGATGTTTCATAACATCGAAAAATGTTGGTGGAAATATTTTCTCGAGGTTGCATAGGAGATCCGATATCTTCTCCTCCAGGTTTCGGATACTGTTTGATGTAAGTGATCTCGTGCATAGATCCCGGAAGAAAGCATTGATCCATGCATAAATGATAAATAAATATAGTAAAGTNATATATATATATATATCGAACTATATATAATTTTGTAAATGTACCTTCAATAGCTCCATGGACGTTTCTAGGAAGAAGACCGGCAAAGGCAAATGGAAGGAGGCGTTGATGACAACGTGAAAATCATGACTCTTCATCCCTGAAAACTTCCCTTCTCCAATATTAACGCAATTATGAAGGTTAGATGTGTATCCGTATGGGAATTTTACACTATGCGTAATCCAGTCGAAGAACTCCTCCTTTGAAGGCTCATCCAAACGGAAAGCGGGGGCAGTGATTTTTTGTTCGCCATTACATGGAGGTCCTTCCGCGAACAAATATCTGGCAAGTCCAATCTGGCCTTCAAATTATCTTTCGTCTTCCCTTGCACATTTAGAACAGTATTCATGATGTTGTCGAAAAAGTTTTTTTCAATGTGCATGACATCTAGATTATGGCGCAGCAGATAGTTCTTCCAATATGGCAATCCCAAAAAATACTCCTCTTGTTCCAATTGTGGTACTCGCCACAACCGTCTACGGGAAAATGACCATTACCACCACATGAAACAGTCTTCTCAGCACCAAAATCTCTCAACTGAGTGATGATGTTATTCCCATCCGGCTCAGAAGGTGGACCATCAAATACTTTTTTGTTTTTCTTAAACAATGTCGTGCTCCCACGATATGGATGATCATGTGGTAGAAATCTTCGATGACAATCGAACCAAGAAGTCTTTCGACCGTGCTTTAACTGGAACGCATCAGTGTTATCTTGACAATACGGGCACGCCAACCTTCCATCAATCAACCATCCAGATAGCATACCATATGCTGGAAAATCACTTATTATCCACATAAGTACTGCACGCATCGTGAAATTCTGTTGGAGAGAAACATCGAACGCTTGAACACCATCTTTCCATAACATTTTCAACTCATAAATAAATGGCTGCAAGAAAATATCAAGAGATCTCTTAGGATGCCCCGGTTCGGGGACGAGAATCGTGAGAAACAAAAACTCTCGTTTCATGCACAAACTAGGCGGCAAATTGTAAGGTGTGACGATTACTGGCCATAATGAATATTGCCTCCCATGTTTCCCAAAAGGGTTGAATCCATCTGTAGATAATCCGAGATATATGTTCCTTGGCTCATACGGAAAACTATGATAGACCTCTTGAAAATGTTTCCATGTTTCTGCATCTGAGGGTTGCCCAATCTCTCCATATGAGTTATGTTCTGAATGCCATCTCATAGGTCCTGCTGTGCGCTCGGATTGATATAACCTCTTCAACCTCTCTGTTACCGGCAAATACCACATCCGTTTATGTGGAACAGGTACTCTGCCACCCATTTCCTGATACCGAGATTTGTGACAAAAACGACACTTGAGACGGTTTTCGTCCTTTTTCTAGTAAATCATACAATTGTCGATGCATACATCTGTCATCTGATACGGCAATCCAAGACCAGCTACAAGTTTCTGAACCTCGTAGTATGATGCCGGTGAGATATTATCTTTGGGTAAAATATTTTTCACAAAATCAGCGATCGCATCCACACAATCCTCCGCCAAGTTGAAATCGGTCTTTATAGTCATCAACCTGCTTGCAGTTGATAAAAGCGATATTCCCTCTCTACATTCTTGGTATATTGGATGCTTAGCTGCATCTAGCATATAAAAAAACTTCTGAGCTTCTAAATTAAGTTCCTCTATTCTAACACCATCATGAACATACGATGCTATGTTTTCACGAAACGCATCATTCACCATCTGAACGTTTGCATCTACTTCCGGTGTTGGTTCCTCTATCCTACCCGAATAATTACTGCTACTACCATAATATTGCACCATTGAATCAGTTTCTCCGTGCGTATACCAAATCTTGTAACCCGGCATAAACCCATTCCTATAAAGGTGATTTCATACTTCCCCAATAGAGACTAATCTATGATTCCGACATTTAGTGCATGGACAATACAATTTACCGTATTCCGACGTCATTCTATTGTTTGTCGCAAATGTCACGAATTCCTCAACACCTTGTGCATACTCATCCGTCAGTAGATTCGTCGCTGGATCTTGCCGTGGTCTATCCATCCACGATCGAAAATAATCAAAAGGGTTTGGGTTTGAAGAAGACATTTTCTAATTTTTTTTTTGTGTGGAAGTTGTGAATTAGGGTGGAGAGTATTTATAATGGATTTTCCGCGGATTCTCGACTGATTTCCGACCGGTTTAAAAATTTCGAACGGCTATAAAACGGCTACAGCAACGGGCAGACTAACGGATCTATTTCGTCGGAAATTCGTCAGAAATTCCAACCGATTTCCGACCGATTTATAAATTTCAAACGTCTATTAAACGGCTAGTGCAACAGGCAGATTAACAGATCTATGTCGTCGGAAATTGGTCAGAATTTCCGACCAATATCCGACAATATTAAATCTGTCTCAATATCGTCGGAAATCGGTCGGAAATCCCGACAAATTTCCGACGACAAAAAAATGGTCAGGAATTTCCGACCAATTCAAGACAGGATTTTTTTCCTCGTTATTTCATTGGAAATTGGTCGAGAATTTCCGACCGATTTTTTCCTGTTGAAAATCGGTATGTTTTCTTGTAGTGGAAAGTGATCGGAAAGAGATCTCGGCTTAAGTCCTGCGAATTTAAACCGAGGAAGAGCTTGGCTTGGATATAAGTGATCCAGAAGCTTTAAGTCTTTCCCGTTCAAATCCTAAAAACTCAAGGTGAGCTTCGGTAGCATAGGTTTATACTTTCGTTTCTTGCAAGAACAAGGTGGGAGTGGACCACGCGTGTTAGCTCTACCAAGTGTTCTTGGGTTTATTAACTAGTAGAGGGTTAATTTGCGTGAACACATAGATATTGATAGGTTGTAAATCTATGAGTTAAACTTGGGTGTTAGTTGAATTCGTGTGCTAAGATGGGAGGTCTATGCATGATGAAAAGCAACAGAAATGACATGGAACTAAGTATGAATCAAGGGGGAATCTCTTGCGTGTGACAAAGGTCTACGCATGATGACTCGGGAAGGCCCTTGCTGTTGTTTGCTTGCTTGTTGTGTGTTTGTTTGTGCTGAGAGTCGTGTGACAGGAAGGTCCATAGCTCAGTTGTTTGGTAACGTATACATTCCGAGATGGATGTATTACGGTAAGTTATAGGCCAGGTAGGCTTATATAGTGATTTTAGGGATGTAGTCAACACCACCAATTTGATCTCGGAGGGTACTTGGGTAGCTCCCTTGGCCGGGAATTGCACGACGGTGTAATCAATTGAGGGCCATAATAGGCTAAGATCGAGTGTGGCAATCTATGATCATGTGTGGTGAATAGATAGGAGTGTCACGGTGGGGTGGGTGTTTGATACATTTAGGAGAGCTCTAGCCTCGATTTTTAGGTCTTTAGGACGGTAGGCTTCGTGCTTAAGTACTTAGCATGATGTGTGATGTTTGGGATATGGGGCTAGGAGGTAGTAGCACATATCGATTGATTGTTTAAGCTTCCGCTGGGCACACTTGTGATGGTGTGTAGTTTGAGTGATTGCTTGCTAGTTAGGTGAACTTGCTTGCGTGTTGAATGTGTAGTTGGGAATACCGTTTTATTAGGTTAGCTAGTGTGGTGCTTTCCTCGTAGCTTGTAGGCTTCAGCTATCTTGGGTAGGATGTTAGTGGGTTGGGAACTAACGTGCAGGGTAGGGGTCCTAAGCTCACTGAGTATTCATTAGGAGTGCTCATAATAAATTTTTGTCTCGCATGTAACCTTAGTAGTAGTTAGAGGGAGGCATCAGGCACTAGGGCAACCAAAGTATATTTTGGTGTTAGTGGAAAGAACCTTGCTTGTTTTCTAAACGGTTTTAAGAAAAGATGCATCGTGTTTTGTAAAGATGTTTTGAAGTGAATAACCTCGGTTCTTACGATATTAGGCCTAGTCCGGGCCGAAACAACCCTCGACGGGCAGAACGGGTTGGAAAGCCTTAGGCTGCCTGTCGAGGGGAAAGGGTAACGAGGATCGACCTCTGGGCCGATCTAGCTTGCGTGGTAGTGTGATATTACCTTCGGCTGGATTGTCTCAGTGGTTCCCCCTTGTCCCATACCACTCCCCGGTTTTGATTCTATAAAAGATTTTAGGTCGGAGTCGGGGTTGTACGCCTAGATGTAGCGATCCAAAGTACGACCAATTGGAGTATTCAGGATCCGGGTAGCATCTGCTGGGGGAAACAACTCGCTCACCAAATATGTTCTCCATTGTCCTTCTGGTGAAATCAGTAATGCCACACTTAGCTCAAGATCAATCGTTCTTTGTTTGTTCATTGGACATCGTGGATGATTATCCACAATCCATTTTTCGCTCCATATCTTTGTATTTAAACCTTCTCCAATAGATTTGATCAAACCCCGTTTTAGTAGCTCTCGACCAAAGACAATGCTACGCCATGCGTACGAGGGACGATATCCCTTACCACTATCCAGAAAATCTTTGGCAGCGAAATATCTTCCTTTATAGAGTCGGTAGGGATGATGGTTCATTGATGATTTTCCAAGCTTGTTTAGCTAACAAGACTTGATTAAATTCACCGAGATCGCGGAACCTCAATCCTCCTTTCGCTTTTGATTTACACATTTCTTTCCACGAAATCCAATGAATCTTGTTCTTCTTTTCACACGCATTCCACCAAAAGCTGTTCATGGCACTAGTGATCTTCTGGAGTTGCAATTTGGTTAGCCGAAAACAATACATCGCGTAAACCGAGAGAGCCATAGCAATCGATTTTAGGAGGACTTCCTTTCCGCCGAGGAAAGCGTTTTAGCATACCCTACACGCAATCTCTTGTTGAGCTTTTCTCCGATGAATGCTAACAACTTTTGCTTCGAACCACTAAAACATTCTGGCAGCCCCAAGTACTTCCATTCACCTCCTTCCTTTTCTATGCCACGCAGTGCTGCAATCACTCTACGCATATACGGGTCTATATCAGCTCCATAAGTAACTGCCGATTTTCGGAAATTGATTTCTTGACCAGAGGCTGCTCCATACAGCTTCAAACAATGAAGAAACTCAGAGCATTTCGCTAAGGATGCTTGACACAAGAATAGGCTGTCATCGGCAAAAAGAAGATGCTGGATCGATGGACAGTTTCTAGTCAATCTCATTCCGGTAATCTTCCCATCTTTTTCAGCTCTGTTCATGACGTGAGCCAGAGCCTCCGCACACAAGATGAAAAGGAACGGAAAAAGCGGGTCTCCTTGGCGAATCCCTCTCTCTGGTTTAATGTAACCGTGAGATTGGCCATTCAATAAGATCGTATACGAGACATATCGTACACACTCCATGATCCATTTAATCCACATTTGATCAAAACCCAGCTTGCGGAATAAAATCTCCAAGAAGTTGATTGGTCGTAAATCTGTCATCTTATTAGGATTCAGAATTTTGGGGAGCAAACAAATTTGCGTGAAGTTCCAATCTGATGGAAGAGAACCAGTTTTACTTCCATTACAACCTACGGTCCAACGATTCCCCAATAATTTAGAAAAAAAAGTTCCTACCATTCCATCAGAGCCTGGTGCGCTATCTCCCTTGATTGCTTTGACAGGTTTTCGAATCTCTTGAGTAGTCACTGTCTTTGTCAGCTCTACGTTCATCCGCGATGAAACCCTTGGTTCTAGGCCCTGAAGCAGCTCTTCAGAATTGTCGGGATTCGAAGATTTGAACAGATTAGTGAAATATGTTTCAACAATTTTCCCTTTCGCCTCTTCTGATTCATGTTCTTGTCCATTCTCGTCAAGTAGAATAGAGATTAGGTTCTTCATACGACGAGATTTTACACTCCCATGGAAGAAGGGCGTGTTCTTCTCTCCATCTTTCAGCCAAGATTCCTTACTCTTTGTTTTCCAATAAATATCCTCTTCTCGAGATGTCTGTTCCATGTCTCGTTTTGGCGTCAGCAACTTGGAAAAATCAGGTCTGAGTTTCGAGCGCTCAGCATCCATATCTCGTTGCAATTTCTGCATCTTCTTCCTTGAATTCGTATTAGTAGAAGATTTCCATATAGATAACTCCTTGCGGCAGTCAGCAATACGGTCTGATAGTTCCGGTTTGGCGCACCAGTGTTTGTCAAACCAGAATCTCCCTCTTGTGCCTCCCAACTGACTTGTAATCCTCGTTAACAACGGTCTATGATCCGAACCTCATCTCTTCAAATATTCAGTGTTTAAACCATTTCGCATCTCCGAAGGCTCTGTCTAGTCGACATTGAATCCAGACTATTTCCTTCAGACCATTGGAGTCTATTATCTCTCTTATTCCTCTCCAAGAAAATTTATTACCAGAACTTGGGGTTTCCTTGATCCTACAATCTCGAATCAAGGATCTGAAGGGGATGAAACTCGATTCCGCTCGCATCAGAAATCCAAGTTTCTCTGAATTCTTCATTATCTCATTAAAATCCCCTACCAAGAACCATATAGCATCTCTATTCAACCCAATATCAGACAGCAAGTCCCAAACTAATCTTCTGCAATTTCGAACTGGGTCTCCATTGACAAAAGTGATAAAATACTCCTTCGAGCCCTCCTTAACTTTCGTGTCAATCATTCTGTTGTTAGAAAAAAAGAATCTCTACCGTATGTGAATTCTTCTAGAACAAAGCTAATCCACCACTGAGACCCACTGGATTTACCAAATAATGGTGGTCGTAACCCAACGATCTCTGAAAACTCATCACGTGATCACTAGAGTTTTTAGTCTCTAGGAGAAACAGAAAATCCAGGAAATGCTCACGAAAAATTTCCTCTAGGCGTCGAACTGTCAAGTCGCTTCTCAATCCTTGATAATTCCAACTGATTGTCGTCATTGAGAATTGGATGGTTTCTAGTGAACCATCAAACCATCAGATGGTTTTGACATCTTCGAGACCACCTCAGAATCTTCCATCGCTTCATCTTTTCTTTCACCGTTAGCTTGGAATGTAGCACCAGCGTTATTCCTCTTCTTTCGTGACCATGAGACCGTTTTCTTTTTCGGATATCTACTTTTGCCGCTAGTACCAGATGAGCTACCTTCCATCACACCAATACTAAATCCACATGTCTTATGTATTTGTGAAAAGATGTCCCAAAGGATCTCTGTTTTCAGATTCAGGTACATAACTATTTATCTTCGGCGTACTTGTCATCGTCAGGCCATTCTGAGCTGATGTTGAACCCTCATTCCTCGGTCCCTCTCGCTTTTCATCATTTTGTTGACATATCATCATTTCTGGATTGCGGATCTCAGATGGAGGGATGAAAAAACACGAACCTTCTCGGTTTTCCTGCACCGGGATATCGTAGAGACCATTTGTAGTATAAGGATTCGCAGCAGCCTAATTTGGGTTCAGTACACCGGCATTTTGATTTTTAGTACTTCACTCCTTCATGGTTTCCATAGCGCTGTGATCTCCGATATTGTTCCCTTTCTCTTGATGTGTTTTCCCAGTCTGATTCTCTGCTTCTTGCTGTCTGAAATCAAAGACTTTGACTTTGCTTTATTCAGATCTGTCGAGATAGTCAGCGGCTGCTCGAGGTGCAGAAAGGCTCTTTGAGCAACAGGATCTGTAGATAATTCAGCCAAAGTTTTCTGCATTCAGAACTCTTGGATTGCCTTTTCCATTGGATCAGGACAATTTATGTATAGCTTCATTTCTTAAAGACTTCAGGCGCTACCAAGCTTGGTAATGGCTCAAAACCAGGAGGCATTGAGGGGGCTAAGAGCGGCATCAACTTCTCAGCCAAATTGGAATGATGTTGTCGCGGCATTAGCTTCATCTCCTCTTGTCGAGCCCCCAATGTACGATTCTTGTTTTTCTACCCTTGGAGTAAGGGGCAACGCTACTTTTCATGAGTCAATCTCAAACAATGAAAGCACTTCTTCGGAATCTTCTTGTATTCAATATCCACTACCGCAACTTCGCCCCTAGGTAAATTAATAGACTTTGTATCTCTCACCGGTTGTGAAACATCGATGACCACCAAACATCTAACTCCCTCTTGTAGCAATGACTTCTCTGGATCGAAGAGGATCTCTTTCACATGGCCAACTCTGTCCGAAATGGCACCAATTTTTTTCAGTGTGAAGAAGTTCACCGGGATCTTGTGGATACGGATCCACACCGGCGCGGTTTGAAGCAAGTTTGTCGGAGGAGTTTCCACCCATCTGTCCAACACCATTCCCCAATCATCAAACATCCATAAACCATCCTTCATAATTGTTTGAATATCCATCTCTGAAACAAAAACGAACTAGAAGCTTTCTCTTGTGAGGGCGATGCCTTTGACTATATCATACACCTTCCAAATTCTCGGCATCGTACGCAGCATACGAGCCATGTTCTGACATTCCGGGTTGAGGAGACGACCAATCAAACTTCTTGCGTTACGTTGTGCAGAGTTGTATTCTTCATCCTATGTAAGATAGATCGGAGCATCTTCCTCTAGTGACATTGACTTCATAGCGTGATTCAACAGACCGTCTATGAGCAGTAGATACAACGATTCTTGATACCAAAGGAATCTTTTTGCAAAAAACACAGGCGTAAGGATGCTGGTAGGCTGATGTTCTTGGCTTAGAAGCCCTAGCAAGACAGCCCGTGGGATCAAAGAATTCAAGAGACTTGCCAAAAAATTTGAAATGAATTGGAAAACTTCCATAGTTACACCAAAACCGGCAAGGCAAATTTCCTTCCGGGAGGAAACTCTACGAATACGATATAGAGTAAAGACTCGCATCGAGGGAGAGAGTACTAAGCCAAAATCGCCTTTTTGACTTATCTGTCTAACTGATTTTTAGCACTTTCTAAAAACTAGTTAGGAGGTGCTTTGTGTTTAGACGTTTAAAAGCTAGAGACTTTAAAAATAAATAAAAGTTTTTACAGCTTAAATTTTCGCTACGACACTTTAACTGTCTTAAAATCAGTCAAAGTCCTTAAAAAATCTCAGTCCATATTTTTTCTTCTTTTTGTTCTACGTTTCAGTATTTTTCTAAAAGCCAACAATACATGACTTTTATTTTTTCAAAAGTTACAGCTTCCTAATTTAAAGTAAAATTCTCTATTGCTTCTTTTTTTTTTTAATTTAAAAAACTAAATCCAAAGCTTTTAAAGTCTCTTCCAAGCACTCTCTCAAATTTTTAACACTTTCGTCTGTTAAAAGCCGTTTTACCCCTTCTCTTACAGCTCCGTATACGATACACGGGCGTACACGTTGTACTGTGCAGGGGTGATATTGTTATGAACAGTAAATTAAGTGTTACTTTCTCGATTAAGTTTAGAAAATAACAACTGGTGTAAATAAGTTTCAAAAAATATCTACTGGTGCAAAAATTGCTTTATTTTTCGTACAAAAATGTTTTAAAAGATTCTACTTGACACATCATTTTTTCCGACAAAAATGATATTTGTATATTAAAACGAGTTTATATAATCGGAAAATGAATTTGACAACAATTTAGGTGTATACAATTTTGATGAATAGAAAATACAATTAGAGGCTCTTGTTTTGCAAACATATGTGCATGCGTATTGTTTGATCTCTTAGTATGTTGAAAAGTACATTCATCAAACTTGTTACACCAATAAGTGATGTCACAAAATATATTTTCGATACTAAAATCAGCAACTTTTCTCTGTAGGATATCCATTAGTACTCCAAACTTGTTGCATTGCCAGAATAAGAGTTTTAGCTTCTGCTTCCGGAGGTGGTATGATTATTCCAACTTATGCCGTGCCCTTAAAACAATGTATATGTATTCCACTATTATCCCGTACAATCCAGCCAACCATTGATTGATAAGTTTTATGGTTAAAACTTAAAACTCGCATCAAAATTGCATTTATACTTTCCCACTTCTGGCCGTTGCCATGAATTGTCTCGGAATTTGATTAACCAATGGTGAGTGGAATTTGTACTTATATTTTGATTTGGAACATTCCTTTTTGAAGCTTCCAGCCATCATTCACATCAACTATTGCACTTTGAACAACTCTTTCCAGTCTAACTCTTTTGTTTTCAAAATATTAGGTTACACCGAGATTTACACTATGTGCGTTAGGTAATCCTTGTACTTTTTGGAACTCAATGATACTAGGCAATTGATTATCGCAATTCTCATCTTGCAAAACTAAAGTTTATACATTCTTACGACAAATCTCCAGACTAATATTTGTTCCCAAAAAAAACCTCAACCTCAGTATCTGAGTGCGCAATGTTAGAAAAATTAACGGAATAGTAAACTTGTTTAACGAAAATTCAAATTCTGTTTATTTAAATAAGCAGGTTTGCTATCTAAACTAACAAACAATACTTTTTTAGTCGGCAAATCGATTGTATTAATTTACGGAAAAAAGTATCATAGGACATGTATCCCATTTAATGACGGATACAAACCTAGAATTTTAGGGTACACAAACCTATACCTAAATACAAACTAACTGCATATGAAGTGGATACGCAAAAACAGAAGCGTGGACGCGATTTTTTTGAAAATTTAAAAACATGTACGTGTTTGTAGCACTTTATATATATATATATATATATATATATATATAAAGATAAAACAAATAATATAGTTTAAAATAAATTATGAAATGATTATAATGCTTTTTTGTAAATAATTTTGTGAAATATTTTTTTTATGTTAATATGCAAATATAATGGATCAATTTTTGATCCATAATGATATGATATTCAAACCGCTCAAGAAGACTCATGTGCCTTGTTCAGCTAAACGTGTCTAGCTGTGTGGATTTTCGAGAGTGATTCTCACGCCACATTCCCTTGCACTACGAGTCTCATCAGCCAGGTTTCCCCCGCCTTGTTCATTTTTGGAAAGTTCGCGTTTCATCTTTGAGTCGAGGATTATTTAGTTCCAAACCTTTGAGTCGATTCCTTGGGAGTCTCGTATTATTTTTTATCAGAGCAAACTCAAAGTTTTTGGTAATTCTTTCTTTTCATCTTCTTATCAAAAAAAAAAAGAGTGGTATTAAGTCAAAGTTTCCACCCTTCTAGGGAAAAGACGATCCAAATGCATATTCTATCAACCAAAACCCTTGAGAGCGTCTAAACGTGTCTAGCTGTGTGGATTTTTGAGAGTGATTCTCACGCCACATTCCCTTGCACTACGAGTCTCATCGGCCAGGTTTTCCCCGCCTTGTTCATTTTTGGAGCGTTCGCGTTTCATCTTTGAGTCGAGGATTATCCAGTTCCAAACCTTTGAGTCGATTCCTTGGTAGTCTCGTATTACATAAGAAGTTAACAACCCTTCAAAACACGGGCACCGTATTTTTTTCTGGCAATATGTACACTACATACAAAAAAATAAAATATTATGACTAAAAAAGGGAAAAAACACTTCAACTATATAAAATTGGCTAAAAAAAATACATGAACTATTTCGGCTCCCGAAAAAAATACACAAGACTATTATAACATCCAGTTTAATACTCAGACGTTAAAAAATCGTTGATTTTACACTGGATCCGTCAACTCCGTTAACCCGTTGAACAGAAGTTACAAAACGCCGTTCGTATTTTTTTGGAAAAAAAACTTAAAAATACCTCAACTATATAAAATTTGCTAACAAAATATACGAACTATTAGGGCTTCCAAAAAAAATATATAGACTATTTATAATACCCAATTTAATATTCAGACATTAAAAAATCGTAGGTTTTACACCGGAACTATCAACTCCGTTAACCCGTTGAAAATAAGTTACAAAATTCCCCATTGATATAAAAAAGTTTTGAATTCTCATGTTTTATCGAAACTTCAAAAGATCAATATATATTTTATTTTTTTAAGAAAAGTAAAGACACGAGACAGAGAAAAAAGTATGGAAAATATTTGGATAAGATGAAGAATCATATGGGCCTTTTTAAATAATGGTTTTTTTGCAAAAAAAACCATCACCTTTATTTATTTTGCAAGATCAACCCTCACCTTTGAAAAATGCAGATCAATCCTCTTAACTCAAAAGTCACCCGCAATATAACCCACATGTGTATCAATGACGTGGCAGTAATAAACATCTGTGAAAAAAACACACAGAATTTAAAACCCATCGTTTTAGTGTATCAAAAACAGCATGATGTTTACCAAACGATGGGCAAAACAACACACATTTGAAATCATTATACCCCATATCAACAATTTTGGGGAAAAAAATTAAAAACAACAATCAAGTACTCTCTTTCTTCTGCTCTCTCTCCTCACCGGTTCTTTGCTTCTCCTTCGTCTCTCCCAAAACAAAATCATCCACATCACCAACACTTCCTCCGAATCCGATCATCACCACCGCCACAAACCCGCCGGATTTGGAGACGGTCCCTGTCTCGGCCGCTTTGTATATATCCACAATCTTTCTTCCCGATTAAACACCGACATCCACAATGCTAAAATCAAAATACGATCAAAACCCAGAAGAAAAGAATTGAAATTTCTGTGAAAAAAGGATGAACATAGAGACGATAAGGAAGTTACCGGAAGACCGCCGATTTTTGTTGTGTAGTAATCATAAGACTCGAGCTCGTCTTCTGCCCAATCCCCAAGAAAGCCAGAAGAATTCCAACCACCGTACTCTCTCTCTATCTCTTTCTCTCTCTCTCTCTTATTCGCTGAGTTGATTTTATTGAGAAGAAGAAAGAAGAAAGAAGAGACGAGAAAGGAGAGAGGTTGAGAGAAAGATTTTTTTGTTTCTTTTTTTATTTTTTAATTTAAATAAGATCATTAAAACTTGTAAAATTATTATAACCAAAATGCAGCGTTTTGAATTTCGTCGTCGATATAACGTCTGTTTAACGGAGGGGCTATATTGCAGGTGACTTTTGAGGTAAGGGGATTGACCTGCATTTTTTCAAAGGTGAAAGTTGATTTTGCACATGCGACTTTTCAGCGATGCATGATGTCAGTATTCACCAAATACATCGAAGATTTCATGGAAGTTTTCATGGACAATTTCTCCGTCTACGGATCTTCGTTCCAAACATGTTTGACAAACCTTAACAAAGTCTTCCAACGATGTGAAGACAAACATTTGGTTTTGAATTGGGAAAAATGTCATTTTATGGTACGAGACAGAATTGTGCTCAGACATATAATTTCAAGAAAAGGTATCGAAGTGGATAAGGCAAAAATCAAAGTCATGACGAGCCTAAAACCTCCTACAAATGTGAAAGGTATCCGAAGTTTCCTAGGGCACGCCGGATTTTATAGGCAATTCATAATATATTTTTCCCAAATTGCTAGACCCCTTACACGCTTACTATGCTAGGAGACGAACTTCAAGTTCAATGACGAATGCCTAGCCGCGTTTCATAAACTCAAGGACGCCCTTGTCTCCGCTCCAGTCGTGCAACCACCTGATTGGGAACAACCTTTCGAGATCATGTGTGATGCAAGAGATTTTGTAGTTGGATCTGTACTTGGGCAACAAAAAGACAAGAAGCTGCACGTGATCTACTATGCAAGCAGAACTCTGGATGAAGCTCAATGCAACTATGCGACAACGGAGAAAGAACTTTCACATGTCGTGTTCGCCTTTGAGAAATTTTGATCTTACCTTGTTGGATCTAAGGTCATAGTTCATACGGATCATGTTCCGATCAAGTATTTGATGGCTAAGAAAGACGCAAAACCTAGATTAATAAGATGGATACTCCTACTGCAAGACTATCCACAAGTCAACAACCTTAAAGAGAGCTCTAAAGCACCCTATTTAGACCTAATGGAGGAATTAGCACGTTCAAGCCTTAAGGAAGACCAGCCTCAAACCAACCAAAGTAAGTATATTTACTTGACATGAAATGGAGCTCAGGACACCAAGAATCTCACCAAGATCACATCAGAGCTACAAGATACTCCCTTGTCAAGTCATTTAGCCGATAGAGAGCAAATGGAGCACGAAGAGGAATATAAAGCAAACCACGTGGGAACACTTGAAGATCTCAACCATTTTGACTTCAGAAGACTTGAGTTTAACACAACAGACTTCTGCAGACTTCAATTTAACACAGAAGACTTCAGCAAACTTCCAAGAAATGCAAGAGGGCATGCAAGAACAACTCAAGAAGGAATTCACTCCATTTAATCCCTATATTTAGACTTAACACTCCATCTTGTCTATCTTATGCAATAACGATCCGTTCTTGGCGTTTTGGCCATATACTGCCGTTTTGGATCTGAATTGGACTGTTTACTAGAAAAAATCTTGTTTTTTGAATTTTCATTGGGAAACGGCGGTTTCATTAAAGAAATGAGAAAACAAGTAACAAATGCTTCTCCTTCCACCTTTAGGAGTGTCTAATCCCTATATCTAGTCTTAACACTCCATCTTGTTTGTCTTATGCAATAACGGTCCGTTCTTGGCATATTGGCCATATATCGCCGTTTTTGATCTGAATTGGACCGTTTACTAGACGAAATCCCGTTTTTCGAATTTTCATAGGGAAATAGCGGTTTCATTTAAGAAATGAGAAAACAAGTAACAAATGCTTCACCTTCCACCTTAAGGAGTGTCTAATCCCTAGATCTAGTCTTAACACTCCATCTTGTCTATCTTATGCAATAACGGTCCGTTCTTGGCGTTTTGGCCATATATTGCCGTTTTGGATCTGAATTGGACTGTTTACTAGAAAAATTCTCGTTTTTCTAATTTCCATAGGGAAACAGCAGTTTCATTTAAGAAACTAGGAAACCAGTAACAAATGCTTCTCCTTTCACCTTTAGGAGTGTCTAATCCCTATATCTAGTCTTAACACTCCATTTTGTCTGTCTTATGCAATAACAACCGTCCTTAGCATTTTGGCCATATAGTGTCGTTTTGGATCTGAATTGGACAGTTTACTAGACGAAATCCCGTTTTTCGAATTTTCATAGGGAAACGGCGATTTCATTTAAGAAATGAGAAAAAAAAGTAACAAATGCTTCTCCTTCCACCTTTAGGAGTGTCTAATCCCTATATCTAGTCTTATCACTACATCTTGTCTATCTTATGCAATAACGGTCCGTTCTAGGCGTTTTGGCCATATATTGCCGTTTTGGATATGAATTGGACCGTTTACTAGACGAAATCTCGTTTTTCGAATTTTCATAGGGACACGACGGTTTCATTAAAGATATGAGAAAACAAGCAACGAATGCTTCTCCTTCCACCTTTAGGAGTGTCTAATCCATATATCTAGTCTCAACACTCCATTTTGTCTGTCTGATGCAATAATGACCGTCCTTAGCATTTTGGCCATATAGTGTCGTTTTGGATCTGAATTTGACAGTTTACTAGACGAAATCCCATTTTTCGAATTTTCATTGGGACACGGAGGTTTCTTTAAAAAATGAGAAAACAAGTAACGAATGCTTCTTTTTCCTCCTTTAGGAGTGTCTAATCCATATATCTAGTCTAAGCACTCCATCTTATCTGTCTTATGCAATACCGGTCCGTTCTTGAAATTTTGGATCTGAATTAGACCGTTTCCTAGACGAAATCCTGTTTTTCAAATCTTCATAGGGAAAAAGCGGTTTCATTAAAGAAATGAGAAAACAAGTAACAAATGCTTCTCCTTCCACCTTTAGGAGTGTCAAATCTTTATATCCAGTCTTAACACTCCATCTTGACTGTCTTATGCAATAACGGACCGTTCTTAACATTTTGACCATATATTGTCGTTTTGGATCTGAATTGGACTATTTACTAGACGAAATCTCGTTTTTTGAAGTTTCATAGAGACACAGAGGTTTCATCAAAGAAATGAGAAAACAAGTAACAAATGCTTCTCCTTCCACCTTTAGGAGTGTCTAATCCCTATATCTAGTCTCAACACTCCATCTTGTCTGTCTTATGCAATAACGGACCGTTCTTGGCATTTTGGCAATATATTACCGTTTTGGATCTGAATTGGACCATTTAATAGACGGAATCCCATTTTTCAAATTTTAATAGGGACAAGAAGGTTTCATGAAAAAAATGAGAAAACAAGTAACGGATGCTTCTCCTTCCACCTTTAAGAGTGTCTAATCCCTATGTCTAGTCTCATCATTCCATCTTGTCTGTATTATGCAATAACGGACTGTTCTTGGCATTTTGGCTATATATTGCCATTTTGGATATGAATTGAACCGTTTACTAGACGAAATTCCGTTTTTTTTATTTTCATAGGGTCACATAGGTTTCATTAACGAAATGAGAAACCAAGTACCAGATGCTTCTCATTCCATCTTTAAAAGTGTCTAATCCCTATATCTAGTCTGAACACTCCATCTTGTTTATCTTATGCAATAACGGTCCGTTCTTGGCGTTTTGGCCATATATTGCCGTTCTGGATCTGAATTGGACCGTATACTGGACGAAATCCCGTTTATAGAATTTTTCATAGGGACACATAGGTTTCATCAAAGAAATGAGAAAACAAGTAATAAATACCTCTCCTTCCACCTTTAGGAGTGTCTAATCCCTATACCTAGTCTTAACACTCCATTTTGTCTGTCTTATGCAATAACGGTCCGTTATTGGCATTTTGGCCATATATTGCCGTTGTGGATCTGAATTAGACCGTTTCCTAGACGAATTCCCGTTTTTCGAATTCTCATAGGGAAACAGCGGTTTCACTAAGAAAATGAGTAAACAAGTAACAATTGCTTCTCCTTCCACTTTTATGAGTGTTTAATCCCTATATTTAGACTTAACACTCCATCTTGTCTATCTTATGCAATAACGATCCGTTCTTGGCGTTTTGGCCATATACTGCCGTTTTGGATCTGAATTGGACTGTTTACTAGAAAAAATCTTGTTTTTTGAATTCTCATTGGGAAACGGCGGTTTCATTAAAGAAATGAGAAAACAAGTAACAAATGCTTCTCCTTCCACCTTTAGGAGTGTCTAATCCCTATATCTAGTTTTAACACTCCATGTTGTTTGTCTTATGCAATAACGGTCCGTTCTTGGCATATTGGCCATATATTGCCGTTTTTGATCTGAATTGGACCGTTTACTAGACGAAATCCCGTTTTTCGAATTTTCATAGGGAAATAGCGGTTTCATTTAAGAAATGAGAAAACAAGTAACAAATGCTTCACCTTCCACCTTAAGGAGTGTCTAATCCCTAGATCTAGTCTTAACACTCCATCTTGTCTATCTTATGCAATAACGGTCCGTTCTTGGCGTTTTGGCCATATATTGCCGTTTTGGATCTGAATTGGACTGTTTACTAGAAAAATTCTCGTTTTTCTAATTTCCATAGGGAAACAGCAGTTTCATTTAAGAAACCAGTAACAAATGCTTCTCCTTTCACCTTTAGGAGTGTCTAATCCCTATATCTAGTCTTAACACTCCATGTTGTCTGTGTTATGCAATAACGGTCCGTTCTTGGCATTTTGGCCTTATATTGCCGTTTTGGATCTGAATTGGACCGTTTACTAGACGATATCCTGTTTTTCGAATTTTCATAGGGAAACGTCGGTTTCATTTAAGAAATTAGAAAACAAGGAATAAATGCTTCTCCTTCCACCTTTAGGAGTGTCTAATCCCTATATCTAGTCTGAACACTCCATCTTGTTTATCTTATGCAATAACGGTCCGTTCTTGGCGTTTTGGCCATATATTGCCGTTTTGGATCTGAATTGGACTGTTTACTAGAAAAATTCTCGTTTTTCTAATTTCCATAGGGAAACAGCAATTTCATTTAAGAAACTAGGAAACCAGTAACAAATGCTTCTCCTTTCACCTTTCGGAGTGTCTAATCCCTATATCTAGTCTTAACACTCCATGTTGTCGGTGTTATGCAATAACGGTCCGTTCTTGGCATTTTGGCCTTATATTGCCGTTTTGGATCTGAATTGGACCGTTTACTAGACGAAATCCCGTTTTTCGAATTTTCATAGGGAAACGGCGATTTCATTTAAGAAATGAGAAAACAAGTAACAAATGCTTCTCCTTCCACCTTTAGGAGTGTCTAATCCCTATATCTAGTCTTATCACTCCATCTTGTCTATCTTATGCAATAACGGTCCGTTCTAGACGTTTTGGCCATATATTGCCGTTTTGGATATGAATTGAACTATTTACTAGAAAAAATCTCGTTTTTCGAATTTTCATAGGGAAACAGCGGTTTCATTAAAGAAATGAGAAAACAAGTAACAAATGCTTCTCCTTCCACCTTTAGGATTGTCTAATGCCTATAAATAGTCTTAACACTCCATGTTGTCTGTCTTATGCAATAACGGTCCGTTCTTGGCATTTTGGCCATATATTGCCGTTTTGAATCTGAATTGGACGGTTTACTAGACGAAATCCCGTTTTTCAAATTTTCATAGGGAAACGTCGGTTTCATTTAAGAAATTAAAAAACAAGGAATAAATGCTTCTCCTTCCACCTTTAGGAGTGTCTAATCCCTATATCTAGTCTGAACACTCCATCTTGTTTATCTTATGCAATAACGGTCCGTTCTTGGCATTTTGGCCATATATTGCCGTTTTGGATCTGAATTGGACCGTTTACTAGACGAATTCCCATTTTTCGAATTTTCCTAGGGAAACGGCGGTTTCATTTAAGAAATGAGAAAACAAGTAACAAATGCTTCTCCTTCCACCTTTAGGAGTGTTTAATCCCTATATCTATTCTTAACACTCCATCTTGTCTATCTTAAGCAATAACGGTCCGTTCTTGGTGTTTTGGCCATATATTGTCGTTTTGGATTTGAATTGGACCGTTTATTAGATGAAATCTCGTTTTTCGAATTTTCAGAGGGACACGGTGGTTTCATTAAAGATATGAGAAAACAAGTAACAGATGCTTCTCCTTCCACCTTTAGGAGTGTCTAATCCATAGAACTAGTCTTAACACTCCATTTTGTCTGTCTTATGCAATAACAACCGTCCTTAGCATTTTGGCCATATAGTGTCGTTTTGGATCTGATATGGACAGTTTACTAGACGAAATCCCGTTTTTCGAATTTTCATAGGGAAACGGCGATTTCATTTAAGAAATGAGAAAAAAGTAACAAATGCTTCTCCTTCCACCTTTAGGAGTGTCTAATCCCTATATCTAGTCTTATCACTCCATCTTGTCTATCTTATGCAATAACGGTCCGTTCTAGGCGTTTTGGCCATATATTGCCGTTTTGGATATGAATTGGACTGTTTACTAGAAAAAATCTCGTTTTTCGAATTTTCATAGGGAAACAGCGGTTTCATTAAAGAAATGAGAAAACAAGTAACAAATGCTTCTCCTTCCACCTTTAGGATTGTCTAATCCCTATAAATAGTCTTAACACTCCATGTTGTCTGTCTTATGCAATAACGGTCCGTTCTTGGCATTTTGGCCATATATTGCCGTTTTCAATCTGAATTGGACCGTTTACTAGACGAAATCCCGTTTTTCGAATTTTCATAGGGAAACGGCGGTTTCATTTAAGATATTAGAAAACAAGGAATAAATGCTTCTCCTTCCACCTTTAGGAGTGTCTAATCCCTATATCTAGTCTTAACACTCCATCTTGTCTATCTTATGCAATAACGGTCCGTTCTTGGTGTTTTGGCCATATATTGTCGTTCTGGATTTGAATTGGACCGTTTACTAGATGAAATCTTGTTTTTCGAATTTTCATAGGGACACGACGGTTTCATTAAAGATATGAGAAAACAAGTAACAGATGGTTCTCCTTCCACCTTTAGGAGTGTCTAATCCATATATCTAGTGTTAACACTCCATTTTGTCTGTCTTATGCAATAACGACCGTCCTTAGCATTTTGGCCATATAGTGTCGTTTTGGATCTGAATTGGACAGTTTACTAGACGAAATCCCGTTTTTCGAATTTTCATAGGGAAACGGCGATTTCATTTAAGAAATGAGAAAACAAGTAACAAATGCTACTCCTTCCACCTTTAGGAGAGTCTAATCCCTATATCTAGTCTTATCACTCCATCTTGTCTATCTTATGCAATAACGGTCCGTTCTTGCCGTTTTGGCCAGATATTGCCGTTTTGGATCTGAATTGGACTGTTTACTAGAAAAATTCTCGTTTTTCTAATTTCCATAGGGAAACGGCAGTTTCATTTAAGAAACTAGGAAACCAGTAACAAATGCTTCTCCTTTCACCTTTAGGAGTGTCTAATCCCTATATCTAGTCTTAACACTCCATGTTGTCTGTGTTATGCAATAACAGTCCGTTCTTGGCATTTTGGCTTTATATTGCCGTTTTGGATCTGAATTGGACCGTTTACTAAACGAATTCCCATTTTTTGAATTTTCCTAGGGAAACGGCGGTTTCATTTAAGAAATGAGAAAACAAGTAACAAATGCTTCTCCTTCCACCTTTAGGAGTGTTTAATCCCTATATCTATTCTTAACACTCCATCTTGTCTATCTTATGCAATAACGGTCCGTTCTTGGTGTTTTGGCCATATATTGTCGTTTTGGATTTGAATTGGACCGTTTACTAGATGAAATCTCGTTTTTCGAATTTTCAGAGGGACACGGCGGTTTTATTAAAGATATGAGAAAACAAGTAACAGATGCTTCTCCTTCCACCTTTAGGAGTGTCTAATCCATATATCTAGTGTTAACACTCCATTTTGTCTGTCTTATGCAATAACGACCGTCCTTAGCATTTTGGCCATATAGTGTCGTTTTGGATCTGAATTGGACAGTTTACTAGACGAAATCCCGTTTTTCGAATTTTCATAGGGAAACGGCGATTTCATTTAAGAAATGAGAAAACAAGTAACAAATGCTTCTCCTTCCACCTTTAGGAGTGTCTAATCCCTATATCTA
>PKMM01003507.1:1163696-1189634 GCA_002933915.1 Eutrema heterophyllum | reverse complement strand
AGAGTCCAGCACTTCTCTTTGGTGTGACCTTTGATCTTGCAATGTTCACATGCCCAGCAATTATCCTTGGTGTGACCTCTTGCCTTGCAATTCTCACACACAACATTTCTTCTATCTGCTTGTTGATAAGCCCCTTGGCTTACATGAGCAGTCTCACTTGTCCCTTGAAAGAGACATTTTGATCCTTCTTCTTTTTGGATCATCATACATACTTCATTCAAGGTTGGAAGCTTCTCAAACCTTAGAATATGGTGGATCAATCCTTTGAACGATCCATTTAGAGTGAGAAGGAGGCCAAAGACTTGATCCTGCTCTCGCCTCTCCATCATCTCTTTCAGTTCTATGGTAGGAGGTCTCAGCATCTCCAATTCAGCCCACAACGTTCTGTAGTCTCCAAACAAGGTCTTGAATGGATTCCCTTCTTGTTGGAGATCATTTATCGCCTTCTTTACCTCAAAAATACGACTAAGATTTGAGGTATTACCATAGACACCCGAGAGAGTGTCCCATAACTCATTTGCAGTTTCAGCATATGAGTAAGCTGCAAGGATAGATGGCTCCAAAGAGCTATGAAGGACCGCAAGAATAAGCTGGTCCTCTTGGATCCACTTGGAATCCCCTTTATTGGAACTGGCTTTGATTGGGGCCTCCACTTCTCCTTTACCAGCCTCGGCTTCCTCCTTGTCCGTGGACACTTCTTCAGAACCAACTATGTGCTCCCATAGACCACGGCTTCTTAGAGCAGTTCGTGTGGTTCTTGACCACAAAAGAAAGTTGTCTCCCTTAAGAACAACTGGTAGAGTTATTTGCTTATGATTCTCCATTGATGATTTTTGAAAGATAAAGAGAGCAAAAAATAGAGTATATTTGCGGAAATTAGGCCTTCAAGAGCTTTGATGCTCTGATACCATGTAGAAATTTTGAGTATGAAGAAAAAGAGTTTAAGTATGAAGAACACTTCTTTAAGTATCAAGAACAAGAGAGAGAGAGAGATAAACGATTTTGAGTGAGAGAGAATTGTGATGAATATGTTCTTGTTGTTGTTATTTCTTTGTTGTTTACATCACATATTTATAGAGAAATACAACTATCTAATTTGCAACACAAGTTGTTTACAAATATCTATCAAAATGTGACTAACCCATGTGACTAACCCATGTGACTCACACATATGTGACTCACATATATGACTAACACATGTGACTCACATAAATGTGACTCACCTATATGACTCACAAATGACTCACATACATGACTCATAAGTTGACAACTACACAAAGAAAATGTCTTACGTATGAACAGTGCACACGTCTTGCTACAGTGCACACATCTTGCTACAGTGCACTTCATTTCATTTCTTTGTTTATTTCAACACTCAGCACTCCATCTTGTCTGTCTTATGTAACAAAGGTCAGTTCTTAGCATTTTGGCCATATATTGCTGTTTTGGATTTGAATTGGACCGTTTAATAGACGAAATCCCATTTTTTGATTTTTCATAGGGACATAGGTTTCTTTAAAGAAATGAGAAAACAAGTAACGAATGCTTCCCCTTCCACCTCTAGGAGTCTCTAATCCCTATATCTAGTCTCAGAACTCCATCTTGTCTGTCTTATACAATAACGGTATGTTCTTAGCAATTTGGCCATATATTCCCGATTTGGATCTGAATTGGACCAATTACTAGACGAAATCCCGTTTTTCGAATTTTCATAGAGACACGGAGGTTTCTTTAAGGAAATGAGAAAAACAAGTAACGAATGCTTCTCCTTCCACCTTTAGGAGTCTATATTCCGTATATATAGTCTCAGCACTCCATCTTGTCTGTCTTATGCAATAACGGTCCATTCTTAGCATTTTGACCATATATTGCTGGTTTGGATCCGAATTGGACCGTTTACTAGACGAAATCCCGTTTTTGATTTTTCATAGGGACACAGATGTTTCTTTAAAGGAATGAAAACCAAGTAACGAATGCTTCTCCTTCCACCTTTAGGAGTCTCTAATCACTATATCTAGTCTCAGCATTACATCTTGTCATTCTTATGCAATAACGGTCCGTTCTTAACATTTTGGCCATATATTGTTGTTTTGGATCTGAATTGGACCGTTTACTAGACGAAATCCCGTTTTTGATTTTTCATAGGGACACAGATGTTTCTTTAAAGAAACAAAAAACAAGTAACGAATGCTTCTCCTTCCACCTTTAGAAGTCCCTAATCCCTATATCTAGTCTCAGAACTCCATCTTGTCTATCTTATGCAATAACTGTCTGTTTTTAGCATTTTGGCCATATATTGCCAATTTGGATCTGAATTGGACCGTTTACTTGACGAAATCCTGTTTTTCAAATTCCGGTTTTTCAAATTTTCATAGGGTTTCTTTAAAGAAATGAGATAACAAGGAACGAATGATTCTCCTTCCACCTTTAGGAGTCTCTAATCACTATATCTAGTCTCAGCATTACATCTTGTCATTCTTATGCAATAACGGTCCGTTCTTAGCATTTTGGCCATATATTGCTGTTTTGGATCTGAATTGGACCGTTTACTAGACGAAATCCCGTTTTTGATTTTTCATAGGGACACATATGTTTCTTTAAAGAAATGAAAAACAAGTAACGAATGCTTCTCCTTCCACCTTTAGAAGTCCCTAATCCCTATATCTAGTCTCAGAACTCCATCTTGTCTATCTTATGCAATAACTGTCTGTATTTGGATCTGAATTGGACCGTTTACTTGACGAAATCCTGTTTTTCAAATTTCCATAGAGACATAGAGGTTTCTTTAAAGAAATGAGAAAACAAGTAATGGATGCTTCTCATTACACGTATAGGAGTCTATAATCCCTATATCTAGTCTCAGCACTCCATCTTGTCTATCTTATGCAATAACGGTCCATTCTTAGCATTTTGGCCATATATTGCCGTTTTGGATCTGAATTGGACCGTTTACTAAACAAAATCTCGTTTTTCGAATTTTCATAGGGACACAGAAGTTTCCTTAAAGAAATGAGAAAACAAGTAACATATGTTTGTCCTTCCACGGTTAGGAATCTCTAATCCCTATATTTAGTATAAGCACTCCATCTTGTATGTCTTATGCAATAACGGTCCTTTCTTAGCATTTTGGCCATATATTGCCGTTTTGGATCTGAATTGGACTGTTTACTAGACGAAATCCCGTTTTTCGAATTTTATAGGGACACACAGATTTCTTTTAAGAAATGAGAAAACAAGTAACATATGTTTCTCCTTCCACCTTTAGGAGTCTCTAATCTCTATATCTAGTCTCAGTACTCCATCATGTCTGTCTTATGCAATAACGGTTCATTCTTAGCGTTTTGGCCATATATTGCCATTTTGGATCTGAATTGGACCGTTTACTAGACGAAATCCCGTTTTTCGATTTTTCATAGGGACAAAGGTTTCTTTAAAAAAATGAGAAAAACAAGTAACAAATACTTTTCCTTCCACCTTTAAGAGTCTATAATCCCTATATCTAGTCTCAGCACTTCATCTTGTCTATCTTATGCAATAACGGTTCATTCTAAGCATTTTAGCCATATATTGCCGTTTTGGATCTTAATTGGATTGTTTACTAGACGAAATCATGTTTTTCAAATTTTCATAGGGACACTAAGATTTCTTTAAAGAAATGAGAAAACAAGTAACAAATGCTTCTCATTACACCTTTAGGAGTCTCTAATCCCTATATCTAGTCTCGGCACTCCATCTTGTCTATCTTATGCAATAACGGTCAATTCTTAGCATTTTGGCCATATATTGCCGTTTTGGATCTGAATTGGACCGTTTACTAGACGAAATCTCGTTTTCCGAATTTTCATAGGTCCTTAAAGAAATGAGAAAACAAGTAACGGATGCTTATCCTTCCACGTTTAGGAGTCTCTAATCCATATATCTACTCTCAACATTCTATCTTGTCTGTCTTATGCAATAACGGTTCTTCTTAGCATTTTGGCCATATATTGCCGTTTTGGATCTGAATTGGACTGTTTACTAGACAAAATCCTGTTTTTCGAATTTTCATTGGGACACAGAGGTTTCTTTAAAGAAATGAGAAAACGAGTAACAAATGCTTCTCCTTCCACCTTTAGGAGTCTCTAATCCCTATATCTAGTCTCAGCACTCCATCTGGTCTATCTTATGCAATAACGGTCCGTTCTTAGCATTTTGGCCATATATTGCCGTTTTGGATCTGAATATGACCGTTTACTTGACGAAATCCCGTTTTTCGAATTTTCATAGGGACAAAGGTTTCTTTAAAGAAATGAGAAAAACAAGTAACGGGTTCTTCTCCTTCCACCTTTAAGAGTCTCTAATCCCTATATCTAGTCTCAGCACTCCATCTTTTCTATCTTATGCAATAACTGTCCATTCTTAGCATTTTAGCCATATATTGTTGTTTTGGATCTGAATTGGACTATTTACTAGACGAAATCCCGTTTTTTGAATTTTCGTAGGGACACAGAGATTTCTTTAAAGAAAGGAGAAAACAAGTAACTGAAGCTTCTCATTTCACCTTTAGGAGTCTCTAATCCCTATATCTAGTCTCAGCACTCCATCTTGTCTATCTTATGCAATAACAGTCCATTCTTAGCATTTTGGCCATATATTGCCGTTTTGGATATGAATTGGACCGTTTACTAGACGAATTCCCGTTTTTCAAATTTTCATAGGAACACGGAGGTTTCTTTAAAGAAATGAGATAATGAGGAACGAATGCTTCTCTTTCCACCTTTAGGAGTCTCTAATCCCTATATCTAGTCTCAGCACTCCATCTTGTCTGTCTTATGCAATAACGGTCATTTATTAGTATTTTGGCCATATATTACCGTTTTAGATATGAATTGGACCGTTTACTAGACGAAATCCCATTTTTCGATTTTTTATAGGGATTCATATCCTAATCGGCTACAATATCTTAAAACAAATTCAAATTTTGTTATACTTTTTATTTTTGATAGAAATCAAACAAATAATATAAATAGTAAGCATGATCATTGGAAATTGTAATCCTCCTATCATGTCTTCGTTTTAGTCAACTCTTCCTTTTCCTCATTGTTTTCTCTTAATACAAGTATTATACAACTAGCAAGACACTTTTCAACCAACAGTTAATGCTAGGACGTGAGGGTGGGTCCCATTGATACGGAAAGAACACATTTTCTTGAAAGTGTAGGATCCAAAGTCAGAGATGACACACCCAAAATTAAATCTACTCTGCCTCTTGTACATAAACCGGAAGAGAAAAGAACAATCGAGAGAAACTAAGTAAAAAAAAAAAAGAAGAAAAAAAGCCATGAGGAGTCTCAGAAGTAGGGGGAGACACGAAGTAGATGAGATTGAACAGCTCTCGAGAGAGAGCAGTCATTTTAGTCTTTCAACTGGAATTTTACCTTCACTGGGAGCTAGAAGTAACCGACGAGTTAAGCTGAAGAGATTCATCGTATCTCCTTACGATCATAAATACAGGTTTCGCCTTTCTACCATTTCTTGTTTTTCTTATTCTTCACTCTCGAGTTAGCATGACAATTTTAACTTAGTTCTTCTTATTCATTTATATTCGAGGATCGGAAACACAAAAATTACCATTTTTTGGTTAAGAGCACAAAAGTTCCATTTTCTGAATAATTAGATTAGATGGCAATAAACATATCATTTTTTGTGCAAGTGCCATAAAAATAACATAAATTAAGAAAATAATATAAAATCCACATGATTGCTTTTAGGGCGGCCAAAAAATATAAAATAATAATAATACTTTTTGGACCTTTGTTTTGTTTTTTCATGAACAACATATATTATATCGGATCAGTTTTTGGACAATTTATTTTTTATAAGAGGATGGATATTGTTTTCGGTCATTATATAACATTTCTATATGGTCATTTAATTTATCGTTTTATCAGTCTCACTTAATTTTAGTGGAACACGTTATTTTTTTCCGGTAAATGGACATTAATATACTAAATACAAGTTTTATTTATGTCATATTAACTAACACGAAACGCATGATTTTCCTCGGTACCATATAACCCATAGGAGTATAAACGTTTTTTTTTAACACCGAACAAATTATGAAAACTACTACAAATACAATCGTACAACAAACAACACTATCCGTTCCACGCGATCACGATGAACGGTTTCACTTGCACCACGCTGAATATTTCTTTATAATTTACTTTCATTAATCTGAAGAAATTACGTCATCTGGAATAGAAACTCGGACCTCCCGGTGTAGAAGCATTAATGAACCCTTTGGTCAACCACTGGAATAAGGGGTTCACGTAGAATAAATGTTTAAATTTTATATTCTTAAAATATAATTTATGAAATATATTTCTATTCTAGAGTATAAACGCTTAGATTTTATATTCTTAAAATATTAATATCATATATTTAGAACATCTCCAGCAAGAATCTCATTTAGAAGATGATTCATCTTTAAAGGATATATTGCTCCAATGATACATTTTTAAATTTACCCTCAAAAATATTTGTATTGTATATTATAGTCCTTAATATAATAATTAATTGTGATGTTAAAACTCAATTAAATAAATATAAAACATACATTGAATTTGCATACAATATTAGTAAATAAAACGTTATATAATAATATAAAGTTTGATATAAATAGAAATAAAACACATAACCTCAATCACAGATTTACATGTAAAATACCATATTACTCGATAAAACTATTTAAATAACTAGCTTTTTCTTCTTTTTTGGGCCAAATTCCTTAACTTTTGTATTTTATTATTTTATGTGTTTAAGTAAAGATATTTTTTTTTTCTTTTTTTTACGCTATGTTACAATCGTTCAAGGATTTTCCCTTTTATATATTTTTTAGTTATATTGATTTAGCAGATAACTAAAGCTCTATTGTCTTCAACATTTGGAATATTCAAATCCTAGTTCCCTATCGTTCATAATTAGTAGTCAACAAATCAATGCGATGGCAACTGTGGAAATTCAAGGCCTCCGTTGTCACTTTGGTTGGCCAATGGGTTAAAGACGCCTTTGTTTTTTGCTTTTGCTTTTTGAGATAATAATAGACAAATGAAAACGTGAATGTGGAAAATTCAAAGCCTGCATTCCTTGATTTCGACGAATGATGTAAATCTGAGAAAATTAAGCCAACCAAAATTAGAAAAACGTTTATTTGTTGTATCATAGGGTTATCAAACAATAACAGACTTGTGAAACACTAAGTGTTGAAAAAAAATGTGGCTATCGAACAAAACAAATTAAAGAAATTTCAGAAATGAGGATTATTTATTAAAACTGAAATGGATATGTTGGATGCAGGATATGGGAAGCTTTCCTAGTGGTTCTTGTGGTTTACACGGCTTGGGTTTCCCCTTTTGAGTTTGGGTTCCTGAGAAAGCCAAGGCCACCACTCTCTATCACTGATAACATTGTTAATGGATTCTTCGCTATCGATATCATCATGACATTCTTTGTGGGTTACCTCGATAAATCGACTTACCTACTTGTTGATGATCGTAAAATGATTGCATTTAAGTACTTGCGTTCTTGGTTCCTCCTTGACCTCGTATCAACCATCCCCTCAGAGGTGGCTATGAGAATCTCATCCCAGTCTTATGGATTATTTAACATGCTTCGTCTCTGGCGTCTTCGCAGAGTCGGTGCCTTGTTTGCCAGGTTCGAATCAAGAAACTTTTATTCTTTCTTTCTATTCTACAAATCTTGACACTCTCTTTGAACAGGCTTGAAAAAGATCGCAACTTTAACTACTTTTGGGTCCGATGCGCAAAACTTATTTGTGTAAGAACATCAAAATGCATAATGTTTCTTTATTTAAACTACACTCTCAATGTATATTACTCTTTAACTGGAGCATCTTGCAGGTCACTCTTTTTGCGGTTCATTGTGCTGCGTGTTTTTATTACCTTATCGCAGCACGCAACCATGACCCTGCAAAGACCTGGATTGGAGCATCAAACGAAAACTTCCTAGAGGAAAGCTTGTGGATGCGATATGTTACTTCCATGTATTGGTCCATTACTACTCTAACCACTGTCGGTTATGGTGATCTGCATCCCGTGAATACAAAGGAGATGATATTTGACATTTTCTATATGCTCTTCAACCTCGGATTAACAGCATACTTGATTGGTAACATGACCAATTTGGTAGTCCATGGAACAAGTCGGACCAGAAATTTTGTAAGTTAGCATTTTGCATCACCTTATTATATTTATGATTCACGAGATTATTGAACAAACATAAATTTGGTTCTTCTTTTTTAGAGAGATACAATACAAGCTGCTTCAAATTTTGCTCGTAGAAACCATTTACCACCTCGTCTGCAAGATCAGATGCTTGCACATTTATGTTTGAAGTATCGGACTGACTCTGAAGGGCTGCAACAACAAGAAACTCTTGATGCACTCCCAAAAGCCATTAGATCTAGTATATCACACTTCCTTTTCTACTCCCTCATGGATAAAGTCTACCTATTTCGCGGAGTATCCAATGACCTGCTTTTCCAACTGGTAAAAGCGATTATTTATCTCCCATCTTCGACACAAACTTTAAGGGGCACCTACCATGCTAAGCTCCCATTTCCGATCTGTAAATTTGACAGGTTTCGGAAATGAAAGCAGAGTACTTTCCGCCCAAAGAAGATGTGATCTTGCAGAACGAAGCACCAACAGACTTCTACATACTTGTGAACGGTACCGCGGTAATAAACATTACAAAAGTTTCCTACAGTTTTGTTGAGTTGACATATATAAAACGAATGCGAGATCAGTTTAATTCTATAACTTCTTTGTTATGATGCAGGACTTGGTGGTTCTCAACAGTGGAATAGAAACTGTAAGTCGCGTCACTTTGAGGACGGGAAGTATTTTTCATCTTGTGTTTATTCTTATGTCTCCAAACCCGTGGTTTTGGAGTAAGATGTATCTAAGCATTGGAGAATTTCAGGCTGTGAAAGAGGTTAAAGCTGGAGACATTATTGGGGAAATAGGTGTGTTGTGCTACAGACCACAATTGTTTACAGTGAGGACAAAACGGTTGTGCCAACTATTGCGTATGAACCGTACAACTTTCTTAAATATTATTCAGGCTAATGTTGGAGATGGTACCATAATCATGAATAATCTACTTCAGGTGAGCAAACATATCCGTTTGAGGTTTTGAGAAATTTAAATTTAAACAATTATTTACTGGTTTTAACTCTCTTTTTGAGGAGATCAGCATTTGAAAGAAATGAATGATCCGGTGATGGCGAATGTTCTACTAGAGACAGAAAACATGCTTGCAAGGGGTAAATTGGATCTTCCTCTAAATTTATGCTTTGCTGCAATAAGAGAAGACGATTTGCTTTTACATCAGTTACTAAAAAAAGGACTCGATCCAAATGATTCGGATAACAATGGCAGAACACCTCTGGTCAGTGAAGTTTACATTTTTTTGTTATTTTCCCCATCCAAACTCTTTCGACAGTATAATTCTGATACCTAGTTTTCTTGTCTTGAAACAGCATATATCAGCATCAAAAGGAAGTCTCAATTGTGTGCTTCTTCTTTTGGATTACCATGCAGACCCTAATTGTAGAGGTTCTAGCTTAAAATGATGTTCGAGTCAGATACTTCTTTTTTTTTTTTTTTTTTTTCATGTAACTGATAAGCTGTTGGTTTTACCGAAATGTAAATGAAGACGCGGAAGGGAATGTACCACTGTGGGAAGCAATGGTGGAAGGGCATGAGAAAGTTGTAAAAGTATTGTTAGAAAATGGCGGTACCATAGAGGCAGGGGATGTGGGTCATTTTGCTTGCACGGCGGCTGAGCAAAGCAACTTGATGCTACTAAAAGAAATAGTTCGACATGGTGGAGACGTTACCCGTCCCAGAGCCACAGGTACCTCTGCACTCCATGCTGCTGTATGCGAGGGGAATATTGAGATGGTAAAGTATCTTCTGGAGCAAGGAGCGGACGTTAACAAACAGGATATGCATGGCTGGACGGCGAGGGATCTTGCTGAGCAACAAGGGCATGAGGATATTAAAGCACTATTCCGAGAAAACATACACGAGAGGGCGCATTTTGAGTCAAGTGCTTCGGTCCCTATAATCAAAAGCGGAATCCGATTCCTGGGAAGATTCACTAGTGAACCCAATATCCGTCCCCCATCAAGAGATGTGTCTTTCAGGATCACAGAAACAAGGCCAAGACGGAAAACTAACAATTTCGACAACTCGTTGTTTGGGATCTTAGCTAATCAAAGCGTGCACAAGAACGGGTTACCAACGGTAGATGAAGGCAGAGCCGAAAATCCGGTGAGGGTGACGATTAGTTGCACGGGGAAAGATGAGGTGCCAGGGAAACTGGTGCTACTTCCTGGGAGTTTCAAGGAGTTACTAGAATTGGGTTCCAAAAAGTTTTGTATCGTTGCTGCCAAAGTTATGAGCAAAGACAACAACGCAGAGATTGACGATGTAGATGTTATAAGAGATGGAGATCATCTCATCTTTGCAACTGATTCTAACCACCCATAGAGAAGACTCAACTTTTTTATGGCTTGTAATGATAAAGCATTCACTTTTGTTGGAACAATTTTGTCAAAAAATGAATAAGCCTTAATAAAGAATGCTTCTTGAACATATACATGCATACACAAAAGGAAAAAAGAAAAAACTCTGGACCGATCTTCACGGTCTGCTGTCTACAACATGTTTTTCCCATAAAAGAAAAACGTCAACCACTATGGTGTATTTGTTAACCAATCAAGAACAAGGTAAATTCATTAGGAAGACAAAAAGAAGTTAAAAAAAAAAACAAAAACAAGTTGATAATTTTCGTTTTAATAATTGACGAGGACATCAAACCATATGTGAAACATGGAGCAAAGGAGGTGGTCCCTGTGTTAGATAACTCCCTGACATGCATAAATATCAGAAATAATCAAGAAGAGTTCAAAGAAATCAAAGAGAAACCACCTGATCCACCTGAATGCAAGTATGGTCCAAAAGATGATGTCCATGAGCTCAAGATGAATCAGCCCAGACCCAAGCCACCGTGGCATGTCTTGACCAGTCTCTCAAGAGCCCATACCAGTGGAGAACCAAGGAGGACGAGCTAAAACAAGCCCACAAAGCTGCGATCAATCCAGTGGCCCAACAAGGACATATGGGCCTCTCTTGAAGGTGTTCGGTCTAACTATGAAGAGTCAAGCTCAAACCACGACTTAAAGACCTTCTACACGTGCAAGAGACTCCCAAGAAGTCACAGATTCATGCCGAAGCTGTCTAGATATAAGGAACCTCACGTTTTCCTTTTTCTGTTGGGAAAAGGAGATTTCTTTTTTCTAGTAGGAAAAGAGTTTTATTTGTTTTTTTCCTTTTTTTATTAGGATTTAGTGTTTTTCATTTTTTTTATTTTAGAAGAGATAAACTCTTCGTTTCTTTTTCTTTATTTTTTCCTAGTTAGGATTGGTTTTATTTATTGGCTATAAATAGCCCTTTTGTAACTCAGAATTCGGCAGACCTTTTAATCAATCAAAAGCCTCTTTAAGCTTCTACGCTTGTTCTCTCTTGTGTTTCCCTAAACTTAGGTGGATTCCTTAACTAGGAAAAACGTGTGAGTCTCTGTTTTTTTGGTGGATTCCTTGAAACTTTGATTCGTGATCTTATCTCAAAGGCATCCGCACCTTTGAGTGGCGATCTCCATTCCATCAAGCTTGTCAACTCTCGACAGCCTTGTCATCATTTGGATTGGTGGATGTCCAATCTTATATCAATAATTTTGTCAAAAAACGAATGAGCCTCAATAAAGAATGTTCCAGTGTAATATGTATCCAGACACAAAAAAACAATGTCGACCGTTGACGGTGTGCTGCTATCTACACCACTAGTATGATTGTCTTGCTATTGCATGAATATTTAATTTGAACTATATAATACTATACTAAAACTTTTTAGATTAAAAAAAAAGAGCAGCTCGATTATCTATTTTTCTCTATCTTGTTTTTATTTTATTTCTTACAACTTTTTCTGCATTTCTAATTTCTCATCTACTACTTTTATCATCTTCATTTATGTTTTTTTTTTTTTTTTTTTGGCCAAAAATCTTCATTTATATTCCTTCAAGTATAATGAATATTACATCTAAATATGGTTTACAATGTTAAGAAAAAAAAGTAAAAATTTTAATCGATTCACATGCGAGTAGTCCTACAGAATAACGAGAGGAAATATATCTTCTTAATCAACGAGTTTGGGGTTCTCCATTGCCCCGAATTACAAAGAATTGATATCGCAAACTGTAAAAAGAAGATCTCCAAGAACGTTCGTCGATGGTTGAAAATCCTAAGTGGATTCTCTATTGCTGTCTCTAGGATACTGATGGGTATAGCGGATGCAAACGGAGTGAAAGTGGTGTGAGATCGTAACAGGTCAGCTTTGGCACCAACTTAATGTGTGTTTGGGCTGCGAAACTCCTGAGAACAATCTGGACAATAACCGAGATAGATAGGAAGATCTGGATCACCACACTTTGATATAGTTGCCACCACAAAGTGATAACTTGTTGAGTTAACACCACACTAATGTGTACAGGAATTCACTTGCCAAGTTTTACCCTTAAGCAAAGCTGCAAGTGCACAACAAACGCTTTAGTATCTAAGGGATTGAATCCACAGAGATTTGAGTGCCGTAGATTTCTATTGATTTCTAAGTTGTGTCTAGACCTGATACGATCTCCCACTACAAGAAAAATGGGCATTCTTAGCACACGAATAACGCTATCATAGGGGTATAATAGCGATTTCATAAACGCTATGACTAGAGGAGCTATAATAGGTTGACCCCATACAATAGCGATTTCTATTTGTGCTATTATATGTTTTCTATTATAGCGTTATTTCAACGCTTTGATTTATGCTGTTATAGCTCATTTAAATGCTATACTAATTAATGTTGTAGCTCTTTTTTCATGCTATGATCTAGTGTTCTGTAGCTCTTTTTCCAGGCTATGATCTTGTGTTTTGTAACTCTTTTTTTAGGCTATGATCTTTTGTTTTGTAACATTGTATTCCCCATTCGAAAGAAACCAGTTTTCGCAGAAAATACAATCCACATTCGAAAAAAATTATACTCCATATGCGAAAAATACAATCTATATTAAAAATTTATAATTCTGAATCCAAGTCTCAACAAGTGTCAATCCTCAACATAAAATACATTACAAGTTCGACAAAACCTGAAAAAATCTACTTATGAATAGTTTTAGGAACTTATCACAAAATATACTGATCGGCTCAATCATAGGCAGTCGATCAAGTATTTCTTTGTCAGCCTCCACAACGCTCGTTCCCGCTGTATCCATCACCTCTGTTTCAGTTTCCACTTGTTCAACACACATCGAAGATGAACAGTTGGAGAAGCTTGACAGAAAAGTTTACAGATAGTTAATGAATGCATAAACTTGTAAAGAAGTTTGTGTCCCTGAGGATGAGAGATCGATAGCCATGGTATGCTGCTTCTAATGTCTTTATTGCAATGCACATTATAATCACACATCGTTCCCATTTCCCTGTAGTCCCCTGCAATTCATGAAGTTTGGTCATCAGATGTTTATCAATGATCTATGATAATATAAACCTGTCCTAATACCTTCACCACTTTGTGGTCCCTTATCAGGCTGAACATGATGTTGCGAGTAAAAGAAGACAAGCGTGACGTTTAAATGTCTGATGTTGATATAACGATATAGAGATGAAAGGGACAAATGGAACAGAAAATGCACCTGTAAGAAGTGTCTCCTCCGAATTTCTTCTGGTCAACATCACCACTGAGCAGCTTCATGTATCCACTACTAATGAAATGAAGAATTCTTGAATAGATTAACCAGGACACGAACTGTTGTTAGAAGATTTGCAGGAAGAGCTGAATCTCCTGTGACTTTCTTTATCAAATCCAAAAGCAGGTCTGATTGAATTTAAAGTAACAGAGAGATACAAGTTAAATAAAGGACATTAGCTGATACTTTAATTCATGTTGAGAAACCATAGCTTCACGTGAGAGATGATTACCATTGTTGTTTTCCACATGCTTAATAAGTAGACTTGCTCCTGAGGATGCAAAACGAGCATTCTGACTATATCAGTAGCTGCATATTCAAAAACTATAAGCATAAGAGCTCGATCCAAAAGCATAACATAAGGCTATATCCAACAATTGACACAAAAATATAAAGTGGCTAACAAACCTTGTCTACATCATCAATGTCTAGTCCAGTTATTATCCATTACTTGGATCTGCATTGACAGAGCAAGAGTCTGAAGTGGCTTCCACTTCTTCTGCAAATTTCATATTTTACACAATTAAGTATATATAAACCATGTGATACAGTAAACTCGATCTAATTAAAAGACAAACATTATTCTTTAGTGCAAGTCAATCGAAACACTAACACAAGACTTTAACAAACCAACAATGAAATTAGAAAAGGGAGCAATTTGATACTAGGATAACCAGCGGCTGTGATCCCAAAGAAATCCCCATACTTGCTTCAATATGATTCACCAGATCCAAAGCGCAAGCAAACCCTCCTTCGACCTTGAATAAGGCTAGTTAAAACTCTTCCTGACACAATTACAACAGGACAAGAGAACGAAAATCAGAAAGACTGTCGAAAAGAAGTATCACATCATTGCATTCAAACGACTCAATCATCAAAATCGTCAACCCCGAAAGATGCAGAAACAACTGCAGCTACAACGTTGCCGGAGATAAATGGCACAAGTTCATCGACCGTAGGGCCAACGTTTGTAGCTGGGTCTTCAAAATTAGTTGAACCTTCAATTGTTTGCGAAACTGAATTTTTTTAGTTGAATCAAAATTAGTTGAAAGTGGTTGAGCATAATCAGACCGGAAGAGGTGCTCACCAGAGGAGCAGATGCGACGGCTCGCGGCGGCGAAACCATCGAGAGGAAGAGGCGATTGAAGATTAGGTTTTGCTCTCGATAGTCAGTCGTGCTTGAGAGAAAAAAACCTTTTTTTATTAAAAGTTGATAAGATCTGTGTCATATGTCGAAGTTTAACAGAGAGACGAACCTTAAGGTACGAGATACAGAGAGAGGAGGAGATCCACAGAGTTGCAAAACTTTGGATCTCGGGAAACAAACACTCGCACATAGTGAGATTTGGATCGAAAAAGAGCCAGCCAGTTCGAACCCTAGGCGTGAACTGACCAAGCCAAACCGCTACCGGCCGCCGAAATCAAGCTCGGGAATGGAAGATTTGGAGTCTCGACGGCGTTGTTGTTTACTGACGAGAGAGAGAGAGAATGTTTTTTTTGGTTAAGAGAATCGAGTTTTGTGAGCAAGAGAGGGATAAAATTGAGGATAAAATTCGCCAAAACTAAAACTTTTGCTAAGTGTTTGGCGCTCAAGACATAAATTAGGCTCCGAAAGTTATTTTTTGCCCCCGTTTATTGAAATTTCGGCTTAGCATTTTTAAAATGTTATAATAGAGTATTCCAACCCAGCATACCTTCTTTAAGAGCAGTTACGGAAATTGTGCTATCGTAATGTGCTATCAATACTCAGTTTTCTTGTAGTGTCCCAAAGATCGACACTTAGAAGTTGGTAAGGGATATGCTTTGCATCAAAGGAAACCGTGAAGTTCCAAATGATCAAAGGATGGGGGTTGAAGGGTCACACCGAAGCTACAGAAAGACTTCTGATTTACCTAAGATGACTCCTTGAATATGACACACCAACCCGAGCCAAATTGTGAAAGTTTGGATATTACACACCAAACAATCGAAACTGTTCACAAGGAACAAAAGAGATTCACTCTCAAAAGAAATCAAATTGATTAAAAAGTTGGTTGTGATCACAGGTGATCATACAAGAGTTTATAAAGGAAAGAAATGTGTAAATAACAAGGCATACTCGAAACTAACACTTAGACTAGAAATTAAAATGTGTTTGAATGTCTTTTAGGCTTCTTAGACCATCGATTATGCCTCTTGCTATGCATGGTCGAATTTGTTCCTTATTGGGCTTGTAGAATTGTGATCCTAATGCCTCATTAATAACCTTGTCAACTAAACCCATTGGGAAAAACCTTGAACAAGGAAAAGAGTGCAAATGGGTCACATACCCATTTGTGTGAACATCTTGGGCTTGTGTTAAAACCAGAATGGTTTTAAACACATCTTCATCAATCCAGCCCAAACGATCTGGTCGATTGTAAACTTGGTGAGATAATCCTCCTAAGGCCCTTTTGAACATCGAACCAACTGGATCAAGCTTTTACCCCTCGGCTACAAGCTTTCCAACAGGTTCAACCTCAGCAACATTTGACAGGTTCAAGCTCATCTTCCTTGGTGCTTCCCATGATCGCATCATCCCCCTCCACTTGAAAAGGATTTGTCCTCAAATATGGACTATCTGCCATGAAAAGAATCAAGTCAGAAATACTTAAGCTTAAACTCAAATTATACTCACCTTGCAAGCATATTTTGTACACGTTGATCTGTTCTAAGACTTGAAATGGACAGTCTCCTCTTGGCATTAGTTTGGACTTCCTTTGGGCTGGAAAACGTTTCTTCCTCACACGAATCCTAAACCAATAACCAGGCTCAAAGATCACGTTACACTCCCCTTTATTTGCTTGCTTTTGATGCTGCTTGTTTTGCAAAGGCTCCATCGGTTCTTTAACAACAATTTTCTTAAGCCAAACATGATAGAACCACGTTTCTGGTGCATGAAATTTTAGCTCTTCATCCTGTATACCCTGTGCACTCACAACAAAGATTAGAAACACAAGAATATATGTGCAAAAGGTACACTCATTTCGATTAGCAAACAATTTCCTACTTAGATCATTTAAAACACATTTCATGTGCTCAGCATGATCATCTAACTTTTTGCTAAAAATCAGATCGTTATCAAGGTAAACAATCTCTCCCAAGAATGAATCAGCAATATGTGAAGCACTAACAGTTTTAGAGAATCTATCAATAATCACAGAAACATAATCTCTCAAGGAACAAATAGGCTCACACAATTTATTCTCATCAAATAGAAAACATTTTTGTCTAACGAACTTTCCATGTGCAAATTCCTCACAAGACTGAGACACATCTAGTAACTAATCATCAAGAGTAGAAAGTAGAGCATACCTTCTAAGCAATGCATCAGCCACAAAAATTTCATTACCTTGCTTGTATCAGATGTCATAAGGAATTGTCTCAATGGATGCTCCAGGTTCAAAGACAATATGCTGTTCATTCCTACGAGTTGTTGGTAAATTGCTAGGCATATCTTTAGGAAAGACACTTCTGAATGCCTGAAAACAACAAGGTATCTCACTCGGCAACACCGATGCAAGGTCAGCAAAACTCATAAGAGTTTTTTATAAACAAACTTGAGCAAAGGTTGTTTAGGTAACAAAGCTTTCTTAATCTCACCAGTCCTCAGGAAAGAGGTAGAGTGTATAGTCGCTCCTCGGCTATCATGTGAGTTGTCTCGGACATCTTCATCTTCAATTCGGATTCGAGGCACAAGGGTTTTGGCTCGACCAGAATCTTCATTGTAGCTGGTTGGTCGAGAGAAATGATCTCCCTTAATCGCTTTAGTGCACAGTTCCTTCGGTTCAGCCTCAGTAAGGCTTCTGCCGGTTTTGGCTAAAACATCTCACACTTTGGATTGATCGAATTAGGGCTGAGGGACTCGGCCAAAGTCTTTTTTTGTGGTTGATTGGTCGGTGAAAGTACTTTCCCTCAGTGGAATTCGATCGTCTTGATCGTCCCTCAGTGGTTGCAAGTATTTTGATACTTTGTGCACATAACCATTGGATAGATCGATCGGTGGTTGGATTGATCAGTCGTTTTTGCTTATGTCTTCCCGATACTTTTGGATTGATTGATCGGTGGTTGGATCGATCAGTCATTTTTGCTTCTGTCGTCCCGATACTTTTGGATCGATCGATCGGTGGTTGGATCGATCGGTCGAATGTTTTTGAAGTGGATCGATTTGGTGCTCACGTCTATGGATGGGTGGTAATCTCCTTGGGGTATCTCCATAAGTTTGACGTGTATTATCCTTCTTCTTGGGCAATTCAAAAGACATTGTACCTGCAAAAAGAACAAACAAATCAGTAGCAACTCTGCCCTCACACTCACTCAAGTGTTTCCCAAATGTTTATTCCCAAACGTTTATTCCCAAAGTGTTTCCCAAATATTTCCCAAGTTTTTCTCTCAAAGTAATTTTACTCAACACTCAAAATACTCTCATACATCAGCGATTCTCAAGAGTTCTTATAGAACATATCCAATCAAATTCGATGAGCAAATCCACAACAACACAAGAATTTGAATAGACAAAGATAGAAAGCAATAAGAAATATATATATATATTTTTTTTTTATTGTTTTGTTGGATCAATTTAGAAGATAGAAAGATAAGAAATAAAATAGAGAACGGTGAAGGATGAGAAGATGATACAAGTGTGCTCTAATACCACTTGATACGATCTCCCAAAGATCGACACTTAAAAGTTGGTAAGGGATAGACTTTGCATCAAAGGAAACCGTGAAGTTCCAAATGATTAAATGATAGGGTCGAAGGGTCACACATAAGCTGCAGAAAGACTTCTTATTTACCTAAGATGACTCCTTGGATATGACACACCAAGACGAGCCAAATGGTGAAAGTTTGGATATTACACACCAAATAATCAAAACTGTTCACAAGGAACAAAAGAGATTCACTCTCAAAAGAAATCAAATTGATTAAAAAGTTGGTTGTGATCACAAGTGATCATACAATAGTTTATAAAGAAAGGAAATGTGTAAATAACAAGGCATACTCGAAACTAACATTTAGACTAGAAATTAAAATGTGTTTAAGTGTCTCTTAGGCTTCTTTGACAATCTATTATGCCTCTTGCTATGCCTGGTCGAATTTGTTCCTTATTGGGCTTGTAGAATTGTGATCCAAATGCCTTATTAAAAACATTGTCAATTAAAAACATTCTCAAGTAAACCCATTGGGAAAAATATTGACCAAGGAAAAGAGTGCAAATGAGTCACATACCCATTTGTGTGATCATCTTGGGCTTGTGTCAAAACCAGAATGGTTTTAAACACATCTTCATCAATCCAGCCCAAACGATCTGGTCGATTGTAAACTTGGTGAGATAATACTCCTAAGGCCCTTTTGAACATCGAACCAACTGGATCAAGCATTTCCCCCTCGGCTACAATCTTTCCAACATGTTCAAGCTCAGCAACATTCACAGGTTCAAGCTCTTCTTCCTTGGTGCTTCCCATGATCGCATCAAGACCTAATCTATTAAAAAGGGTTTTGTGTGTCACGATTTTGTAGCTAGGAATTTAAACTAAATTAAGAGAGATATTAAGAAAGCAAGTAAGCAAAGCGAATAATTAAATCGAGGTTGTGAGCAAATAAACGAAGCGTTGGGCAATCAGGAACTCTCTAGGGATCACGGTCGACTATCATAAGGAATTTGCTATGATTTTTTAAGCGACTTTTGTCGTCTATTGGTTCTTTTGAACTTGGAACACGATAGTGTGTGTAGCCTACTCTCGTACATCCTACACACCTATAATTTATATACTCGACCAGTAGCTTTCGTCTCTAGCCGCGCAGAAAATTATGATGACACAAACAAGTTTGTTAACACTCACAATCCCTCTACAAGTATACTTTCGTATCTTGTAGTGGTTTTGCTCATCTACCTAGGTCAAGCATAGAGATCAAGCACTTTCGTGGTTCTAAAAATACATAAGTTCAGTTGCAAGGTGATCAATCAAGCAAACATGCATTAATAAAAAGGATAGAACGAAGAACCCTAATCGATATCCTAACCTAAAAATCTAACGATAAATCGAACCGTGAGAGCCCCTTGAGAACCATATACCCAACAAGGGAACTACTCAGTCATAGCTGAGCTAAACATCATAATAAATAAAAGAAAAATAGTAAGAGAAAGAGATAGTGAAAGGCTTCTCTATTGAAGAACACAAGTCGATAATCCTTGCTCCAAATCGACGAACAAGAAAGTAAAAGTGGCTGAAAATTTGTCTCTGTCTAAAAGCGTGAAAAATATATATGTCTAAGAGACCTAAAAGCCTGAATTTATAGTCTTCACTTCTTTGGGGACGTTTAGGGTTTGATTTGAAATGACGAAATTGGCCTCGTGAATGAAACAAAGTCGAATTGGTCGCACAGAAGCTGGTCGCGGGTGCGTGGTTTCTGGCCGCGGGCGCATCCCCTCTGACCGCGGCGAATCTCCTCTTGGCTGCAGGTGCAGCTTCTCTGCCCGCGGTGGCTCTGCTTCAAGGCAGCTTCGTTTGCCTTCAGTGTTTCGAGTATATTTGAATATCTAACCATTAGAATGTCTCCAAACCAATTGCATTTGAAAGCTGGTTGTGTCTTTTTTTTGTGTCCAAATTTGGGGATGATCAGACGGTGAGAAGGTGTCATAATTGCAGGACTTATGACGGTCCAAGTTTATCCAAAAACGTACTTTTGCTCCGAAATGCACTCTATTATCGCGAGTTACCTGAAATTTCTTTTAAAACTCTAAAACATGGAATCACTTGAAAACCATTGAAAACAGAGTTAAAATACCTGAAAAAGATATTAAAGTGATCCATAAAAATTGTAAGAAATCTTGTGTTATTAACTCCCCCAGACTTAGATATTTGTTTGTTCTCAAACAAAACAGAAATCTATCCTCGGAAAGAAATTTTCGAAAACGTAGGAACTAACAAAAATCTCAGTGACCGTCCTTCTAAATCATAACCAACGTAATGCATCAATTGGGACTTAGTCAAGAAAATTCTCACCAAAGCACTACAACGCTAGTCCACGGTATCGGTCATGCGAAAATCTAACCACTTAAACCCTAAATTTCAGTCTACTAGCTCTTATCATTTATTAAGGGTTGCGTGATTCTCATCAAAAATACTAACTAAGAAAATCGAGGCTAGGCATTAAGGGGTTTTAGAGGTGAGGTTAAAAGTGTTTCGGGTTACCGTATTTCCACCGGAGGATGCTAGATATTATGCAAAACAGCAAGAGAGGATGGAGCTGTTGAGGTCCACAGTTTCCAGTCACTTCCTATTCGCATAAGAGTTGTTGCGAATTTCTCCTTCTTTGGAACTTTTTCTGCCATTCCCCCAGACTTAGATTTTTCTCCGGGTAATGATTCGAATGGCGTCTTACTCCTCACAAACGAAACATGGTTGCCTGGTATAAAAATATCGACTACCTAAGACTGTTTAGGCTTTTGTTTCCTTTCCTTACGATTTTTTTTTTTTTTTGAAAGGGGAAACGCCTTTAAACGGGAGTCTTAGGGAGGACGAAAATTACCAATAATGAGAGATTTCCAAGGCAACTTTTAAGTTTGAATTGTTGATACCTCCTTAAACGAATCCATCTAGTATTCTGTCTTCTCGAGTGACTGAAAAACTGTGTCGTTCCTCTCTCCCCGGCGTTTTTGCGCATATCTGCACATAAGACAACAAGAGAAGAATGCATGTGGTTCGAAAACGCTGGTTAAGGTTAGGGGTAGGGTACCAGCTAAAGATGAATTGTTCATCTAGGACAACAAAGAATGGTAAAAAGGAAAAGATGTCCTAGATGTCTGTTTCGTTGTCTTGCCTAAAACATTTGATGAGAAAATTAAATTCAGATTAAGTTCAAATAGAGTGAGCTAGTATATCATGTTAGAAAGAATCTCTATGGGTCGAAATCCTCTGGGGATGTCGCATTGCAAGTACTCTAGCTACCCACAAAAGAGCTGGCACGAGGAGATAGTGTAGAAGCACACAAGTCTAAATCATCATAGGTTTTGTTTCAATGTTCCTGAAAAATACTTAATAAAATTGAAAAAATACTTAATAAAAATTGAAAAAGATTACACGAAAAATTAAAATGAAAGCGAAAAATAAGATAGAAAGATTCAAAGCAAAGAAAATAGATTAGTAGCGGATAAACATCCTCCCCAGATTTAAATCACACTGTCCTTAGTGTGAAAAAGTTGGTGAAAGGATGGAAAAGACATAAAAATAAATTAGCAAATAAAGAAAGTTCAAAAAATAAAAATAAAAAGATAAAGGGAAGAAAATTGATGGAACCATGGTGGTGATGTGCGAGGCTGGTCGTGAGTGGTGAAGCGTGAGGCTAAACGTCACGTGGGCCATCTGTCTCGGAGTCGAACATGTTACCATCGAACTAGTGGTTCTCTTCAAGAAAGCGTATCACACGCTTGTATCGTCTTTCTTGTCGCTCTAGTTTCCTCTCGATGGCCGCGTATGCTGGTCCGTGTGTGCTTGAGGAAGTCACGGGAGCAGACGGTGCACGGGCATGTGTTAGTAGGAGTAGTCAAGAACGCTCTGCAGCTGCGTCTCACTTGGCCTTGGCCACTAAGAACAGACCGATAGTGTATGGTAGACGAGGGACATCAGGTACATAGTCTGTTGTCTTTGGTTGCCACTGAGGAGCTTCTCCGTCTCGAAGTCTTAGGACATAATCAGAAGGTAAAAATACAAAGTAGAACTCACCGACGTTTGGGCAATACTTGTAGCCAAATATGTCCGGGTCGAGTGATGTGTGAGAGATAGTATGCTCTCGGGAAAACTGCATGAGATCAAACCAAGTCCCGTGAAGTGGTGTCTCGGTTGAGAAGTCAAAGTCGACGGCTTGTAGGATTGCCGTGATGATGCTTCTGAAAGCAGTGGTAGCATCTCCAGATCTCGTGGCGGGCGCTTCGTGTTTCACCTTTACCAAATTATTCGCAATGATGCAAGCGAAGCAAGCATAGCATGGATTAGCGGTGAATGGCAATTGAAGAGTAACAAGCTCGGTTTTGCAGACACTCGCCGCATTTGCTTTTGAAAAGATGATGTTCGCCAAGAGCTTATGTACGAAGCGGACAGCGGGATGCGTAAGTAAGGAAGCCTTAGATCTTCCATTATTGTAGACACTTTGTCCCATTATGTGCCACAAGTCTCTATCGGGGTCCTCCTCGGGGTTAATCTCATCGAGATATTGAAGTTTTCAAAGCTTCACAAAGTTAGCGAATGGTTAGCGAATAAGTGTATCCACATCTGGTGAAAGTGAGAATACCATCCCTTGTTCTTGGATTAGGGCGCCTCTTGTAGCACATGGTGACAAAGGCTAGGAATTCCTTGGTGAGATCTTCGTAGGTAGAAAGATTGAGCTCCATGAAAGGTCGAATATTAAGAGCATTGAGATACCAAATCACGTCTTCTCTGATCCCGATTGCTTCGAGAGTCGACTAATCTATACGAGGTGTGGATTTGATTTCCATCCTTTTGAGCCTCTCGAGGTAGTCGATATTCGGGTCCATATATAGGCTGCCCGACATATCGTACCTTTTGTCTCGGTTCCGGAGGTGGCGTTGTTTTGCGTGGAGGAGACGGTGTCGGATCACGTGGAGGAGGTGGTGCACGAGCTCGAGTTCGAGGTCGTCTTTGGCTTGTCAAGAACTTGGCGAGATTAGTGTCATCCTCCACACTACACTACAAGAAAACATGCGTTTTCCGACGGCAGAAAAAGTTGCCGGTTCTAGGTCGTCGGAAACCGATATCCGTCGGAACTTTCTGACGGATGTTAGTCGTCGGAAACGGGTCGGACATTTCCGACGGAATTCCGACGGACCTATTTCCGACGGACCTATTTCCGACGGATTATCCGACGGATATTTGATCGGAAATAAGTGTCGGAAAGTTGTCGGAAACCCGTCGGAAATATTACCGACGGATATCCGACGGATCGTGTTTCCGACGGATCTGTGTCGAAATATTCCGTCGGTAGTCCGTCGGGAATCCGTCGGTAAGATTTCCGACAACCTTCCGATAGATTTCCGACGGATATATATAATTTTTTTAATAATAAATAATTAAATTATATTATATTTAAATATAAAAAAAAATCTATTTAAATAAAAAATAATTATAAATATAAATTTGATTTAAATAAATTCATAAAATATAAAATGTTATTACAAAAAAACATAAAATGTTATAACAAGAAAAAAAAAACATGAAATTTAATCCGGAAATAAATCGGGGAAGGCCTTCTTCATGGTCGCCTGCAAAGCGCTGAGCTCTTGACGGGTTGAGTCGTGAGCGGTCTGCAACTCCGCGTGTGCGCACTGCAACTCCGCGTGTGCGCACTGCAACTCACCGACCTTCTCATCACGGTCTTTCACCGTTTGGTTGAGCCTTTCGATTTCTTCTTTGTACTCTGAAACATATCGAGGCATAGAGGAGGAAGATTCCTGGGTTGGAAGCCGGCCTAACCCCGCGAATCGACCTTTGACTTATCGAGTTTCCTATGAAAGTTTAAAAATGTTATTAAAGAAAATTACGAAAAAAAAAATTGAAATCAAATTAAAACATACCTCGAGAACAAGTTGGTTGATCTGTTCTCGGGATAACTCGTTTGAAGACGACAATCCGTCGAGAGTGAGCTGCGATATCGAAACTTCATGTTCCGTCTTCTTCTTCTTGCACTTCTCGACAAGGTCACGCATCCCCACATCTTGGATCAGACCGTATTTCTTGTTGGTGTGCCTTTGCTCGATTACTTTAAGATAATCCAGAGGTTTGCCATCTGCCTTTGCTTGTGAAATTTGGTTAAGTAAAATAAAAATAAAAATAAAATGAAATTAGTAAATTAAAATGGCAATTAAACTTACCATTTCCTTCGCCTCGCGTTCGACGGTCTTTGCGCCCCCGTTGTGAATGTAGATCCCCTTCCCTCCTCGGTCGCTCTTCCGGTTCTTCGAGTTTTTCTCGGAGAGCTCTTTCGTCTTCGGCTTACTCCAGTACTCGCAGAAGCCCTTCCACACGTCATCCTCGAGGTCCTTCGGCTTGCCTTTGTTATGCTTCCACTTCTGCTTCCACTTGTGCATGTGCTTCGAGTACGAAAGCGCGGCAAACTTGTCGAATTGGCCAATAACCTTCGTCGTATGATCAGGGTGCCACGTGTACTCTTGCTACAGTAAAAAAACAAAATGTTAGTTTTCAAAATAAAAATTAACAAAATGAACTAAAAAAAGAAAAATATATTAAAAAATGACTTACCGCGAAAGTCCGGTGCTACAAATCTTTCTCGTCGGTTGGCATGTTCGAGTACTTCTCGTACGGTTTTACCAACATGTTGTGGAGCATCCGCAAGATCGCCTTGTTTATCTCCGTCGACAACTTAAACCTGAAAACATTTAAAAAATAGAATTAAATACGTTAAGATTAAAAATATAAATAAATTGAAATAATAAATGAAAATTCACTTACCAAGTCCCGTCTTTGAACTTCGGGTCGAGACGGATGCAATGGTCTCGGTTCGGCTGCTGGACTAGATCCTCGATCCTAATCCAGCTCCGAGCAGCGGATTGCTAGGAGTCCGGGACTTCAGTTCCCGAGTTCGATCCGCCAGTAGGCATAGCCCGAGAACCACGAGAACGGCGGCCTTGGGAGCCGCCGCCCAACTGTAGAGCGCCCTCGTTAATCCTGCGGGAAAAACGTAAAATCGTTAGTACATTGAAATCTAAAACTTCCGAAAATTCAAGAAATTTACCGAAAATTTTCAAAATTTCCCGAAACTTTCAAAATTTCCCGAAAATTTCAAAATTTCCCGAAAATTTCAAAATACTATATATATAGTTTAAAAAAAAACGTTTTTAATTAATTCTCATTTTCTAAATTTTCTAAATACTAACAAAATCTAAAAAAATCTCATAAGTTTTTTTATAAAAACGTTTTTTATATAATTATACAAAAGTATTTTATAAAAACATTTTTTGTATAAAATCATTTTTTTATATAAGTTATTTATAAAAACGTTTTTTCCTTTATATATATAATTATA
>PKMM01003507.1:1120446-1162791 GCA_002933915.1 Eutrema heterophyllum | reverse complement strand
ATATATATATATAAGCAAGGACCTAATAAGTAATTAATAATTTGGTTCAATTTAATACCTCTCATATTGTTCAATTCCGTCGCAGTTTGTGAGAATATACATATGCAAATGATCCCGCTCCTGCGATGAAAGTCTCCGCTTCTTGCCTTTTCCACTAAGTCGTCCAATCTCTAAGAATATATGAGGAACATCGACCGGATAGAAAGGTACTACGCCTCCGTCATCATGTCGAGCTGCTCTACGACTCTTCGTTTTGACTTGTGATGGAAAGTAGAACTCGGCAAAATGTGAAGTTTCTTCATTGATACTCTGTGCAACAATAGAACCCTCCACTCTGCTCAAATTTTTCACCTTTTTCTTTAGATGAAACATATACCGTTCGAAAGGATACATCCAACGGTACTGAACCGGGCCTCCAAGCTCTGCTTCTCGAGGGAGATGAATTGTTAGATGTTCCATAACATCAAAGAAGGAAGGCGGAAATATCTTCTCCAAATTGCAAAGGATTACAGGTATATTATCCGCAAGATTGCGGATACCGTCTGATGTAAGAGAGCGAGAACATATATCTCGGAAAAAGGCACCAATCCCTGCAAAATATGGATAACAAATGAATAATTAATTACATACTAAAGTATATATTATGTAAAGTATTAACAAAATAATTTAATGATTGTACCTGCAATTGCTTCGTGGACATTACGTGGTAGAAGACATGCAAAGGCAAATGGAATGAGGCGCTGCATCACCACATGACAATCATGACTCTTCATCCCAGTAAACTTCCCTTCTCCATGATCAACGCAGTTCCGAAGGTTAGATGCGTATCCGTCCGGGAATCTAACACTTTCGGCAATCCAGTCAAAAAACGCGGCCTTTGAAGGTTCATCCAAACGAAAAGCCGGGACCGGAGGCTTCCCGTTCCCTGTCACATGTAGTGCTCTACGAGAACAAATGTCTGGCAAGTCCAATCTAGACTTCAGATTGTCCTTAGTCTTCCCTTGGACATTGAGAACGGTGTTCATAATGTTATCGAAAAAATTCTTCTCAATGTGCATGACATCCAGATTATGCCTCAAAAGATGGTCCTTCCAATAAGGCAAATCCCAGAAAATACTTCTCTTGTGCCAATTATGTACGTTGCCACAACCATCAACAGGATGATGCCCGTTACCACCACAATCAACCGTCCTATCTGCACCAAAATCTCTGAACTGATCTAACAAATACTGTCCATCTAACTCAGGAGGTGGACCATCAATTACTTTCCGGTTCTTCCTAAACAATGTGGTGCTCCGACGATAAGGATGATCGCTAGGTAGGAATCGCCTATGACAATCAAACCAAGAGGTTTTGCGTCCGTGCTTCAATTGGAACGCATCTGTGTTATCTTGACAGTACGGACACGATAACCTTCCGTGCGTTGTCCATCCTGATAACATGCCATATGCTGGAAAATCGCTAATGGTCCACATAAGTACCGACAGCATGACGAAATTCTGCTGACAAGAAACATCAAACGCCTCAACACCTTGGTCCCATAACATTCGCAACTCATAAATCAATGGCTGCAAAAACACATCAAGTGATCTCTTCGGATGCTCTGGTTCAGGAACGAGAATGCTAAGGAACAAGAACTCTCGTCTCATGCACAAAGATGGCGGCAAATTGTAAGGTGTTACAATTACTGGCCACAAAGAATATTGTCTGCCGTGCTTCCCAAAAGGGTTGAAACCATCAGTACATAATCCAAGGTATACGTTCCTCGCCTCATACGCAAAATGGTTGAAAATGTTTCCATGCTCCTGCATCTGACGGATTGGCGATTTCTCCATCTGTTGTATGCTCTGCATGCCATCTCATTGCTCCCGATGTGCGCTCTGACTGATATAACCTCTTCAATCTCTCTGTTAACGGCAAATACCACATCCGTTTATATGGTACTGACACTCTTCCGCCCGTTTCCTTATACCGAGGTTTGCGACAAAAACGGCATGTCGAACGGTCTGCGTCATCTCTCCAGTAGAGCATACAGTTGTCAATGCATACATCTATCATCTGATACGGCAATCCTAGACCTTGAACAAGTTTCTGTATCTCATAGTATGATGCCGGTGCAAGATTATCTTCTAGCAAAATGTCTTTCACAAAATCAGCGATTGCATCCACGCAATCCTCACTCAAATTGAATCCGTCTTTATACCCATCATCCAAGTTGCAATTGATAAAGGGGAATGTCCACCTCTACACCCATCATATAACGGATGTTTAGCAGCGTCTAACATATCAAAGAATCTCCGAGCTTCTAAGTTAGGCTCTTCTCTTCTATCTCCATACTCAGCAACCGATGGTATACTTTCACGAAATGCATCGTTCACCATCTGAACATGACCTACGGTACTTTCTACTTCCATTGCAAGTTCTTCTAAGCTAGCATTATCCCCAATATACTGTTCACTAGTACTAACATAATTATCCACCATTGTATCATTTTCTCCGCGATAATACCAAATCTTGTAACCCGGCATAAACCCATGACAATACATGTGTGACCATACTTCATCTATCACGATTAATCTACGATTCCCACAATTGGTACAAGGGCAGTAGATTTTACCGGTTTATTTGGCTTTTTTCTGCGTACCCGCAAATGCCATGAATTCCTGCATACCTTCTTTGAATTCCTCCGTAACTAGGCCCGTGTCCGGAATTTGATGAGGCATGTCCATCCATGATCGAAAATAATTATAAGGATCTGAAGAAGACATTTTTGTAAGGAATTAGATAAGAGAGGTTTTTTGTTGTTGTTGTGATTGTAAATGAGATGGTGGATACGTTTTTATAAGGAAAATTGTGCGTGTTTTCTGAGGGATTTCCGACGGATACAGCGTAGATATTATCGATGTCGGCAATGATGTCGATAACGATGTCGGCAAGGTCAACATCTGTCGAACATCCGTCGGCATTATGTCGGCAACATCAGTATTTCTCGGAAATCCGTCGGAATTCGTCTGACGGATTTTTATCGTCAGAAATTTCCGACGGCAATGGGTTTCCGACGGATGATACGTTCGTCCAAATTCCGTCGGAAATCCGTCGAAAATTTATGACGGATTAATGGCCGTCGGAAATGGCCATGTTTTCTTTTAGTGCTAGTTGTATCCGATCCACTTTGATTCTCCTCGGGACGCCTAGAAGTTGATCTCCGGGATGAGCCTCCTACGAATGCGCTCTTCTTAGAGCGCGTTGTGTGCAGTCTCACATGGTCCATGTTCCTACAAAATAGAGAAAAATCTCGGCAAAAAATATGAATTTGGTTTTGAATGTTTCAATGTGCGAGGATACTAAATCGAGTATCACGAGACACATTCAATCTACAAACGAGTATTATCAAACGTAAATCTAACAAATAAGATACTAATGATTAATTTCGGATTTGTGACGTTCTTACATACAAAACTTCAAAAAATAAATTCTAAACTCATTCTTATGCTAACTCAATAGATTACCGTATATTAATCACCAATTAAACAAGACTTGGCCAAATTAATCAAAATCACTCTCCAAATTCGTTTTCAATTAAGTTCGGAAATTTCAAATTCCAAAAATCTCGAATCCATAATAATTAAGTGCTAAAATTGAAACCTAGACATTCTAGAAGTTCAATCTCAAGTTCTCTAGCAATTTCTAGCTATTATAGACATAAATATAGTTAAATTAAGAAAAATCCAGCGTTTAGCTCATATGAAAAAGTAGAGGTTTAGGATCATACCTTGGTGGAAGGGATGAGATAGGTGTGGAATTGAAATCTCATTTGAAAAAGAGTGGGATAGGACCAAAGAATTTTATAAAAGCTTAAGAATTGAAAAAGTTGTTCTTGCTCAAAATCTCCAAGTCTCTAGGAAGAGAAGAAGAAAGAGAGCTTTAATCTAGAAATATTATTTTTGGTCTTTAAAAAGTTGTTTTTATGCAAAAAGAAATATTATGTTTTTCAAAAACTTTTTAGAACTTACCTTGACGTGCGGGACACGACCGGTTATGGTTTAATTTCATGTCGGAAATATGTTTGGGATTGCACGGTTACAGTCGGAACGGTTTGGGAATCGTTGGGATGAGCTTTCAGCCAAGATGGCTTGGCTGCGGGTCGAGCACAGGCGACCGCGGCCGGCTTGCCTTTCACCGCAGGTCGAGCCAACGCGACCGCGGCCGACCACCATCTCGCCACGGGCCCATGCAACGCTGCTGCGGTCGATTGCCTATTCGTCGCAGGTCGAGCACTTGCGACCATGGCCGAATGGCTGTCCCCTCGAGAGCATTTGCTTCGTCGTTCCTTTATTTTTTTGTATTTTTTGGGTTTTTGAATGTTTTTGGGTTTTTGGATTGTTATATAAAGCCTGAAATACTGAAAAGAAAAATATTTATAGAAAAAGAACGATAAAATAAAAGAAGATGTCCCGGGAACAAACGTTCCTTGGGCGTCATCGCGGTTGGGATGTGATTCGCCTATCTTTTGTATCACCTTCTTATTTCCGCGCTTTCTCGGAACTTTCGCGTTTTGGAGAGCTTGTTTCGTCTTCTTGATCATTCCTTCAACTCGCACTTCTTTGGTATCGCTTAAGTCAGGTGGAATGGTGATCCTAATTTTTGCAAATGGCTTGGAAACAAACGGTTGAATTTGTTGAAACGTAAAGCTAAGATAGGTAAAATAATGTGTGTATTTGTGTGTTTTGTTGACCTTGGAACTTGTTTACTTTTCCATAATTTGTGCTTAATTTAAGCAAGTGTGTTTCTTTGACTAGACAAGTTGCGTATCAACTTGTTCTACTTTGTGTGTTTATTTAAGAAGTGAAACTTGTGTATTCACATAATTAAGAAGTAAGAAATACTTCTCCTATACTCTATACTCTTCTCTCTCTCTCTCTCATTCTCTCTCACACGTTTCCTCTTCTTACTCTCTTCTCTCAATCGATTCTCATACTCTTTCTTTTGTTCTTCATCAATTCTCTCTTGTTCTCATACTCATACTCTAAATTTCTACAGAATTACCTTTGGGGGCTTTATCTTAGTCGACTCTTCTTTCTCTTTTCCTTCAGGGAAAATCAAATTTTTCTTCTTGTGCTTATCCCTTGAATTTGGAATTCCATCCAGGACAGTTGGATAGAACTTCATTTGATCCACATTCAAGAAAACAACAAAACGGTTGGCATGATCAATGATGACCCCAACGGTAGCTAAGAACGGTCGACCAAAAATCAATGGTCTATCCTTGTCTCGATCCATCTGGAGAACTTGAAAATCAGCGGGAACAATCTTCTTTCCAATGAGTAGTTGAAGATCGTGGATCTCTCCTTCGGGCTTCTTTTGGGATGAATCTCCAATGATTACGCTCACGGTAGATGGTGTGAGAGTTTTTATACCAAACTTCTCGGCAAATGTCTTTGACATGTTGTTGACGTTAGGTCCGGAATCACATAAACAATCTGGAAAATTTATTCCCGAAATCGAACAAGGGAAAGAAAAACGTCCCAGATCATAAGCTTTTCTTAGCCTTTGAAACGGGATTTGTTTTGGTACCTCAAATGGTGGTTCTTGGATTCGGTTTTGGCTCATCCATAGAGTGGAACGAATTTTGAAGCTTTTCTAGGCTTCGTCTTAGTATTGACTTTATTTTCGGGTGTGGTGGAAATCGTGTTGCAAAATCTCTTCGGGTTGTCTTCTACTCTTCCGGGTAAATCTCTGTTCGGTCTCTTCATAGACTTGCATATCCAAATTCTTGACATGGGTCGAAAAAGATTCGAACTTCCCATTCAAGTCATTGTACATACAATCGACTTTGGTGTTAAAATATTTTACCGTTTTCTCGTTGCTTTGAGCGAGTAGTTGAATCGATTGCTCGAGCTTCACTATTTGGGAAGCAAGTTGAGTGTTAGAAACACCTTGTTGCTGCGTGTTTGTGTTGTTGTAAGGCGCGGCTTGAGCGTTGAAAGGCGGTCTCGGTTGGAAGTTCCCATTTCCGCCATAGTTCCTGTTTTGGAACCGATTTTGGAACGGCTTGGATTGTTGACTGTAGAGCTGATCTTTGGAGTTCTCTACGTTTGAACTTTGATACAAGAGATTGTTGAAGTTTGCCTTTGCGGAAGTTGTTGTTGAATCCATTGTTGAAACGGTTTTGGTAGGATCCTTGTGCTACGACATAGTTAACTTCTTCTTTTTGAAAATACGAACCGTTGTTGTCGGGTTCGTAGTAAGTGTCATTTTCGCCTCCCATGGTAGCTACACAAGCATTTACTTGGCGATTTTGGTTCTTGAGAAGTTGATTCAACATATTCTTTAACTTGGATATCTCCTTAGCTTCGGACACGTTAGATCTAGTCGATATATCGTAGTCAGGCCCTTCCTTGGTTGATGGTCTTCGTGGAGAAATCTCCATTGCTGGCGGTGTCAAGATGATGTGATCGTGACTAGCAACATCAAGGAAGATGAGCTCGTGACCGAGTATGTAGCCGAGGAGGGACTTGTAGCTGAAGAAGATTTGCTTGTTCCAAATGGTCCTATGACAAGAGCAAGAACCAGAAAACTTGCTAAGGCAATTGCTGGGCTACTTAAGGGAATTAAACACATGAATCATGATCCAGCCCAGCTAGATGTTCTAACTTGCATCCAAGTCCAAAACAAGCCCATAAAACCAATGATCTCAATCCAGCACCCAACACTACAAGAAATACGACCATTGATAGCACTTGAGCATAGCACGAAATTGCTAAGTGCTGTTGTAGAGGGTATACGGTGGTGGGGTACTATATTATAGCATTAAATCAATGCTGTGTTGTTATTTCATTAAGCGGGAAACCAAAATTGGGTTTTGGAGCCCAATATTTGCTACGAAAAAAGGCCGCGAACACTTAGTGAAAAAACAATCTTGTCCTACCAAAAATAAAAAAAAACAGGTAAAACAAAAAAAAAATGTCTCTCTCTATCTCTGTCTCTTTCGTTTTCTCTTCTTCGTCATAGAAAACCCTAAATCGATCTTGTAAGCTCTCTGCTACTACGACGTCCTCTGCCACCACGAAGCTCGTCGCCGGACACAATCTCTGTCTCTGTCGCCCTCGATTTCATAGGAAGGTTCGTCTCTTTCGATCTAGGTTTTCGTCGCCGTTGTTGTTCTTAATCCTCCTGTCAACGATCTTCTTACTGGATCTCCATGCCTTCTTCTCTTTCTCTGCATCGTCCCTTTCGTCTGTACGTAGATCTCATTCTACAACTTCAGATTTCGATTTCATCTTCCTTTTTGTTAGGATTCTTATGGTTTGATATGATCTTCATTTTCGGTTTATAGTTTGATTCCGATTTCAGATAATGGATATGCTGTTCTTGATTGGATTACCGTTTTATGCCTATGATGGATTGTATGATCCATTTAGCTAATTCTTTTAGTCTTGATTGTTTATTTTCTGTTTGGTCAACCTGATTCTGATTGAGAATTAATGGCCCTTATGTTTATGCACTTCTCTTCATGGATTGAGTTTCTCTTAACTAGATTTTATGTCTGTTGCTGCGTTTATAAATCTGATTGTTTAGTTGATGTATATTGAGGATTGATTGAACATGATTTTTATGATGATTGGCAGATTGATGCTTATAGGTGTGGTGATATCTAATGTGTTAGTGTTAGGATTCATAACCGATTTTGCTTTATTTCTCACTGAAATGTAGAAGAAAGATCAAAGCATAAACCTAAGGATATAATCTGGATCTGAAGTCACAACAATTAAGGGTTAGTCATACTAATCTAATTGTTAGTTGTGGTTATTGTTTGTGTTGTGAGTTGAATGTGTATGAGTTGTTGTGGAAGTTGCTGTTTGATTTGTGATGTCTATGTTTTCAAGCTCTTCTGTTCTTGTCTGTTTGAGCTGTTGTGGTTATGGTTTTATTAAGCTGCTTATGGGTGTTATAAGGTGAACACATTTAATGGTGGACAAGGCATGGGTGCATCTTTGCAGGTATACAATTTAATTTGTATATTTAGTCAGGGTTTAAATGGGTGATGAGAGACTTCTAACAGTTTCTCATTGTTTTCTTTTTTCATCTCATACAATAGAGCTGATCCTGCATATGAGATTGGTGCCTCCAATTTTATTTCTGCATTGTTAGGAGATAGTGACATGGTAGTATGCCCATGTAGAGACTGTCGTAATGTCGATCGTCATGAAGCGAGCATTATAGTGGATCATCTTGTAAGAAGGGGAATGGATGAGGCTTACAAGATGGAGAAGGAATGGTATCATCATGGAGAAGTGAAATCAGATGGTGAAGGTCGAAGATAAATAAATATGTGGAGCGATGAGATTGTTCGGTTATTCAAGGCTGCATAATGTTTAGATGAAGAGATGCTGTAGAAGGCTGACTTATGCGATGTTGCTGAGGTTGAGGACAAGAGAGAAGACGAGTTTCTAGCAAAGCTAGCAGATGCCGAGACACCCTTGTTTCCAAACTGTGCAACACATAGCAAGCTGTCGGCTATCGTGTCTTTGTATAGACTGAAGACTCAAAATGGTTGGTCAGACAAAAGCTTCAATGAGCTGCTTGAGACATTGCCGGAAATGTTACATGTGGATAATGTTCTTCACATATCATTTTATGATGTGAAGAAATATCTGAAGTCGTTCGATATAGGCTATCAGAAGATTCACGCGTGTGTAAATGACTGCTGCCTGTTCAGGAAGAAGTACAAGAAGCTTGAGAGTTGTCCAAAACGCAAGGCTTCGAGATGGAAGACGAACATGAACACAGGTGAAGTCAAAAAGGGTGTTCCACAGAAAGTATTACGGTACTTTCCGATAATACCACGCCTTAAAAGGATGTTCAGGTCCGAGAAAATGGCAAAGGACTTACGGTGGCATTCTAGCAACAAGAGCAGTGATGGAAAAATCCGTCATCTAGTAGATTCTGTGGTTTGGGAGCAAATAGACAGCAAGTATCCTTCTTTTGCCAGTGAAGAAAGGAACATGCGGCTGGGACTTTCAACTGATGGATTCAATCCATTCAACATGAGGAGTTCTAATTACAGTTGTTTGCCGGTGTTGTTAGTTAACTACAACATGCCTCCTGCCCTATGTATGAAGAAGGAAAACATCATGCTTACCATGTTGATTCCTGGTCCACACATCTATTCAGGTAATGTTACAGCTCAGATATTTCTTATGGATATTTTAATATTTCTTCTATGTTTAAGTTTGTCTTTTCTGGTGATTGAATACAGGCAAGGTTTGAATTGGATGAAGAGTACCAAAAAACTGCTGTGTTTAAGCAGATGGGTTGTATTTGGAAGTCTTCCAAATCTCGCATAGTCACACAAATCCAGAATGCTAAGAACATGAAGGAGAGGATGGATTTGAGACCCAAGAATATTGCTCCGTTGGACTGGCGCNCACACAAATCCAGAATGCTAAGAACATGAAGGAGAGGATGGATTTAAGGTATGGACTGTTATATATTTATGATTTTAGATTGTTTATTGGTTTTTAACTATGCTCCTCAACTATAGGCTGTGAGTGTTATATACAAGGAGAGAAGGAAGAATCAGATTCCTCACACTTGTAGCCGTAAAGGAATGGTTAGGCTAATAGAAGAAATGGTAAGCCTACTTCTTGTCACTGTATTATTGAGTTCTCAAAATAGAATTGGATCTGATTTTGTTTTTGCACAGAAACAAAGTAGTGAAGATCCATCTAGGGTGACAAGGATGAAAGTGTGGGTCAAGTCGCGTACCAGAAAAGATGGTACACCTGTGAATACAAATGCTGCTGAGAAGATAGTAAGTTTAGAATTTTCTGTTAACTTTACTATGCTTGATGACTTTATGTTTTGAATACAAATGATGAGTATGACTTTGTGTTCTGTCAGAGGAAGGCAAAAGAGGTTGAAGCTTGTCCTACATCATCAACAATGACAAATCCCAAGGAAGATCTACTCTCACAAATCTTAGGACCTGATAATCCAGGTCGGCTAAGGGCAATGGGTCGAGGGATGAATATGACCAAGCTAGCTTGTTACCAAGTCAAGAGAAAAAATATATGGCTCAAATGGAAGAAAATCAGTTTAATCTGCAACAACATGTTGCTGATTTACAAACTTTAGTTCAGAAAATGGCTAACACGGTAAGCCTTTAATATGATAAGCTTCTGAACTCATGAATCAGACAAGATAAATTACCTTTTAACATTGGTCTTTTTTGTTACAGAGACCTGATGACGTAGCTGAAACATCAGCTCCAAGAGTACGTCATGAACCTTAATTAGATTCGGTTGCATTGCTGCTTTTTTTCTTAAACAATTTGACTAATGTTGGTCTTGTTTCTGTAGAGTGTAAACAAAAGATTGCCAGCTAAGTGTCTGTTGATTGATTGGTGGGGAACCGAGGACAATGTCGCTGAGGCCGTATTCTTTCTGATGATCAGGAAGAATTTGTCAACGACATACCCCTAGGACCTAACGCAATCAAAGTTTTGGTTGAATCCGCCACCACTCTAGAAGCATTTCTGTGGAGACCTGCGCCTAACATGTTTAGTATGGAGGACGCTGTTGGACAGATTATAGCATGGCCTGCAGATTGTTGGGTTGCTTCAGTTGATGGACAAGAGAATGCGGCTAAGGTAATGGTTTCGTTAGTGTTAGATTGTATGCCTTTGTCATTTCTATAGTTAACTCTGTCTTTTCTCAGTTTTTGGTTGACTACTGCATTGTATTGTTTCACAGAGCCCATGTGCAAGTTCAATGAACAAATGCAAGCTAATGGATTGGGCTAGGAATGATGAACCTGTTGCTGAAGGCAGTTGGGAGTCTCGAGACCCGAAAACTCTGGTTAATGGTCTACCTCTCGGTCCAAACGCAGTCAAAGCGTATGTTGATGTCGTACTTGCACCTCATGCGTTTCTCTGGAGGCCTACTACTGATGTGACAAACATGGAGGACTCTTTGAAGTCTTTTGTAGCATGGCCTGCGAATAGAGTTGAGTTTGAACCAGAGAAAGAAACAACAGTTCAGAAAAGTTCTAGTCAGCATTGTCCATCAACTACAAGGTCTTCTCCTGAGCAATTTCCATCAACTACAAGGTCTTCTCTTGAGCAATCTTCACCAGCAATGAAGTCTCCAGAGAAGTTGACATCAGTTCCTACTTCTCCAATAAATAATCCTACAACAGTTCCAAGTTCTTCTCTTGAGCTTCCTCCACCACCAAAAAAATCACCTGTAAAGAAAGCTAAAGCACCTCCAGCTTCTCCTTTACGAAAATCATTGGTATTTTCCTTCAACTCTAGCCTAACTTACCAAACCTTGATATCTGAAATGTTTTGTGGTATTGGCTGGTTATTCTGGAACTTGTTTTTTTTCATTGTCTACATCGCAGCATAATGCTGGCAACGTCAAGGAGAATCAGAAGTGCAAGCTGATGGATATCACCGGTAAAAAACGGGTTGTTGCGGAAGGCCGCTGGGCGTCAAACAACCCAGAACAAGTTGTCCACTTCGTTACCTTGATCCCAAATGCAGTTCGAGTTTGGGTTGATGTGGTGAAGATCAAAAGTGCAGCAGTGTGGAGGTCATCTTCTGAGATGGAGACTATGGAAGATGCACTTGGTACATCTATTGCATGGCCAGAGAACAAAGTGGTAATGTGCTGAAGTCGGTTGGATGTGTTGCTCGTTAGTTCTTTTTTTCTTTGATTCCAAGACATGGTTGTTATGTTAAAACTTCTGTCTGTGTTGCTACTTTGGTTGTGTATTGTACTTGTGGGTTTCGTTAATTATGAATCATCTTCAGTTTCAATATTTTTGTTAATATGATTCATAATTCAGGTACCAAATAGAATAAAAATTATGCATGAACAACATGCCAAAAGTGAAATAGCTCCAACAATGATACGTCTAAAAAGAGAGCAAAATATTAGAGCCACTAGAACAAATGAAATGGCAAGAGTCTAGTGCCACAATAAATCTTAAAAGAGCACAATAATAGAGCCACCATAAAATAAAAAATGGCAATAAAAAGATGTTATTATAAAATGTATAACAACAAAGAAAATCGTGCTATTATATATCACCATATAACAGCAGGACAACTTTTCGCTATTGTATGTGGGGGGTCTAAGATAGCTCCTCATATCACAGCCAACATTAAAACGCTGTAATATATATATATAATAGCGTTTNAGGACAACTTTTCGCTATTGTATGTGGGGGGTCTAAGATAGCTCCTCATATCACAGCCAACATTAAAACGCTGTAATATATATATATATAATAGCGTTTCTACGACGCTAACAATGTGCATTTTTCTTGTAGTGCAAGCACAGTAAAGATAATTCAAAGTGGGTAACACTATTCCGAGTCAAGGCAAAAAACGTGTGCACTGTTCACGAGTCAAGGAAAAACATGTGCACTGTTCACGATGACCATTGTTCATGCGCCAATCAAACTTTGTCAACGATTGTGTGTATTCTTTTGTGTGTTTTTTGTTGATTTCAACTTGTGTGTTTTGTTGAATTGTGCAACTTCCTATCTTTTTCCTTAATTTCTCCTTAATTGGTGCAAGATGTTTACTTAACTAGAGTTAAGTTAGTAACTAGAGTTAGTTCTTTGTTTTCTTATATATGTAATGTACAAGCATGTGAAATAAGGAACAACTTTGAATTTTATAAACCTTTGCAAATGATTTGCGATTTCTTAGAGAGTGATTCTCTTTAGTTTTGTGTGAACTTTTCGATTATCTTGGTGTGATTCCAAATAATCAACTGGTCGATTCATAAGGGTTTGTCATCACCTTTGTGCGCGGATCGTGCTACCGATTTTAGTTCTTGAAAGCATTTAAGTGTGTCAAGCGTTGAGAAATATCGAGAGTGATTCTTGCATCTCTTCCCATTGCACCACGAGTTTCTAGGCCTGAAGTCATTCCCCGCCTTGTTCATTTGGATCGTTGGCGGTTCAGCTGAGTCGAGGATTAACCCGTCACCGACCTTTGAGTCGTTTTTGGGCAATTTCGTATCACGAGAGAAAGTTGATATTTCGGTAATAATCCTCGGTAGAAAGTGTTAAGCAAATTCGGACCGGAAAAACCGTGATGAGGGCAATCTCTCTCATACTCCTTGAAACATTCACACGCTTAATGGAAAGACTTGACCGATTGTTGATGAAAACTTTGGATTTTGTTTCTCAACAAGTTCGACCTCGACTTGGTGTAGAATATGACTTAGGAAGGCGGATTTGCACTCTTCCCAATTAGTGATTGATCCTACAGGCAAATATTTCAACCAACGGTGAGCTTTGTCAGCTAAATAAAAAGGGAAAAGCTTACACTTTAAGTAATCAGCCGGAAATTGGTTTGTTCTTGTCGTTCCGCATATCTCTTCGAACAACTCGATGTGATCCATCGGATGCTCGGTAGCAACTCCATGAAACTAGTTTTACTTCACCAAAGCAATGATTTGAGGCTTGATCTCATAGTCGTTCCTATGAGGTAAAGGAACTTGTATCGCGGCTAGGTTTTGGAAGTGTTGATGCGGTGCATCAAAATCAGCAATGGTGCGGTTACACGCTTGTCTCCTAGGAGGATTACTGGGTAAAACAGGACGGTTGGCGTTCTCGCCATTAGGAGGAATCAGTGGATTGACTTGAGCATCATTCCTCGGTGCATCACGATCGACGGGAAGTTGTCTTCTCGGATTTTCAGCATTTCGGTTTTTGTTTTCTTCATGATCGAGTAGTGGCTGGTCATTTGCACCATTGACAGCCTTACTGTCATCTTCGTGATCCGAATTATCACGATCATTCTCGTGATCAAGTTGATCACGGTTTGGTTGATTCTCCGGACGGTCGTTTTTGGCCATCCTTAGCGTTCTTTTGAGTCTTCGGAGTTCTCTCTTGTGTCTGTCGATATCGTCTAGTAGCGGTACGGTTTCTCTAGGAGTTTTCCTAGTGTTCATGCACCTAAAAGCAAATGACAGAGATAAAAGAGAATGTAAGAAGAACAACAGAAAAAGCTTGAAAATCAAAGTTGTCTAAAACAGAAATTAGAACAAGAAATCAAACAAGCAACAATCAAATCCCCGTCAACGGTGCCAAAAACTTGATGTGTACGGGAATTGACTTGACAAGTTTTACCCTTAAGCAAAGCTGCAAGTGCACAACAAACGCAGTAGTATTTAAGGGATCGAATCCACAGAGATTTGAGTGTCGTAGATTTCTAGTGATTTCTAAGTTGTGTCGAGACCTAATCTATTAAAAGGGGTTTTGTGTGTCACGATTTTGTAGCTAGGAATCTAAACTAAACTAAGCAAGAAATTAAGAAAGCAAGTAAGCAAAACGAATAATTAAAGCAAGGTTATAAACAAATAAACGAAGCGTTGGGCAATCGGGAACACTCTAGGAATTTGCTAGGATTATTAAAGCGACTTTTGTCGTCTATTGGTTCTTCAACTTGGAACACGATAGTGTGTGTAGCCTACTCTCGTAAATCCTACACACATATAATTTATATACTCGACCAGTAGCTTTCGTCTCTAACTGCGCAAAAAATTATGATGACACAAACAAGTTCGTTAACGCTCACAATCCCTCTACAAGTATACTTTTGTATCTTGTAGCGGTTTTGCTCGTCTACCCTGGGTCAAGCATAGAGATCTAGCATATTCATGGTTCTAAAAATACCTATGTTTAGTTGCAAGGTGATCAATCAGCAAACATGCATTAATAAAAAGGATAAAACGAAGAACCCTAATCGATATCCTAACCTAAAAACCTAACGATAAATCAAATCGTGAGAGCCCCTTGAGAACCCTATACCCAACAAGAGAACTACTCAGTCATAGCTGAGCTAAACATCATAATAAATAAAAGAAAAACAGTAAAAGAAAGAGATGAAGAAATGCTTCTCTATTGAAGAACACAAGTCGAGAATCGTTGCTCCAAATCGACGAACAAGAAAGTAAAAGTGGCTGAAAATTTGTCTCTGTCTAAGAGAGTGAAAAAGAGATATGTCTAAGAGACCTAAAAGCATGAATTTATAGTCTTCACTTCTTTGGGGACGTTTAGGGTCTAAGTTAAAATGACGGAATTGGCCTCGGGAATGGAACAAAGTCGAATTGGTCGCAAAGGGGCTGGCCGTGGATGCGTGGTTTCTGACCGCGGCAAAATGCTTGTTGGCCGAGGGCGCGTCTCCTCTGACCGCGGCTAACCTCCTCTTGGCCGCGAGTGCAGCTTCTCTGCCCGCGGTGGCTCTGCTTTAAGGCAGCTTTGTCTACCTTCAGTGCTTCAGGTATTTTTGAAGATCTAACCATTGGAATGTCTCCAAACCAATTGAATTTGAAATCTGGCTGTGTCTTCTTTGTTGTGTCCGAATTTGGGGATGATCAGACAGTGAGAAGGTGTTCTATGGTTGCAAGACTTCTAACGGTCCAAATTTATCCAAAAACGTACTTTTGCTCCGAAATATACTCTTTTATCACGAGTTAACTGTAATGTCTTTTAAAACTCTAAAACATGGAAATCACTTGAAAACCATTGAAAACGGAGTTAAAACACCTGCAAAAGATACTAAAGTGAGCCATAAAAATGGTCAAAAACCGGTGTTATCACACACCTGGATAAAGTTGCCACCACCAGATAATAAAGACGCTCGAATCCACAACCAATAGCTCTCCCACAACCAAAGGATAAAGGAAAATGATCAACAAATCACAAGGGGTCACAAAGACCCTCCAAATTCTCAATACTCAAAATCTGATTTATTCCATGATAATAAGCCTCATTATATAAAGGAATTACAAGCGAATTCGTGCATAAGAAGATACAGTGAATGTAGGCTACTTAGTGATGCCAAATGATACGATTATGATGCAAAATTTTCCAAGCGGCACTCTAAGTGCGGTAATGGATAATCCTCAACTTCAATTGGCTCGTGAAGCTGAATGTTAAGGTAGACGAAATCCTTAATGCCCCAAACTTTCTTAAAACGTTCCAAAAAGAAACTAGGCGGTGGAACCGTGGTTGATAGAATTTACGGAGCAAGATGTTAAGGTAGTCAAAACTCCTTAATGCCCAAGACTCTCTTATAGCGCTTCTACGAACTTTGGTTAATGAATGGCCACACAAGTGTGATGAAGAACATCTTGACGATGGACGAAAATGACTTTTGATCTTCTTCTTTTGGGCTCTATAACACTCCTTAAGCATCAAGCCACAAAAATTAGCCAAAGAACTTGTTACCCACGTTTTTAGAGAGTTGGATGGGCTAAAAACAACATAGTAACAACCAACCCATTATGCTTCTCATCTCATTGTGTTGCTGCCTTATCTTGCATGCTTGCTCCTGCATCAGTCCCTCCGGATTCAAAAGGATTTGTCCTCAAATCCAGAACTCTTCATCCTCAAAATATGGAGAAAGATCCCCCACATTGAAAGTAGCTGAAACTCCATAATCCCCTGGAAGTTCAAGTTTATAAGCATTCTTACCAAACTTCTCAAGGTGAAACCTCTCCTTTCTCAAGTGTAACCAGACCATACCCCCTGGTTCAAACGACTTAGCTGGCGATTCTTGTTGGCTTTCTTCTTGTACTTTTGATTCGCCTTCTCTATCTCAGCTATAATATTCTCATGTAGCTTCGTCATTGTCTTAACACGCTCTACTGCTTCATAATTTGCTTTGTAACCACAAGGTAAAGGAATCAGAAGAGTAAGAGGATTCAGATCATACACTACCTCAAAAGGTGAAGGCCTTGTAGTGTAACTCATTGATCTATTATAAGAAAACTCCGCATGAGCCAACATCAGATCCCATTCCTTCAAGTTCATCTTAATCAAGCCCCTCAAAAGAGTAGTCAAAGTTCTGTTTGTTATCTCTGTTTGGCCATCAGTTTGTGGATGACAAGAAGTACTAAAGAGCAACTTAATACCAAGTAATCTCCACAAAGTCTTCCAAAAATAGCTCAGAAACTTTGAATCACGATCAGAAACAATGGTCTTTGGGACTCCATGAAGATTTGGAACTGATTTGAAACTCCTTTCTTGCACTTAGCATAGACTTGCATAAAGTATAGATCTCCATCAAACAACTCCTTTAACAACTCAAATCCCATAATCCGAGAATCTAGAATAGAGATCAAACATACCTCCTTGAGAGTGCATCAGCCACCACATTTGTTTTTCCAGCCTTGTACTTCGACACAAATGAGAAAGATTGTAGAAACTCCACCCATTTAGCATGTCTACTGTTGAGCTTGTGCTGGTTGTTGATATACTTCAACGCCTCATGATCAGAATGGAGAACAAACTGTCATGGCCTCAAGTATTGTTCCCAATGATTAAGAGCTCTCACAATCACATAAAACTCCTTATCATACGTTGAGTAGTTCTGTCTAGCTCCCGTCAGCTTCTCACTGAAATAAGGAATAGGACGTTGCCCCTGGACAAGAACAGCTCATATCCCCATGCCACTTGCATTACACTCAACCTCAAACAACTTTGATCCATTAAGTTCATCTAGCATGTCATCCAATCGAGGTATAGGATCACGATACTTAATGGTGATCTTATTGATAGCTCGGCTGTCCACACACATCCTCATTGAACCATCTTTCTTTGGAACAAGTAGAGCTAGAACAGAACAAGGACTCATGCTCTCTCTCACATAGCCTCTAGCAATCAGCTCTTCTACTTGTCTATGTAACTCCTTAGCTTCCTTCGGGTTACATCTTTAAGCTGGTTGATGCGATTGAATTGCTATCCTAACTTCAGGTTTTAAATTTATAAACCTTAAGAGTCTGCAAGTGCACATATGTGCGTTGTAGGACTTAAAGTATCGATCCACGGGGAGGGAATGCTTTTCTGTGAGACCTTAGATAGAGAATTAGTGAGGAAGTCTAAAATGAAAATAAGGTTTTGTAGAATTTTAGTGTCGAAAATTGTAAAGAACGTAAAACGGATAATTGCTTGTAAATTGAACTATGAAAATCGATGGAATAAACTAAAAAGGGAAAAGCAATTTGTAAACTATGATAAAACGATGTTGGGTCGACAGGGATATCTCCGGGGAATGTTCGATTCAAACACGGTACCTAAGCTCATAGTAACAATTGATTCTAGTAAACTCCATAACCTGAACATAATAAATGGTGTAACCTACTTTCGTACATCTTACGCACAAATAACTTATATACCCGACCAATAGCTTTTGTCTCTGGCCGGGCAGAAAGTCATGATGTTTGCGCTGGTTCTGTAGAATTCACGGCACTCCATAAGTATACTTCTTATGACGCGACATGCTCCTATAGATTAACGGTTCAGATGGTTAGATTCATCACTTTGGTGGTTCTTATAACACCTAGAAATCAGCCTCTAGTTCATGACGCTAGATTCATGCATTAACAACGATCTATAAGAAAGAATTCTAGAATACGGCTAGGTTTACCTCATGAAATCCTTATCGAACATAGGATTCCCCTTCGATAATCCCTTTAATCCCAACGACTAAACTACTCGAACATAATTGATATGCTCAAATTAATACCCTATAAGTAATAAAGTAGTTGTTGTAGTATATGTAGGGGTCGAACCACAAAGACTCAAGAAAGTCACACAATAGATTATATAGACTAAAATTAAGCTAAACCAAACAATGTAATTAAATGTGAGTGCGTAAATTAAACAAGTTGTAAGTCAATTGGAAAGAAGATAGGCTCAGGGTATTTCTCAGGAATTCAATGAATGTAGATAAACTAACTAACATAATTCAGATTTAGCGCGGTTCTTGAACTCAAATCACTAAAGTATAGCTAACCAACTCTCGTTGCGAAAACTATCTAAGTTTAAATCCTAGAATTCCAAATCTCTTTGCGAATCCTAAAGTCTAAACCAGCTTTTAGTTCAAGTTTGATTTGTTCACAAAACAACTAAACCAAATCTATTTGCGAATAGTTATTTTGCTCACCCTAAGTTCTATCAGGTAATCGCACTCTCGTGCCCAATCAATTATCCTAAGATATAAGTTCTAGATTCGTCAACCTAGAATTAGCTATGAGAAGAACTTATGGTGAAGAACTAATTCAGATGGTGAATCATAATTAACTAATTAACCAAACATTCAGAGAAAATCCTTATGAGAACCCTGAACCTAACAAGGGATCTACTCAGACATGGAGATTGAAACAAGCAACATGATTGAATAGATCATCAAATCAAATAAATAGAAGAGAGTAAAACAAGGGTTTGAAATCTTCTCTTATGTGAACAGAGTTTCAAACTTGTCTCCCTCCAAAGCTCTCTCACAGAAAACTAAAGTAAAATAAAGCATAGCCTACAAAAGTGGATGAAAAACCTAATTATAATCATAAAACACGTTTTGGGCTAAATTGTAAATAATAAAGTCTTCTGGGCAATTTTGCAATTCTTCAACTCTTCATTTAAAGTCGCGACTCGTGTCTGCTTCAGTGAGTATCGACCGATACTAGTTAGTATCGATCGATACTGAGGCTTCAAATCGGGTATTCAGCTACACGAACTTCTGCTTTGCTCCAAAATGCTCCAGAAAGCTCAAATATCTCCAATTATGCTCCAAATGTGGTAAAACCTGTAAAAGACTCTAAAACACTACAAAATAGTAGAAAGACTCTATAAAACGGACTTATATCATGACTTAAACGGGGTAAAAACCATGATATATCAATAATTGAAAGTAAAGAAATAATTAAATAAAAGCAGGAGATGGAAGAAGAAGTCTCTCGAATTTAAGAACTAGGTCCGGAGAGAACTTCTTTACCAATATCGAAAGTAAAGAACAAAAGCTTACGAAAAGTAATGCAAAAAGTAAACTAAAATTGTGTAAAAGCAAACACACGAAATTAGGTCTTCTAAAACACATATTTATAGGTATTGAGCTCTGTCTTCGTGGGTCTTTAGGGTTTCTCCTTAACAGGATTCGAACGGGCTTGCAAATGGGCTTACGGGACCGAACATGGGCTGGCCGCGGGTCCAATACTTTTAACCGCGGTGAAACACTCCTTGGAAGCGGGTGGAGAACTTCTGCCCGCGGTGAACTGCCTCTTGGCCGCGGGTGGAGAGCTTCTGGGAGTGGCCGGATGGGACGTCTTGATCTTGATGTATCTTTTGATTGAACCGTTGGATCGTCCTCAAATTAGTTGGAATGGAAAGGTAGCTGGTCCTTCTTGAATATCTCCAAAATTGGGATTGATCAGACGGTGAGAAGAACCTCTTTTCCGGTTGAACTTCTGACGGTTTGACTCTGAGCTGAAAATCTGGGTTTTCTCCAATTTGCAATGCTTTGGCCTAAGTAACCTGAAAAGAGTCTTGAAACTACAAATATGCAAAAATCGTGATAAAAACACATAAAAGCGAATGAAACACTTATTAAAGTGTTCTAAAACGGGTAAAAATACGGTGTTATCAACTCCCCCAGATTTAGACTTTGTTTGTCCTCAAACAAAACAAAACCAAAGCACGGAAAGATAAAAAAAAATTCATAGGGAACTCAAAATCTTGGAGACCATCCTTCTAAACCATAACCATCGAACTACATTAAACGCAACCTAGCCTAGAAAATTCTCACTAGAAGTTTTCGTAACACTAGTCTACGGTATCCGTCATACGAAATCTAAACTTTCAAAATCCAAAATTCCGGTCAACTAGCTCTCTAAATTCATCAAGTGCAAACGTGAAATTCTCATCAAAAGGATCAAACCAAGGCAATCGATGCTAGGTATTAAAGGCATTCAGAGGTGAGGTTAAAAGTGTTCCGGGTTACCGTAATTTCACCGGAGGGTGCGAGATATTATGCAAAACAACAAGAGAAGAACGACATATTGAGAACCACAGCTTCAAGTCACTTCTTCTTGTGTAAAAATGTTGTACTTCCTCCTTTCTCCAAAAACATAAGTTTTCTATCATTCCCCCAAACTTAGAATTTTCTGTGGGCTTGGAATGACAAACTTCTCACAAACGAACCATGGATGCCTCATACAAATTTGGACCAACCTAGACTCTCTTTAGGCTCTTGTTTCCTTTCTCTTTAGATANATAGGCTCAGATTGATAAACTGTGCGTGCACCTCTGGTTACAAGGGTGTATATATATTTTATTGGGGGAAACGCCTTTTATTGAGATAGAGTCTTAAGGGCACGAAAATTTACCATGATTTTGAGTTTTCCAAGGCAGAACCAAGCTCTCGACTTTGTTGAATTCACCTCCAACAATCGCGAATAGTCATCGTCTTTAGTGACTGAAAACTGTGTCGTTCCTCCTCTCTCTGGCGTTTTTGCACATATCTGCACTGAGAAACAAAGAGAGAATGTATGAGGTTTGAAAAATGGTTAAGGTTCGGGTGGGGTACCAACTAAAGATGAGCTGGCCATTCATGTACGACAAATAGTGGTAAAAGGTAAAAGAACGTCCTGAATGTATGATTCGTTATCTTTTCCTAAACCTTTGATGAGAAAATTAAGTCAAGTTAAAGTCTAAGTATAATAGAGCTAGTATATTCCATCCTAAAGAATCTTTACGGTCTAAATTCCTATGGGGATTTCGCATCAACGGAAACTCTAGCTACCGCCTAGTGTAGAACCAAATTACGAAAGAGCATGTTACTAGGAAATAGCGTAGAAGCACATTGGTCGGTTATCTTCATGGATTTCTTTCATCATTCTCTCAAAACGTATTCCTACTTTATTGAAAAGTTTAAAAAATTTAAAAGAAAGCGCAAATCATGCAAAATGCAAAGACTCATGAAAGAAAATGTGGTTAGTAAGGGATGGAATCCTCCCCCAAACATAAATCACACTATTCCCAGTGTGAAATAAATCGGGCAAGGACGAGAAATAGAGTATGTAATAATTGAAAAAGTTTAAGGCAAAAAGAAAACTTACATGGAAGTGTTGGGGAATGGATGTGGGAATGGAATGGTGGGGGATGGGCGATGGTAATTGGTGTTGTGGTGATTGGAAATGGGATTGGGGGTTATTGGGAATGGATTGGGATCGATCGCGGATCGAAGGGAGTCAACCGAGATCGACAGGGGGTTGGCCGCGGGTTGAAGGTGCGCGACCGTAGCCAAAGGGCTGCTCGCCGCGGATTGGTTGATCGCGACCGCATCAAAAGGGAAGCTGGCCGCGCCTCAGGGTGTTGCACCCGCGGCCGGGACTCTTTTGCGGTCAAGTCTTTGTCGTTACTAACGTTGTTTTCTTTCTTTTGTTTTCTCTCTTGAGTCATTTTGATGTTTTCTTTGAGTCATTCTGTTTAATTGAGTCAAAACTTGTTAGAGATTATGATCACAACCTTTGAATTTATATGTGATTTGCATCTAAGTGACCATTGTTGCAGAGCTAGTTTTAGACCAGACTAATGGAAAATCTAAAGGCTGACCAGTTAATCAGAGGCATCCATGTTTCCAGAAAAATTCAAAAAGCTTGAGCTAATTTCTGCGCTCTTTATTTTACCTCATCATCGTGATTGGTGTCTCCAGAGCTTGACTCCTCATTTGTATCTGACAAGACGACCTATGTGAAAGTATGGTACTCATCTCCCTTATTTAAAATAAAAAGCAGAAAAGATGAAATGATTTTCTTTCGAGTAAAGGGCTAGAAAAATTTCCATCGATCCCATTATTTTACTTCGAAAGAGATGATCACACTAAGGTTGGAAGCGAGGTTGAGGAAAATTTCCAGGGGTACCACTGAATCCTACACCTTAGAATAAAAGGGTGGCACTAAAATGAACCGGGGATTCGGTGGTAAAATCTATCAATACTCGCGTTCCATCAGCCATTGACCCTACAAAAAGAAAGTGAGAAAAGAATAAGTCTGGGAAGGGAAAAAGTACCAAAGATTGTGTTGTTGTCTTGTGACGATATCGAAAGGGAAAGAGTCTAGAAGGTTCTTGGCACTATGATCCTTGATGAGACCCAGCGATGATAGCTTTGGATTAGTCTGTGAAATAATGAGTTGAATTTGGGAGGCTGCGAATGCTTGCAGAGAAGTACATGGTGGTTCGATCTGGAACTAGTTTGCAATACATGGATTACTAAGGTAATGGTCATTGCAGAATTCTAAAGGAAATGTGAGTCTCCGTGTTTTCAAACTTTTTCTTCTTGCTTAGTTTTCTGTTTGGGGGAATTGATATACTTGGTTTTTACCGTTTTCTAACACATGTTTTGATGTTTCTTTTGAGTATTTTATCGTGTCAAATATCGTTTTTAGAGTCTTTTAGTCCTTTATTCAGTTATCTCAGGTAAAAAGGCGTTTAAGGGAGAAATTGGAGTTACATGGGAAAAAACGCATGGAACCGTGCAGAAAAGAGCAAAATCGATCGATGCAACACCATCAGAGAAGTCCAAATTGATCGATGAAAGGAGTGCATTGATCGATGTGATGTTGCCAGAAAAGTTAGAATCGACCGATGCATGAGTGAGGCTGATTGATGCAAAACCGGAGCCGATCGATTCTGGATCTTCTAATGATTAACCATTTTCTGGAAACATGGATGCCTCTGATTAACTGGCCAGCCTTTAGATTTTTCATTAGTCTGGTCTAAAACTAGCTCTGCAACAATGGTCACTTAGATGCAAATCACATAAAAATTCAAAGGTCGTGATCATAATCTCCAACAAGTTTTGACTCAATAAAACAGAATGACTCAAAGAAAACATCAAAATGACTCAAGAGAGAAAACAAAAGAAAGAAAACAACGTTAGTAACGACAAAGACCCTCCCCCAGACTTACTTCACACCGTCTCAGTGTGAAAATAAACCAAGAAGAAGGTTGACTTACCTGGGTCGGTATCGGTCGATGCAAGATATGCATCGATCGATTTTTGTTTCTCCGGAAGCCTCGAAATCGATCGATGCGTACACTGCATCGATCGATTTCCGATTTTCTGAACCCCTTTGCATCGATCGATACCCAGGTGGTATAGATCGATTCTGTTATGTTCGACCACTGTTTTTTTTTTTTTTTTTACCTGAGACCCTTAGACTCAAAACTAAAAATAAGAAATTGTTAGTGAAAGCAAAAACAAAGGAAAATATAAGATATGTACACTTATCGGTGGGTTGTCTCCCACCAAGCACTTGTTTAACGTCGCTAGCTTGACTTTGGCTCGGGTATTAGTCAGGAAGAGCGTGAGAGCTTGCCTCGTAACAAGTCCCACCATCAAACATCTCCAGCTTCAGAATTCTGCTCATCCTTCCCTTTACAGCATCTTTTCCTTTCTCCTTCAGCTCTGAAGTGAGAATTGCTCTAGCCTTTGAGAATGGCTTCGATGTTCCTTTGCACTTTACCTTATACTCAGTCGAATCTCCGTCACACTTCTGAGGGATCAAAGTTATATAAGCATCTCCCTTGACTCTTTTGCTTTTTACCTACCCTTGTGCCATAGTCTTTATGATGTCGCCCTTGCTGATGATAGGAGGATCATCTAAGACTACTTTGACTTCGTCCTCTTTATAAGGCTCTTTCCAAGGATCAACCACCAGCGTCTATCATGTGACAACAGTGATGCAAGAGATGTATTTGGGAGCTCCTCTAGCGGGGATGACTTTGTAGAATACCTTTTTGTCAATGATAGAGAGTGAGATTCTCTTATTGGGCATGTCTACAACTGCCCCCATTGTGGCCATGAATGGTCTTTCCATAATCAAAGACATATCAGAACCTTCACTCATCACCACAACCTGGAAATCAGTAGGAACCAAGCAATTTCCTACATTAACAAGCAAATCATGGATGATACCATATGGGGATGTGGTAGAGGAGTAGGCGAACACAAGAGTCATCTGAGGAAGCTTCATATCGGCAATTCCCAACCTCTCTGTAACAACCTTCGACATCAGATTCACGTTAGACCCAGTATCTACAAGAGATTCTTTAAATTCGACTCCGAAGATAGAACATGGAACAGCGAACTTTTTGGGGTCTTCAACCTTAGACAACTGCTTCATTGGTGGTGGTGTTCTCCTTTCCTTGATGAAGAGTGCTTTAATCTCTTCTAGAGTCTCTTTGCGATTCTGGAAGAAATCTAACAAAGGTCGGTCTTCCAAGGCTTTTTCAAATGAGATCTCATGGGGAACCCTCCTCACCAACTTATCAAAACCACTCAGCTTCTCTGCACTAATAGGCTTCATGAGGTGTCTGGGTGGCATAGGGTATGGTACCTTAGGAACATATGGTGGTGGGATATTGGAAGCGTGTTCCTTCTCTGCTGCAACAACATGTGCTTCCAACTCATTCTTCAACTCAGGTATATTATTCTTTTCTCCTTGAGCAGTGATTGCATTGCAATGCTCTTTGGGATTTGTCTCTACTTTTCCCGGAAGATTTTCTGGCTGTCTCTTGATTGCATCAGCAGTCTGTGCTACTTGTGTGTCGAGTTTCTTCACATGTGTAGCAAGAGACTCATATTTGCTATTGATGGCCTCAATTTTGATGTTTAGATTATGATACTTCTCATCCATCTTGACATTGATCTCTTTAGCAAACTGTTGTTAGTTGAGTAGGAGTTGCTGCATAAGTACCTTAAGCTCATCTTGAGAGCCATTCGCATAGCTCGCATGAACTTGGAATGGGGTTGGTGATGCTGTCTAGAAGGTGTTGAATGGTTGTTTCTGCTGAAACCCACCTTGGAAATTGTTCTGACCTTGAAAGCCCTGAGAAAAACCTGAGACGCCAGCGTTTTGCACAAAAGTTTTTCCTTGGGATTGTTGAGCTTGCTCTTGGGGATTTTCGACATTGGTGCTTCTGTAAGACAGATTCAGAGGGTTTCAGTAATTCTGGTTGAATCCTCTGTTTTGCACATACCCCTGTCCACTAACAAAGTTCACCTCCTGCAGCTCATCACTCTCACCTTTAGCTAATCCCCGACAAAAAACTACATCTCCTGTCTCCTCGCAAGACTGCACACCTCTCTGATTTCCCTTCAGCAGCAAGTTCACTTTCGCAGTCAGCTCATCGATCTTCTGCGACTCCACACCGTTAACACGTTTAGAACTATCGTACTCAGGGCAGCGATTTCCAGAACTTGCAGCCAAGTTCTCTATCAATTGGTACGCTCCTTTCTTAGTTTTGGTCATGAAGTTTCCATTGCACGTAACATTAAGGGCGTTTTTGTAGTCCCAGTCGACTCCATCATAGAAGATTCTCATCATCTGCTTATCTGAGTACCCATGATGAGGGCACTCTCTGCGGTACTCTTGAAACCTCTCCCAAGCTTCACAGAAAGACTCTCCCACATGCTGCTGAAAAGTAGTGATTTTGTTTCGCAGCGAAGCTGTCTTTGACTTGGTGTAGGAAATGATCCAAGAAGGTAGCTCTGCATTCATCCCAAGTAGTCAATGACCCAGCAGGGAGCGACTTCAGCCACCCTAGTGCCTTGTCTGCCAGAGAAAAGGGGAAGAGCTTGCACTTGAGGTAATCAGCTGGTACCCCATTCGACTTGGTAGTGTTGCATATCTCTTCAAAATTTTCGATATGGTCCATCAGATGCTCTGCAGGCAGACCATGGAACATGTGCTGCTTCACCAATGAGATCATCTGAGGCTTGATCTCATAATCTTGCCTCGTAATAGCTGGTGGTTGGATGGCAGCTCTGTTCCGATAAAAGGCATGAGGTGTGTCCAAATCCGCAATGGCAGGCTGCTGCTGCTGTTGCTGTTGTAGTTGCAACTGCAGCACTTGCTGTTGCAGCCTTTGAAGTTCGATTGCTGCAGCATTCTGTTGGTTGTCATTATGATCGTCCATGATGACGGGATTTGATTTTGCCTTTCTGCTCGTACGTTCTAACCTTGCTAGTTCTTGGTTGTCGAGCTCAAGAAGGTTCTCAGAGCCCTTGCTTCTGGTAACTCTACCCAGCTTTTGGTTAGTCACCTGAAGCACACAAGAAAATAAGATAGAATACGTTAGTAAATCTTAGACTAAATTTCAAATTCAGAATTGAAGGTAACGCTATTGGTCCGCAGCAACGGCGCCAAATTGATTTTAGTGTTTTACTAAGTCAATTAATAACTAAAGTTCACACTACCGCAATCGTAACGGTTGTCAATGTAGTACTTTAGGATCGAATCCACAAAGACCAAGGTTACACTACAATTCTCACAATTCGAAACTAAGCTAAGACAAGATTATGGTTTTAAATTGCAAGATAATGAAAACAAATAAAAAGCGAGGTAAATTCAATGAGAGAAAAGCGTTATGCCAAGGGTTCATTCGCAGGAATCCAGAGATCATGAATCAGACAACTATTCAGGGAACGATTAAACACAATTTTCAAACTCAAACATAAATATATAACCAGTCCACTTCTGTGGTATTGATTACTAAATCTAGCAACCTAGAATCCTAACTTCTGTTGAACCTAGAGTTCTAGACCAGCATTAACGAATAGGTTCAATATGTTCACGAATCGCCTTAAGATCAACTTCTGTTGCCTTAGGAAAATTCGCTCACTTATGTTCTTTCTAGCAACCTACGACACTTCCGTGGTATAGATTAAACCCTAGATCAGAGGCAAGATGGTCAACCTAGCCTAAGCAATAAACACAACAATAAGCGAAAACCGCAAAAGAAAAATCCCTATATGTGTCTAATTCAATGATTCATGGATCCCGTTGAAACCCTAAACATAACTATGAAACTACTCAGACATGGTAGTAGAGAATAAGCAGAGAGATGAAGAACTCATAATATAGATCAAGAAAGAAAAGGGTTTAAAATTCTTCTCAATAGATGCATAGATTCTTCTCCAAAGCTTACAAATTGCTAAAAACCAAAAGTCTGAATAGAGAATAAAGCGATAAAAACTAGTGCCGTGAAAGTATATAAAAATATAGTATATATAGTGTTCTAGGCGAATTAGGTTAAAACAGGCAGTCTCCAGGGCAAAACAGGAAAATCAGAAATTTCATTTTCTTATCGCCGACTTACATCGATCGATGCACACATTGCAACGATCGATTTTGAATTCTTTGGGCATGCTCCATCGATCGATGCACACCTTGCATCGATCGATTCTGGATCTTCTGATGGTGTTGCATCGATCGATGCATCGATCGATTTTGCTCTTTTCTGCACGTACGGTTGAATGCATTTTTGCCCACGTAACTCCAATTTTTCCCTTAAACGCCTTTTTACCTGAGATAACTGAATAAATGTCTAAAAGACTCTAAAAACGAGCTTTGACTCGATAAAATACTCAAAATAAACACCAAAACATGTGTTAGAAAACGGTAAAAACCAAGTATATCAACCGTTTCTGCCACACCTTAGAGGTTAGTAAATCGACTCTACGACAAACTTTTTTATTTTTAATTCTTGGTTTTGTTTTTCTTCGTTTCAGCTTTGAAACATGGACTCGCCTCAGGTGCGAGATGACTACTACGAGCAGGGTTGCTATGACCCATCTTGTGCTCACTACTCTCACGATTCACACGTCAACTGTGATTCGTTCTACATGGATCGAAAACCGGCCCCGGCCAACTACTCTCAAGGACGCCGCACACCTCCTTACTACCGAGACGAGCCTTTTGAGTCTCAATTTGTCAACTCTTGACAACACCCATACCGTCTTCCTCATCAAATCTTGAACCAGCCTGAAGAAAGATCGGAACTTAGCGCTCGTTTGGAGAGACTTGAAGCAATGATCAACAAAACTATCGACTTACAAGTTAAGTCCGGAGCCGCTTTGAACGAGAAAGTAAACTCTATGTTCGTTGAATTCAACAAGTTTGAAGATCTTGCTGCCCACGTCAAAGTCCTTGAAAAGCATACCCTTAAAGATGTTGCAACACTCAACGAGAGGGTGGAACTCGTTGAAGAAGAACACGGGAGACAAAAGTTCGATATCCGAAAAGCTAATGATGGGGGTACGTACTTTGAATTATAAGCTTGATGACTTGATAACTCTATCAATGACTACATCAATACCACATATGACTACGCCCTTGAGATGTGGGAAGGCGTATGAGAAGTTAAAGACAAGACGATAGACCTCGATCTTACGCTAGATCGACTCATTTATGCCGTTGATGAAGTATAAGAGAAAGTGGAGAAACTTTCTAAAAATCATTAGGAGCATGATACTACTCTTGATGCTCATGTCCCTGACCTAGAAGAGAAGCCAAATGTCCTGTTGGGACCAGAAAACACTGAAAAAGGTGAAGAAGACGACGAACCGCACAAGTCCCCACTGACTCCCCTCACCGCGGTCGCGACCCTTCCAGCCGCGGCCAACTGCCCTTATGCCACGCCTGCATCCTCCCGACCCGCTGCCAAACCACCTTCGACCCCACCTGCACCTCCTCGACCCGCGGCCAGCTCCTAATCGTCTCTCCTTGGATCCTTCGAGTCCCATTCATCCTCCTTCGAGCAAGCTGCCTTCTTCATTGATTCTCAAGCTTCTACAGACCCTAAAACTAACTGATAAGCTCAAAATTAATACCCTAAAAGTACTAAAGCTGTAGCTGCAGTATAGTAGGGGTCGAACCACAAAAACTCAAGAAAATCACACAACATATTAAATAGAATAGAATTAAGCTAAGTAAATCAATGAAAAGGAAATAACAATGCAAATTAAATTGTTGTAAATTCAATGGAGGAGAGATAGGTTCAGAGTATTTCTCATGAAATCAGAGAATGCAGATAAACCAATCAATCAGGATTCAGGTTATGCACGGTTCTTGAACTCAAATCACTAAGCTATAATTAACCAACTGTCGTTGCGAGAATTATCTAAGTCTAAATCTTAGAATCCCAAATCTCTTTGCAAATCCTAAAGATCTAAACCAGCTATAGAGTTCAGGTTTGATATGTTCACAGAACAACTAAACCAAATCTCTTTGCGGATAGCTATTTTTCTCACCCTAAGTTCTGTCAGATTATCAATTGCACTGTCGTGCCTAATCGATTAACCTAAGATCTAAGTTCCAGATTCGTCAACCTATAATTAGCTTTGAGAACAACCTATGGTGAAGAACTAATTCATATTATGAATCCTAACTAATCAATTACCAACACTCAATGAAATCCTTTATTAGATCCGCATATACACATTAAGGTCTGAAACGCGAGTATTGATGGTGTTTGCCACTGAATCCCCGGTTCTTCCCTCTCTCTATGTATCAAAGGCGTAGGCGAATAGTGGTATCACGGGAAATTTTTCTAACCTCACTTCCAACCTTTGTGTGATCATTCCTTCACAAGTAGAATAATGGGATCGCTGGAAATTTTCCTAGCCCTCTACTCAGAAGAAAATCATTTCATCTTTTTATGCTCTTATTTATTAACTTATAACAGGGGAGAGAGATACCATTACTTTAAACACATGGGTTCCTTTGTCAGTTATGAATGAGGAATCAAGCTCTATGGACATCAACCACATCGATGAAGTGCAAAAATTTAGCTCAGTCTTTAATGGACTCTGCTGGAAACATGGGTGTCTTCTAGTTAACTGGTCAGCCTTTGGATTTTTCATTAGTCTGATGTAGAACTGATTCTGTAACAATGGTCAGAAGTAAAGTCAAAACAATAGATTCAAGAAAAAGATCATCATCTCCAACAAGTTTTGACTCAATAAAACAACTTTTGACTCAAAAACGAATGACTCTAAGAAAAACAAAAACATTGTCAGGAACTACCTCCCCAGACTTGAACAACACTGTCCCTAGTGTTATTTAGTCTAGAGTCGGTAAAGGAAAACATAAAAACTAAGTGGAATCGATGAAGGCTGTGGAGAGAAAGAGCTTGGGTTTGAAAAGGAAACTTACCTGCGCGTGGGGTATCGACCGATACCATACTGGTATCGATCGATACTCGGATCATGGGTCGATTCAATCTCTGCTCCTCCTTGTGTCGATGGATACCATAATGGTATCGGTCGACACAGCACCTGTTCATCTGATTCATACAAAGACACAAGACACAAAAACGAAAAAAAATGACAAAAATAAAAGACTTATATACAGACTCACCAGTGGGTTGCCTCCCACCAAACGCTTGTTTTACGTCACTAGCTTGACTTTGGCTCATGTATTAGTCAGGAGAAGAATGAGAACTTGCTCCAAAACAAGCTCCACAACTAGACATGTCCAGCTTCAGAATTCTGCTCAACATACCCTTCACAACATCCTTTCCTTTCTCTTTCAGCTCTGAAGTAAGAATAACTCTAGCCTTAGAGAATGGTTTTGAGGTTCCTTTGCACTTCACCTTATACTCAATCGAATCTCCATCACACTTCTGAGGGATTAAAGTCATATAGGTAGCACCATTGACTCTTTTGCTCTTCACCTTCTTCTTTGCCTTAGCCGTTGTGATATCTCTCTTCGTGATGATAGAAGGACCATCTAAAACGTCTATGACAGTGGGCTCATCATAAGGCTCTTCCAAAAGATCAACCATCAACGTCTCTCCTGTAACAACGGTGATGCAAGAGATTTGTTTGGGAGCTCTTCCAGAAGGGATGGCTTTATAGGAGATCCCCTTGTCAATGTATGAGAATGAGATTCTCTTACTGGGCGTGTCTATAACTGTACCAACTGTAGCCATGAACGGTCTTCCAAGAATGAAAGGCGTACTAGATCTTGCACTCATCTCCACAACCTGAAAATCAGTAAGAACCAGACAATCTCCTACTTTAACAAACAAATCATGGATTGTACCGTATGGAACTGAGGTGGAGGAGTTCGCGAATGTAAGAGACATCTCAGGAGATCTTATATCAATTCTCAACCTCTATGCAATTGTCCTTGACATGACATTGACGCTAGACCCTGAATCAACGAGAGATTCTTTGAATTTAACTCTAGAGATAGAGCACGGAACCGAAAATTTTCCTGGGTCTTCTCTCTTAGTCAACTGCTTCATTGGTGGTGGTGTGCTTCTCGCCTTGATGAAGAGTGCCTCGATCTCTTCTAGAGTTTCTATGCAGTCTCGGAAGTGACTAAGCAAAGGGCGGTATTCCAAAGCTTCTTCAAAAGACATCGTATGGGGAATCCTCCTTACCATCTTCTCAAAACCGAGCAACTGGTCTGCAGTAATAGGATCTCTGAGATGTCTAGGTGGTATAGGATATGACACCTTAGGTTTGTAAACCCTTTCCTTGACAATCTTGGGTGTTTTCACAGTTTCTGGCTCAGTCTATGAAGGGTGTCGATCGATACAAGGTTGGTGTCGATCGATACAAGGCTTCTATGTCGTTTCTTCAGATTGGTGTCGATCGACACCAATAGTGGTGTCGGTCGATACCCTACGAATTTCTGAATCTTCATCGTCAAGATCGACGAAATTTTCTGCAGTTAGGCCAATTTTCACTCCTGGTTTGACCTCTTTTCCATTCCTCAAGGTGATTGCATTGACGTATGCCCTTGGATCTTCTGTTTTCCCTAGAAGAAAACCTTATTGCCTCTTCACAACTACTGCGGTCTGAGATATTTGAGTTTCCAGCATCTTCTGATGAGTGTTGAGAGACTCAATTTTCCCATTCTGATATGCATACATGGCATCCATCTTCCCATTAAAATCCACTGTCATCTTCTGTTGTCCCTCAAGAAGCTGTTCAAGCATAGACTCAACCTTGCTCTCTGGGGTGTTGGCAGACAGAGGTTAATAAGACGAACTTCCATAGTTCCTGGTATAGCCACTGCTCTGGAATGGTTTTTGGGCAAATCGATTTGCTCCAAAACCAGCTCCACCAATGTAGTTAACATCTTCCACTTCATCTCCATCGAAGTTCTTGACATCAGCAGCAAAGTGGACAGCTTTCTTGGTCCTTCCCATTAAGAGATTGTGCACCGAATCCAGCTTAGCTTGAACCTCAACAATTTGACTGCCATCCAAGTTACCAGCCTACTTCTTGCGCTCCATGTCTGCATTCTTGGTACTATTGCTAGATGTCAAGTTCTCAATAAGCACATAAGCATTATCAGGATACCTGGTGTTGAAGTTCCCATTACTCGCAACATCCAAAGCCATCTGATACCTCCAATCAATCCCTCTGAAGAAGATACCCAGCAGCTGAACCTTAGTGAACCCATGGTGTGGACAATCTCTCTGATATGATCTGAATATGATCCAAGCAGCGTTAAACGCCTTAGTTGGTCCTTGAGAAAACTGGGAGATCTTGTTCCTGAGCTCTTCGGATCTCGCATCATCATACAAATTGTTCAGGAACGCGTTCTTGGTCTCCTCCCAGGTAGTCAGTGATCCAGGAGGTAACTGCTCAAGCCAATAAGCTGCATCCCCACCAAGAGAGTATGGGAAAAGCTTACAGAGGAGGTAATCGTTGGACACTCCATTGTACTTGATGCTAGTGACTAGGTCCTCAAACCTCTCAATATGATTCATGGGGTATTCATGAGAAAGACCATGAAAAGGATGCTGACCCACAAGAGTGTAGTATGCAGGTTTCAGCTCAAAGTCATTCCTCTGAAAAGCAGGAGGGCGAATCGCTGATCGATTAGCATAGAACTGATCATGCTTGTTATACTCTCCAATTGTCCTACCACGATCAACCACATCATTCCCAACATTCACAACAGCTGGAGGGATAATGATGTTTCCATCTCCATCGAGTCGTTGCCCCCTCTCATTACACAAATGACCCTCTTGGTCTCTCAAAGCTCCAGCATCGTCACGAACCAAAACCACTGGATTGTTCATCTCTGCAGGCTTCTTTGTTCTCCTTTTTGTGCGTTCCAAAAGTGCTAGTTCCTCGTTGGAAATATTAACTAGATGCGTGCTCTTGTTTCTCCTGGTTTCGCGATTAGGCATACACCTGAAACACAAAAGTCAAAGCACGTAAGTAAAAAAAAAAAATATATATATATATATACGACGAGTATCGACCGACACCAGTTGGGTATCGATCGATACCGATGAACTTAGTCGAAATTCTAAGCTAAAATCTAATGGCGAATTTAGAGTCTCCGGCAACGGCGCCAAATTTTGATAAACTCAAAATTAATACCCTAAAAGTACTAAAGTTGAGCTGCAGTATAGTAGGGTATTTCTCAGGAAATCAGAGAATGCAGATAAACCAATCAATCAGGATTCAGGTTATGCACGATTCTTGAACTCAAATCACTAAGCTATAATTAACCAACTATCGTTGCGAGAATTATCTAAGTCTAAATCCTAGAATCCCAAATCTCTTTGCAAATCCTAAAGATCTAAACCAGCTTTAGAGTTCAGGTTTGATATGTTCACAAAACAACAAAACCAAATCTCTTTGCGGATAGCTATTTTGCTCACCCTAAGTTCTGTCAGATTATCAATTGCAATGTCATGCCTAATCGATTAACCTAAGATCTAAGTTCCAGATTCGTCAACCTAGAATTAGTTTTGAGAACAACCTATGGTGAAGAACTAATTCAGATTATGAATCCTAACTAATCAATTACCAGCACTCAATGAAATCCTTTATGAGAAAACCGTAAACCTAAAGTGGATCTACTCAGACATGATCAATGGAACAAAATCATAGATGAATAGAATTGCATAAAAGAAATCAATAATAAAACAAAGGGGTTCAGAGTTGTCTCTCCAAAAGCTCTAAAACCAATCTCTCTCAAAGTATCCAAAGTAAAATAAAGCTTAGCCAAAAAAAGTGGCTGAAAAACCTAATTATAATGCTAAAACACGTTTTGGGGCTTCTTGTAATTATTAAATTCTTCTGGACCAACGTGCAGTTTCTTCAGATTCTCAAAAAGTCGCGTTTCCTTTTCCATGGACGACGGTATCGACCGATACCATAAGTGGTATCGATCGATACTCGGGCAGTGAGTCACGTTCCTTCCTTCATGGTGTCAGTATCGATCGACACCAGGTGGTGTCGGTCAATACAAGAGCTTCAAATCGGCTGTCCCAGCTACACGATCTCTGCTTTGCTCCAAAAAGCTCCAGAATGCTTCAATATCTCCAATTATGCTCCAAACGTGCCTAAAACCTGAAAAGACGCTAAAAGACTACAAAAACACTAGAAAGACTCTAAAAACAAGACTTATATCATGGTTACAAAGGGGTAAAAACCATGATATATCACCAACCTAGAACTAGACTCTATTGCCCCTTGCAACATGGTTCTATCTACTCAACCACCCGAGGAAATCGAAGAACAATACTCCGAAGAGGAAGACTCAAGGTTATTCTTTCGTGAATCTGATTTTAGTTCAATGAATGGCTCTGACCTTGAACCACACCACCACCAAGTCCAATAATAGAAGAGCCAAAGACAGAAAGCATCACCCAAGAGAGATTGATCGAGTTCAACAAATTTGTGAAATCAATCCCGATGTACGTCTCTTTCGAAGAAGTTTGGGAAAAAGGACCTCTATACAATTTCTTCCGCTATAGCAATGAGAGAAAGGAAGACATTCATACCTTTTTCATGAGAGCAAGACGTTCAACAACGTAGTTCGTGATCTACCTCGAGGTACCACTTTTTATAGAGCTTGCATGGACCACATGATTGGTCATTTCTTTTGTGAAAGTAAAGAGTCCATCACGGAGATAGAAGATATTTTCGACAATGCCATGAAAGGACAACCAGTTCGAACTCTCCATACGATAGAAGAACAAGGTCAGTTCCTAATCTCTTGCAATGGAATTTTTGCAACATGTTTGCAATGACAAAGATCAATTGCACTATTTGCAACTAAATGGCAACGAATTGTTGCAACATGATTGCAATGAAATTTGGAATATAATTGCAATGAAATGTTTTTTGAAATCTTTGTATTTAATGTTGTTCAAATTTGTCGCTCTTAAAATAAAATTGTCAAAACCTAAATGTTGTTGGTTAGGAAAAAAAACCTAGAATGCAAAAAAAAAATGGAATATGCAAACCTACACAAAAACCGAAACATGGTCGATTGAATAATATAACACACCAAAATCCATAGACCAAAACCTAGAATGCAAAAAAATATATACTATGCTTCTTCCATATGGTCTTGTTTGTTACCTCCTTCGCCGTTATCTTCACCGTTGCTTTCTTCACCATCTTCATCATCGTTTTCTTCGTTGTTACCGTCCACGTTCTGCTTGCCGTTCTTCAAATCGACGATCGATTCCAAGGCCTTCAAACGCTTGTTGTTATCAGTCAGCTCTTCTTTCGTGCTTTCCAACTCTGCCTTTATTGCCTCAAGCTCAGCCTTCATGCTTGAAAATTCTTCTCTTCGAAACGTTGATGGTCCGGTATGCTTCTGCTTATTGTTCAACGATGGAAGGCCATAGATACGGCCTTAATTTTTTGGAAGGCTGGATCGCCTAAAAAACAAATATACAAGTAGGCATTAAAAAAATAGGCTAGTACAATTATTTATCAAAGAAGAAATAGAACATTATTTTCATAACAAAGAAACTGAAACTCACGTAATTAAAGAGGAAACAATACATAAAAAAAAAAAAAAAAAAAAGACGAACATGTTGTTTCTAGTAGTGATAAAAAATAAAGAACATGAAAGAATAAACAGAAGAACAACAACGGAGAAACAGAACATCTATATGAAAAAAAAAACAGGCTGGTTAAAGTAATTAAGATTGAACCTTAATCAACAGCGAACGATTCTTTTATAAAAACATTAGATGATCATAATCAAAATTAGATATAATCTCAAGTAACAACAACAAAAAAACCTTAAAATCCTAACAAAAAAGTTTCCAAATCCAGCAACAAAATTTCAAATATCTTTGCATTAGCGACAAACACAAATATTAACCAAAATCAGTTAGACCCGATTGAGAGAATCTACCTCTTTTGGAATCTCAACCTTGACCAAAGAACAAATAGAGTTATCTACAATGACCATATATTAACAATTGCAACCAAATTTGACTTTGTGAAACAAATGAAAAAAATAAGAAGAGAATAGTTAAATATACCTCGAGATAAAGTTCATCCTTGGTCGGCATATAATTGGACTCGACACTCTCATCAACACCTTGCGATCCTTGGCGGTCCGCCAAACGTTGGGGAAGCTTCTTTTGAAAACCTTTACTTATTTTTCTTGCGTGTTAACCAACGTAAGTTCCATCAGACCTTGTGTGTGTCTTATGGAGAAGCTCGATAATCGGAATTCTAACTCATGTTTTGTTGCGCTATAAAAAAAAAAACAAGTATAATCAAATACTTATGCTTATCAAACTAATAATTTCGCAGAAATTTAAAACGTTACAAATTTTTCACGATGAGCTTCAAAGAAGATGGAACCAGAGGTGTGCTTGTGCGGACCGAGACCACCACGTGGAAACAGTCATGCTTTAGAGCACTACTTACTTCTACTTACCAGCTCAGGCTTCGCCCAATGGACACGCATCTCCTCCCACATTTCTGTACCGGTTAAGAACTTTGGTTCTACACCGCCTATCTTGGCACGGCCAACAAACACGTTGAGGAGTGAAGCAGATTTTTGTTAAAAATGGTCACGAATCACTCTCGTCTCATCATAATCCCAATTGTAATAATGCTACAAGGACAGAAATGAAACAATAAAACTTAAATTCATGTATTAGTAAGAGTATCAAATTATCTAAGAGAATTAGATAAACTTACAATGAATTCGTTAAACCAGGCATCTATGGTCTCTGCATCAACCACATTTCCAACTATACCAAGGCTCTTGAAAATTGTGTTGCATAATCTTCGTTATTTGTCGAGATATCTTACCCTCGGTAGTAAACCTAAAATGAGTGTGTAAGCTTGTTTACAATTAATACAAAGCTAATAAAAAAATAAAAAATGATGATATTACCAGATTGTGTTATCCTCGCCATACTAGAGATAAATGGCAGATTTTGTCGAGCTGGATTATTAAGAAGCTCTTCGAAAGAAATTGTCATTCTCTCACCAGTCGGCTCAAGAGGCTCCGGAGTTGGTGCAGAAGCCTCTGGCACATCAAGATACATATGATCAGAGGACGTTGGAGAGTGTTGTTGAGTAATAGGTACTCCGCTGTGTTGCAGTAAAGCAAAAACCTCCCTACCCTCGTCAAGCTTCCTCACAACCCGTGACTCACCTAAGAAAAGACTTTTCCTATAGCTCTTTTCTTTCAAATGCTCTATTATGTCACATAGAGTAGGAACTAATGGTGCCAACGTAATATGCTTCTTATCCTTGTGAAAAGAATAAGTGTTCATGTACCCATCATGCATAGCTCTCCTATCAAACTCCCAAGACCTCCCCAACAACATATGACAAGCATCAATTGGAATAACATCGCAGAGCACCTCATCTTGATAGTTCTTTCCAACATAAAATGTAATTAGAACTTGTTTAGATACCTTCATCATTCAATCACTTCATCTTGTATGGTTGCTTATGTTTCGTAGTAGGCAAACTGAGCTTCTCCACAAGTGTACTAGACGCCACATTAGCACAACTCCCTCTGTCAATAATCAGATTGCAAACTTTTCCCAAAACTGTGCAACGAGTCTGAAATATGTTCTCTCGCTGTGTTTCTTCTATGATAGGAACATAATGCAACGCTCTCTGAATCACCAACAATCTCCATGATAATGTTGTTCAACGACCTCTTCTTCTTCATCTTGAACCTTTTGATCAGTTGCATCCAAATCAAGAGAATCCTGCTTCAACTCCTCTTCAATCTCCTGAATCTCTTGAATAGTCATAACTTTGCGATTAGGACACTAAGCATGGTAATGTCCAAATCCTTGACACTTAAAGCACTTCTTCTTCATATTAACTTCAGTAGGTGCTGCTGTAGTCTTTGTCTCCACCTTCTTAATACTATTGCTAGCTTCACCTTTAACAGCCACCTTAGGATTAAAAGAAGAACCAGAATTGTAAGTTCTTGTGTAAGGCTTCTTTTCCATCTTAACCTGCTTCTCCACCTTGACAGCAAGCTTCTTCACATCATCAAGAGTTCAGAATGACTGTAGCTCCACCTTATATGCAATCTCTTCATTCAAACCATGCACAAAACGTGCCATAGTCCTCTCTTGTGGCTCTTGAACATCACAACGCAACTGCAACAGATCAAACTCCCTTGTATACTCCTCAACAGTGCGCTTCTCTTGCTGCAAGTGTGTAAGCTTCAAGTACAGATCTTGCTTGTAATCATCACGTAAGAATCTCCTCTTCATAAGTCGTTTAAGCTTCTCCCAAGACCTAATACGGGTCTTGCCTTCTCTCACACGCCGCAACTTATGAGTATCCCACCAAAGGGTAGCATAACCTTTCAGCCTCAAGGTTACCACCTTAAACTTCTTCTCATCCTCATAGGTAGTGTATTCAAACACACTTTCCATAGTTCTCAGCCAATCTAGAAAGTTATATGGATTTAGAACCCCTTGAAAATCAGGGAAATCTACTTTGAACTCTTCTTCTCGACGATGTTGTTGCTGCTGTGGACGATTGTCTCTTCTCCTTCTCCTATAGTCATCATGATCAGAATCAGATCCACGAGAAGAACCTCCACTTTCTTCATTTGACGCTTCATCTTCCCTAACCCTTCGTCTTCTAGGTTGATTTTCTGCGTTTCATGCGTTTAAGGTCAGAACCATATTCTGCATCTCCTGCCTTAGTTCTGCCATCTCCTGCCTTAGTTCTGCCATCTCTCTGCCAATACGCTCAGCGTATGCTTGGTCGAGAGTCAACCCTCTTGGCACACTACAAAAAAACAGCCAATTACCAACGAAAGTTTACGACGAATTTAAATCGATGTAAATTTACATCGACATTACGAAGGAATTACGACGAATTATGTATTCGTTGTAATTCATCGTAAAAATGTGTCGTCGTAATATCGTCGTAATTTGATGACGATATTACGACGATATTACGACGATTTTAAAATTCGTCGTAATATCGATGTAACATTACATCGAATTTACGACGAAGCTCACTTTCGCAAATTACGTTGTAAAGTCGATGTAATTAACATCGATATTACAACGATCAGTATTCGATGTAAATTAACGACGATTTGACCTCGATTGTTTCCAGTTAGGTAGAACACATTTTTTAAAAGGTTCACCTAATCAATTTACATCGAAATATACGTCGTAAATCCGATGCAAATCCGTTGTAATTTCGTTGGTTATTCTGAAAAATTTCTATAAATACATTCTTACGTCAAACGTAAATTTCAAAAAAAAAAACAAACACTAAAAAAAAAAAATACACTATAAAATGTCTATATACGATATATGGAGATGGATGTATACGCAAAAGGATTCGGAGGGAGCGTTGACGAACGAATTCAAAGAGGGGCTTGAAATATTCATGTATCAGGCCGGAAATATGCAAACAACCATGAAAAGCGGTAAGATGTTCTGTCCTTGTCGTAAACGCAAGAATACGAGATATGTTTTTATTGAGACTGTGTGGAAGCATTTACTAAAATAGAGGGTTTATGCCGCAATATTATGTTTGGTATCAACATGGAGAGGGTTTTGAAAGGAATCAAGCTGATCGTAGTAGTAATTATCAAGGTCATGTAGATTTTGATGAATCAAATGATCAGGGTACTAGTAGTTATCATCATCATGGTCAACGTGATCAGGGTCAAGATCATGATAGGATGCATGACATGGTTACTGATGCATTTCATGAAACAAATGCTGATAATAGTGTTGAGGAATCCAACGTAGATGCGAAGCGATTTTATGATATTCTAGAGGCTGAAAATCAGCCACTTTACGATGGATGTAGAGAAGGTCAGTCTAAATTGTCGTTAGCAGCTAGGATGATGACAATTAAAACTGATCATAACTTAGCTGAGGTTTGCATGGATGATTGGGCTGATCTTATTAAAGAGTATTTGCTAGAGGATAATTTAGCTGTTGAAACATACTATGAGATACATAAGTTGGTGTTTAGTCTTGGGTTGCCTTCTGAGATGATAGATGTATGTGTTGACAATTGTATGCTTTTTTGGAAAGATGACGATAAGCTGCAAGAATGTCGATTTTGCCAAAAACCGAGATTTAGGCCGCAAACTTCTGGGCGTAGTAAGATACCATACCAACGGATGTGGTATCTTCATATAACTGATAGGTTGAAACGATTGTATCAATCTGAAGGACAGCTGCATCGATGAGGTGGCATGCATAACATTCACAGAGAGAAGGAGAAGTGACTCACCCGTCAGATGCAAAAGCTTGGAAACACTTTAACACGGTACACCCAGACTTTGCTAAATCTAAGCGAAATATGTATTTTAGTATTTGCACTGATGGATTTAGTCCATTCGGTATGTCTGGTAGGCAATATTCTTTGTGGTCAGTTATCGTAACGCCTTATAACCTTCCCCCAGATATGTGCATGCAAAGGGAATTTCTATTCCTGAATATTTTAGTCCGTGGTCCCAATCATCCAAAGAGGCCCTTGATGTGTTTTTGCAGCCTCTCATAAATGAGTTGAAACAGTTGTGGTATACAGGAGTTCGTACATATGACTGTTCGAGGAAAAAAAAATTTACGATGCGTGCGGTGCTTATGTGGATAATAAGCGACTTCCCTGCATACGAAATGCTATCAGGTTGGACAACGCATGGGAGGTTATCTTGTCATTATTGCCTCGATCGGACATGCGTTTCAGCTGAAACATGGTCGAAAGACATGCTGGTTTGACTGTCACCGCCGGTTTCTACCAATCAACCATCCATATCGGAGAAACAAGCGGTTGTTTAGAAAGAACAAAATCGTGCGTGTCCCCCACCAGTGTATCTATCTAGAGAAGATCTAGAAGCGCAAATAGATCATTTTGGGGGACTAGAAACGGTGATTCGTGGGGGAAATTGGCACACGCCGGCTAATATGCCTGATGGATACGGGGTCAAACACAATTGGCACAAGAAAAACATTTTTTGGGAACTTCCGTACTGGAAAGATCATTTGTTGAGACACAATCTTAATGTCATGCACATTGAGAAAAACCTTTTTGATGACATCATGCATACAATGTTAAACGTGAAAGGAAGAACCAAAGACAGCGGAAAGTCAAGGTTGGACTTGCCCGATATTTGCAACAGAAATGAGTTGCACATAATGAGCAATGGGAAATCACCAGTTCCTATATTTCGGTTGGGTGCAGAAGAAAAGACATCGTTGTTCAATTGGGTTTCATCTGACGTGAAGTTTCCTGATGGGTACGTATCCAATCTTGCTAAATCTGTTGAGAAAGGACAAAAGTTTTCAGGGATGAAGAGTCATGACTGCCACGTGTTTATGCAACAATTACTTCCTTTCGCATTTGCCGAACTCCTTCCATGAAATGTTCATGAAACAATTGGAGGTAAGAAACATCGTATCATCACATATAAAATTGTTGATATATTATAATTATATATA
>PKMM01003507.1:1101979-1120375 GCA_002933915.1 Eutrema heterophyllum | reverse complement strand
GATCAATTGTTGCGGGAAGTTTGACAGAAGAAACTTCACACTTCACTTCATACTATTTCGCTACAAAAGTCCGCACACGCAAACGGGCTCCCCGACGATATGATGATGGTGGTGTGGGAAGAACTTATGCAGTAGAGGGTGTCCCAGACATCTTCTCACCAATCGGTCGTCTTAGTGGAAAATTGAAGGAAGTTTGGTGGTCTAACGAGAATGATAGGCACAGCGCACATACGTACATCCTCCTAAACTGCGAGGAAGTGAGTCCTTACGAGAGGTACGTAACGTAACTATTTAATTATCCACTAATTAATAATCAATTATATATACTTCATTTTATATTAATTATAATGTATTTTGCAGCTTATTTGTTACTCAAGTGCGAGAATGTATTGAAGGCGTCTCAGATGATGAAATAAACAATCATAAAGATCGTCACTTTGCTAAGTGGTTGAAGACGCAAGTAAGTAATATATATAGTTATAAATATTTCATTTAATTAGATCAATACTCAATCTAACATGCACACTTATCGATATGCCTTTTATAGGTGGATCATGGCGATCCCGCACATCCAATATGGTTTCATGAGTTACTCCAAGGCCCCCTCGGGAAGATAATGACTGCACCCATGTATTTCACCCGTGGTTATGTGTTTCATACATACAAGTACGGCGTTCGTCGGGCAACTACCAACTACGAAGTATGTGTTAGGGGTGAAATAGATTTTTATGGGGTGTTGCAGGAAATAATCGAAGTGGAGTACCCCGACTTGGTTAGTATGAAATGCGTTCTCTTCAAATGTGATTGGTTCGATCCAACAGTCGGTCGAGGGGTGCGAATTAACAAATTTGGTGTGGTCGACGTCAACAAATTACGACGATACAACAAGTTTGAACCATTTATCCTAGCATCACAAGCAGAACAAGTAACGTTCGTTCCATATCCGCGAGTTCGAACCACTGGGCCCACATGGTTATCAGTTATTAAAATAGCTCTAAGGGGTAAAATTGTTGGTGTTGACGATCTTCCAATGCAACAAGATTCTTGCCGTCACATTACAGAACCAGAGATTACGGACAACGTTCTTCTAATTGATCCCCGAAACATGCAACTTGAATATCTACCTGACGACACAGAAGAAATCTAAGATCAAGACCTTGCGAACTGACAATGGAGGCGAATACATCAGCAATGTGTGCAAGGCCTTCACATCTAAACATGGGATTGTGCATCAAACATCCTGTCCTTATACTCCTCAACAGAATGGTGTTGCTAAACGCAAGAACCGTCACCTTATGGAGGTTGCAATAACTATGATGTTCGACAAAAATGTTCCAAAACATTACTGGGGAGGCTGTCATGACTGCCTGCTATCTCATCAATCGTCTCCAAACTAAATGTCTCAAAGACATCTCTCCTTATGAGGTATTGAACAAAATAAAACCTCTTGTTGATTTTCTAAAAGTGTTTGGTTGTGTTTGCTATGTTCATGTTCCAGATGACTAGAGGAACAAGCTTCACCCTAAAAGCATCAAATGTATCTTTGTTGGATACTCTACGACTCAGAAAGGCTACAAATGCTACAATCCATAATCAAGAAGAACATTTGTCTCCCGAAATGTAAAGTTTGATGAAGAAAAAGGGTTCTATGAAGAAAGAGATTGGGATAAGCTGAAAGACTTAGGTTCTTCTGGTTCTGATCTTGCTGCCAGCCTGAGGAGTTTTCTTGAAAACCTCAACATCCCAACTCAAAGAGAAGCTAAGCTATCTCCTATACCACAATATGAAGAGGAACCTAAAACTGGTTAAAATAATGAAAATGGTGAAACTGCCCCCTACAACACCAAATCGACAGATGCAGTTTCCAACTCGATAGATGCAGTTCCCACGGCCCCCTACAGCACCAAATAGAGGGATCGAGTTTCTAACTGGATAGATTCAATCCCCGTGGCTCCTACTCTTTCTCAAGTTGACAATGGTGCCTCAGATGATCCAGAAACTCAAGACAATGGTGAAAACCGTGAAGAGGAGTCTGATGAAAACGCTGATGACCAGAATATTGAAACCGCCATTCTTGAAGATGACTCACCTCCCATACTCCGCAGAAGCTCCATAATGAGGAAAAACCCATATTATTACTATAATAATCTTGCTACTAATGCCACTCATCCTATTCAAGCTTATTGTTCTTTGGCTAACCTTCCTGATGATCATCAAGCTTTTTTTAGCAAAATTGACCAAGTTGCCATACCTCAGACTTAGGAAGAAGCAAAGGATAGTGAGGTGTGGACTGAGGCAAGAAACGAAGAAAATGGAGCCATGAAGAGGAACAACACTTGGGATGTAACTGATCTCCCCAAAGGAAAGAAAGAAGTTGGTTCCAAATGGGTTTTCACGATTAAATACCACATCAATGGTCAAATAGAAAGGCACAAGGCGCGTTTGGTGGCAAAAGGCTTCACTCAAACTTATGGAGAAGACTACAAAGACACCTTTGTTCATATGGCTAAACTCCATACGGTAAGGGTTGTTCTTTCTCTTGCCACTAACCTCTCTTGGGATTTATGGCAGATGAATGTTAAGAATGCATTCCTTCAAGGAGAACTTGAAGAATAAGTCTACATGTGGCCACCTCTTGGTATTGAGATTAAAGAGGGCAAGCTTCTCAAGCTTAATAAAGCTATCTATGGTCTAAAGCAATCACCACGTGCTTAGTATCACAAGCTAAGCAAAACCCTCATTGGAAATGTATTTAAAAGGTAAGAAGCTGATCATTCTCTTTTCACAATTCAAGGAGAATCATGTATTGTAGTTGTCTTGATTTATGTTGATGATATCATTATTTCGGGCAATGACAAAGAAGGTATTCAAAATACCAAATCCTATCTTAAATCTGCTTTTCATATTAACGATTTAGGTGAACTAAAGTAATTAATTTCTTGGCATAGAAGTATATCGTTCTGATGAAGGTCTTTTTCTATCTCAAAGAAAGTACACACTTGATCTTCTTAGTGATACATGAAAGCTTGGAGCTAAACCAGCAAAAACACCTATTGAAGAGAAGTATAAAGACTCTCGTGAGGGGGAACCTGAGGAGGAACCTTATGACAATATTGTACAATACCAAAGAATTGTGGGTAAGCTCATTTATCTTACAATTACTCGTCCTGATTTATGTTTTGCTGTGAACCAGGTAAGCCAACATATGCAAGCTCCCACCATCTATCCTCAAGTACTTGAAGGGAACTCCGGGCAAGGGCATTTGGATGCAGAAGAATGACCACACTAAGATTGTTGGCTATTGTGATGCGGATTGGGCTGGAGACAGGACAGACATGAAATCAAGCGGGGGCTATTGCATGTTTGTTGGTGGGAACCTGGTCACTTGGAGGAGAAGAAGTAGAATGTGGTGTCAAGGTCTAGTGCTGAAGCTGAATACCGGTCTATGGCTGACACCACGGATGAGCTCATCTGGCTCAAGGCAGTGCTATTGGATCTCGGATTCAAGACAACACAACCTATCATCATGCATTGTGATAATCAGGCTGCTATTCACATTGCCTCCAACTTTGTGTTTCATGAGCGCGCAAAACACATCGAAGTGGACTGCCATCATATTCATGAGAAGGTTGAACTTGGGATTATCTCTCCAATTTTCACCAAAAGTTCTGATCAACTTGCGGATATCTTCACCAAGGCAGCAAACTCTAAGGTGGTTACTTCACCAAGACAAGCTTGGCTTAGTTGATCTTCACCAGCCTTGAATGTGATCATTGTACTCTTTTTCTTTCACCATGATTTTTCCAATTGGGTTTTCCTGGTAAAGGTTTTAATGAGGCAATTCCATTCAAGGTCAATCTTCTTTTGCCAAGCTTGAGGGGGAATGTTGGAATGAAGATATTAAAGGAATATAGCCGTTGGTATCTTTGTACAAACTCGATTCTAAGCTAATACAATAGATTCTTTATGTTCTCTAAGTGTTCTTATTCTCTATTCTCTCTTTGTTACTTCCGCATATATATCTATATTTCTACATCAATCTCATATGACACCAAAAGGAATCGAACACGACATACTTGTGAGGATTGGAGACTTCATAGCTCCAATTGATTTTTACATCTTCAAAGCAAAAAAGATTTATCCGGCACCAATAATCCTCGGATGGACGTTTTTAGCTACAACCGGAGCAATCATGGACTGGCCAAAGCAACGCCTCTCCTTCGCCAACGGCGATAGAAATGTTTTCTACTCTGCCATCTAGCTCAAAGACAAAGAAGAAGAGTCCCCAGATCTGCAATACAGCAATCACGCGCCAACCAAAGAAGCAGGAAGCGAACCACATAAGACCCATCTGAGGAGAAAAATCTCTTTCGACTAAAACCACCTTATCGCCATGAACTACGGGACGGCTTGATCCATGAAGGGTACATAGGAAACCAATCTTCAGAAAGGTGCAGTTGTCCCCCTCTTTAAAAAAAGGGGGGGGGAGTGGGTACGTATACACTTATACTCCCATTTTCTATAGCACAGTCTCTCGCAAAACATCAAATTTTTCATCAATACGAATCTTTCATAGACTCAAAGTCTCTTCTACACACATCAATTTCGTCTCTTGCTTGCCACAACAGACGAACTCTTACATCCTCTACGGATCAACCACTATATGGATTAGGGTTCTATCATAATTCATCGCGGATTAAAGCGCGCTATATAAATTATAGGCGGGTATATCTGGAAAAAAAGAAGGGAAGGATATACCTCGACCGAACCACTCAAAATTTTGCTATCAAAACGGGAATGTAAGTCGAGTCTACATCGCAAGCCCTAAAACCGGAGTAAAATCTAAACCCAGTAGTTATTCGCTTCTCAGCACACTGGTCTTCGACATCTCAACGCAACACTAAATGCATCGTATCTAAACTCGTCTTCCTAGTGCGAGATATTAGAAACATATTTCATGTTTCGATTAAAAGCAAGACAAGCTCGCCAACCGATTTTACCCCCCAAAAAATTAAGTTCGGGGCACAAACACTTCGATTTTATTCACAATAAACACGTCGTTTCCACTAAACATATCATTCTTGTTATCATTGAAACCTCGTTCCAAAACAGAGCCTTCTAGGCAAAGAAAGCTCAAAAGACAATCCAAAAGGACAGTACTGGATAAAGCCATCCAGGCATATGTTCAAAACATAACAAAAAACTAAGACGAAGTCTAAAACAAAAGAAACAACAAATCATTAAAAATCTGGACGATTCATCTCACCATCCTCGACAGTAATGTCACCAACACTCGGAGTCTACTCGTTGATCCAACAGGATCGGTAACACCAACGCCAGCCGCGGCAGATTCAATCGGCTCGTTTCCAAGAAGAGAACCTTGATAATGGATATTTAATATCTAATACCAATTAACCAAATGCTATCGTTGTAGCACTTGGGGATCAATCCAATGAGGCACAAAGAACAACACACTAGGAATGCAAGAAATCGCTTAAGCTAGAGCAAATGATTTGGGTTTTTATATTTTTATGATTTTAAACAAAGAAAGTAAAATGCAAGAAAGAAAACAAAAGATAGAAGTGTTGGATCATGGAATAAACTATCAAAGGAATGATTAACAATCAAATAATGATGACAAAGATTGCATTAAACACTATCCTAGAACATGAGATTCAATAATATGACTAATCCATTTTCATGGCACTAATCACTTCACTAATCACCTAATTGACATAAACTCTCGTTTGCAATTAGATAATCAATGAGCATTAATAAATAATCCCAATTAGTTCACTAATCACCCTTGACATCAACTCTCATTGGCAAAGATGTGAAAAGCTCACAAAAGGCTTGGTTCAAGCATTTCATCGAACACCTCTTGGGCGTGAAATGCCTTAGTTCTAGATTTGATCTCTCATTCTAAATCTAGCATTAAGAACTAACATATGTGAAGGATCTAACAAGAATCAACCTAAATCATCATCATTTAACCATCAAGACAATTAACTAATGATGCAAATGCACACAATCTATGCTATTCCTTAGGTCTAGAACACTTGAATAAGGTTAATTCACTCTCATGACACTAACCTCTTTATTAATCACTTAATCAAGATCAAATTCTCATTTATGATTAAATGACTAACAAGCATTAATATCAAGTTCCAATAACCAAAATACACCTTGGACAACCATTCTCATGAGCTAAGATATGTAAATCTCTTATTTAGTTTTTTGGGGAATTTCATCAAACACTTGGTGTTCATGAAATCTCTTAGTTCTAGATTAACTTTCTCAAGCCTAATCTAGCATTAAGAACACTACATAAGAAAGGAAAGCAAGGATTCATAACATAAGCATCATAAATCAATCATCAAATCATCATAATCAAGCAAATCATGATCCAAAAAGTCTAAAATCTAAAGAACATGAAGAACAAAAGAGAAAAAGACATAAAGATAAAGAAATTGCATAAATAAAAGATAGAGTTTGGGTCGTACCTAACCCTTGGGAGAAGAAAACTTAGCCAAAAAAAATTAGGTTTCAAACTATTTAAAGAGAAAAGGGGCAAACCGGGTCAACCCGGGACAAACCGGGTATTGACTCGGCCAACTCTGGTTTTGAGACATGCACACCGGATGGTTGCAGGAGGTCTTGGTCGGTGCTTAGCTTCTGACCATACACCGGTCGGTTGCACCACCCAAGGCTGGTCGGTGTATGCGTATGGTTGAGCGGCCAGACGGACACACCTTCAGTCACTCGACCATATCTCTCGAATCCAACTCCAGTAGACAGCTAACTCCTTCCTCTACAACTTCCATGAAGACCATTGAAGCTGAATCAGATCGCGAGGCCTTCGTCCAGCCACATCTTTGAGACACCTCGGGTGAACTCTTCCTTCTCTTAAGCTCAATCACTCCAATCATCCCAAATGTCTCCAAAACACCTAGAAACACTCCAAATGAATGGAAAAACTCTCTAGGACCTAATGCAACATCATAAACTCTAATAAAGACCAAAATGCTAGACAAAACTATGATTATGCATGCAAATGACAAGAGAATGTTAACTAAAATGCATGTTAAAACATGTAAATTATGAGAATATCAACTCCCCCAAACTTACTCTTTTGCTTGTCCTCAAGCAAAAAAATGAGAACAAGAAGGGAGAGTGGTTTGAAAGAGGGAGCTCAAATCCACAAGTACCATAAAAAGAATTTAAGCCCAATGTCCAAGTTGCGAACTCTATGATGCGATCAAACAAGTCTACTCAAAAAGAGCTAGTCATATTCATCCCTACATGAATCAAGCCCAAGTCCCAACCTACACAAGCCTCCCAATCGTCCAATCCTTTGACATTCATTTAATCGTTTTAAGTGAATCATGTTCATGCAAGACAAGTTAACTCTTCCTTCTCTTAAGATCAATCACTCCAATCATCCCAAATGTCTCCAAAACACCTAGAAAGACTCCAAATGAATGCAAAAACTCTCTAGGACCTAATGCAACATCCTAAACTCTAATAAAGACCAAAATGCTAGACAAAACTATGATTATGCATGCAAATGACAAGAGAATGTTAACTAAAATGCATGTTAAAACATGTAAATTATGAGAATATCAAACCTACAAAATCTTCAGAAACCGGCGAGAGTTTCAGCTTTTTCTTCATGGCGGCGGTAACTCTCTCGAACTCCCCGTCCACACCAATAAGCTCGGCTTTCCAACTATTCATCTTCGCTTTCTCAGCTTCAAAAGTCGGAGCATCGTCCTTTTGAAAGCTATCAATAAGTTGCATATTGGAATTGACCTCGGCCAGCTCGAGCTCCTTGTTCTTGTCCTCCCTCATCCTCTCAATGATAGTTCCTACTCTAGAAATACGGCCTTGGAACTTCTGAAATGACCCCCGCCTTGACTCCTTTCGGGCCTTCTTGATATCGGCTTCGTGCAACGCATTTTTTGCTTCAAGCTGCCTCTTCAGAGAAGCCACCTCGGCGGCCAACTTTATCCTTTGTTACCCTAGTCGAACCATAAAGTATCCGGACCGAGCCAATTTCGCCTTCAAGGCTTGATTCTCTTTCTCAAAATCTGCCATCGTGCTAGAAGCGAAGGTCATCTTCTTCTCCGCCTCGGCAAGTTTGTTTTCCATCATCCCAGCATCTCTCCTCGCCTCGTCGGCTCGGCGTTGATCATAACGAGATTCTGATTCGTAATTAGCCACCAGTTCGTTAATAGAGGCCACAAACTTCAAAAGGAAAGCAGAAGATTAAGTCCCGAACAATTGCTTAGAAATTTTTTGTACAGGTTCAATCGTACATTGGTTCCTTGCTGCGACATGCAAGCATATACTTTCCCCCTTGCGAGCTTATCCGGGGGAGGAAGACAAACGTCGGGACCGTTGATTTTCGAGAACAAAGTAGTGGACGCTGAAGCGTCATTCACAACCAGCTTAGAAGAATCGGGGTCAGATTCAGGAAGGGCCGTACGTGGTCTCTTCCTACCATCCATCTCGGTCACAACGGCTTTGGCAATACCTTCTGAGCCGGATCGATTTCGCTTCGACGACGTGGCACGCTTCGTCGAGGAAGAGGCAGGAGGCTCGGCAAAATCGACAAGATCCTTTCCAGTAACATTCGTCTCCGCAATAGTTGCCTCGGGGATTATTGTACGTGCTCTGTTTTTATCATCCTTCTTGATCACAACAGCCTTGGTAATACTTCCCGAGCCAGATATTTTTCTCTTCGATGTCGCGGCACGATTAGTCGCGGAAGAAGCAGGAGGCTTGAGGATTGGCTTAAGAGCTAACATGGCCTCCCTCCCCTCGGCACCAGAAGCAGGAGGCTCAGAAAAATCAACAAGAGTTCTTCCATCAACATTCGTCTCTGTAATAGTCACCTAGGGGACTATAACCTCGGTAGTAGCAAGCACCACATCCGTATCGGTAGCTCTTTTCGCTGCCTCTTTCTCCTCGATTTCCTTCCTCGCACGAATGGACATTCTCCCCATGCTCAGCTCGGTATCTTTTGAAGACGGAGACTATGAACTAACATAAATGTTGTCGATAAGTGCTCGGGCTCTTGCGATCCTTCTCAACGAGAAGTGTTGTCTCCAGTTAACCTTCTCGGCTACCAAAGCCTTGTACACTTTGGTCAAATTGTCTGGACACGGAGGAACATAGGTGCGAACTGCAAATCAGGAAAACGAGATTAGTTATCAATATCAAATAACTCACCAAGCCAAAAATCCATGGATCAAGTACCAAGTGGTCCCCAGTTTGTCTTGACAAAATGGAAGCAGTCGCTAGGAATGGAGGCCACGGAAATTCGGACGAAGAAGAAGCAGCTGTCCCAGTTATCATCCTTGCTCGGGAACCCCCCAATAATCCTCCATTCCTTCTTATTGGAAATATAGACCCTCTCCGAATTGGGAACTCGGCGAATTTCCAAGAGATGTCGAAGGTGATTAAAACTGATACTAACACCACACTCGGCGCACTAAACCAAAAGCCCCACCAGATGGCAAATCCCCTGAGGTGTAACTTGACTCAAAGCAACTCCGTACCTCCACAGGTATTGAAGAATAAACTCTGGAATTGGAAACCAAAGAATGCATAGGCGAAGGAAACTCTCATAGACTACGAAGCAACCCGTAGGAGGATTATCGACCCGGTCAAAGGAGTCATGAACAATGAATTCAACTTCTTCGGATACACCAAATCGTCGCTTAAATTCCCCCAAGGACTCCTCGGTAGGAAAAGTAGAACCAACATGATTGGCCTTTTCTTTCTTTTGCCTCTTAGTCCTGAGCACGGTTCGTCACCTCAAAGAACATGCATGTTAGCTCGGCATCTTACGTTCTATAGCCGCCTCGGTTTCAAGCATCGCGATCGAAGACGGGATTAGGACAAGCGGAGTCGCCTCGAAAGGATTTGCCGCCCCGAGCGGATTCACTCCGGAAGGACATATCGCCTCGGGCAATCTTTCGTCTTCCGCATCAGCCACCACAATCGAGTGAGAAAACGGAACTGCAAGGGAGTTCGCCTTGGTAGATCTTTTCTATTCGGCACTCCCGGCGGAATTATGGCCGAGCTATACAAGAAGGTGATTCGAATCAACCACATCTTCCAGAGCGTCAAGACCCGACATCGCACCTCGGCAAGAGTTAATCGATGAAGATTGATCGAGAAAAATGAACACGGATCGGCAAATTCAACGACTCGCCGAGTTTTTGCTTGAAGATAGATCGGATAATTTAAACGATGGGGCGATGGTTCGAAAAACCCTAGCCAGAAATTTAAATAAAAAGGAGAGAGAGAAGAGACTGGGGAGAGCTACCTATTTTCAGAAATTTGAGAGAATTGAATTACGAGAAGAATGGAGGAGGTATCTCACTATTTATAAGCATTTAGCGCATGACGACGTGTGACCTCAGGAAAACAACGGCGCATGAACTCGGGAACTAACACAAAACCCTTGCGATTCTCGAGATAATTGAAGCAATGCACGTGAACATACGCATAAGCGGTAGCGGTCAACAAATTCCTGAGCCGAACTTATAAACCATTATCATTCCGAAGCAAAAGGCGGCTCGGAGATTTCGAATTTCAGATTCAACAGCACATTATCTTGCTTTGGCAAAAGAAACATATCGCCTCGGCAAAAAGATATCACGCCTTAGCAAAGTGTCTCACCTCGGTGCAACCAAATGATTATTTCGCCTCAGCACTATCTTGACTTATCAAAGCATTACGATGCGACGCATTGACACTATTTTGCTCACCAACAAAACTACGCAACTAGAGTGCCTTGGTTCGGCGGTTCAAACAAACGGATAACTCATCAACAAACTCGGCTCGGCAGTTAATCTCAATCTATACTTCTTTCACCTCATCATAATCACTTCTGAGTCTGACGAGCTGGGGAGCTAACTGTTGGGGTCGGTTTTCACCTGCTCGAGATTAACAGCTTGAGAGACGACCAAGTATGAAGAGGCCTACCCGCCAAACCGAGCCAGAGACAAGCCATGATGGGCCGACCCGAGCCACATCGAACCAAGGCATCCGACCGATCCAAACCGGGCTTGAGAAGACCATCTCGAACCGAGCCAGGATAGCTAGCCTTGGACCAGAAGCAGGCCGAGCCTAATACTTCTTAATGGGCCGAACCATAAGCTTCGCGTCCTGAGGCGAAGCCTGATCAGCATCTACTGTGGGCCGAACCGGGGTCTAGTCGCCAACTATTGCGGATCAAACCGAAGCCCAATCGACTTCCTATACAGGCCGAGCTGAAGTCCAATTACGAGACGAAGTCCATTAGACGATCTAATCTGTCGGAAGCCCTAGGCGAAGCCTCGAGTCGGCGGCCGCATAGAGGAAGATGAAATACTCCAATTTTTTCCGAGATACTCGCTTAGGCGATCTCGCGAAATATGTATAAATAGTCATCTAGTCTTTCATAAACACACACGCTTTTTACCCTAACAAAGCACTTAGCAATATCATCTTGTAAAAGCTTATCGAATCAGCAATAAAAACCATCTTTGGATCTTTGTTCTTGTGTTTCCTCTTAGAATCTTCTGTTCCCTTAAAAGTCATTGACAAGTTTTAAATTGTTCGAGTTTCGACTCCCACATGTTTCATACATACAAGTACGGCGTTCGTCGGGCAACTACAACCTACGGAGTATGTGTTAGGGGTGAAATAGATTATTATGGGGTGTTGCAGGAAATAATAGAAGTGGAGTACCCCGGCTTGGTTAGGTTGAAATGCGTTCGCTTCAAATGTGATTGGTTCGATCCAACTGTCGGTCGAGGGTTGCGAATTAAAAAAATTGGTGTGGTTGACATCAATAAATCACGTCGATACAACAAGTTTGAGCCATTTATCCTAGCATCACAAGATGAACAAGTTGCATTTGTTCCATATCTGCGAGTTCGAACCAGTGGGATCTCATGGTTATCATTTATTAAAGTAGCTCGAAGTGGTAGAATTGTTGGTGTTGACGATCTTCCAATGCAAGAAGATTCTTGTTGTGACATTACAAAACCGGAGATTACGGACAACGTTCTCTTAATTGATTCCCGAAACAGGCAACTTGAATATCTTCCTGACGACACAAAAGAAGAAGGTGATTCTGATGAGTTTGAGGAGAGTAGTGATGATGGTCATGAACATGAAGGTGATGAACCCAATGAAGACGATGATGAACCCAATGGAGAAGATGTTGAGTCTGATTGATTTATTATGTAATTGCTTGGTGTAATAAAAATAATATATTTCATAACTTAATCGTTATTCCTCTCTCTCTCTCTACAATGGCGTCAATCTGATATTTAAATTTTTCGATTTTGGTGTTAGTGTATTTGCGGGTTAAAAAATCTAGAAATTTCAAAATATTTTGATCGAACGCCAATTTTTGACGTTGGCGCTGAAATGAGATAAGAGGGAAAGATCCTATATATGTTCATCAACGTTCAATAACTTTTTTGTTCTTTAGTCTGACTAGTCAAAAGAAGAATCAACGACTTTGGGGTATATAGGGTTTGCTTATTTAGGGCATAGGGTTTGAGTATTACAACGGTATTACGACGATTAGGGCTAAGCCGTCGTAATATCGTTGCAAAAGTACGACGATATTACGATGATTAGCGCTTAAATCGTCGTAATATCGTCGTAATACTCAAAACCAAAATTTTGAATCTGATTATATGGTTGATTATATGTTGTATAGGATTGGTTTTTCATCGTTTATCTTGTTTTAACTAAGTTCTACTCCATTGTATAAAACATTTTGAGTTATCACAAAAATCAATAACATTGTATACTTCATGCATGTTATGAATATACTTATAAGAACAAAGGTTATACATTATTATGTACGATAAGGAAGTTTTGCATAAATTAGATTCAATCGTCGTTATTGAATTTGTTGTTTACTATGAGAAGTCTTAGTTGCAAAAATATACTTCGTTAATACACGACGGATTTGTGTATTGTAATTTAGGGTTTAGGGTTTATAATTCTTTTATTACAACAACTTTGTCGTAATATCGATGGTATATTACGACAGATCCGTCGTAATCAAAAATATTAAATTTGCCGCGTGTGGGAAAATTCAGATTGGTTGAAATTTTTGTTAAAATTGTACGACGGATTTACATCGAATCCTTCGTAAAGTCGTCGTAATAAAAAAAATTTAGATTGGTTGAATTTTTGTTTTCAATGTTATGACGGATTTACATCGATTCCGTCGTAAAATCGATGGTAAATTACGACGGAATTACGACGACCACAAACTCTATATATACGAGCCCAAATTTCTCTTCCTTCGATCATTCTCTCTCTCTCTCTAGGCCGAATCTCTCTCTCTCTGTAAACTTTTTTTTGTCAATTAATAATGGCAAAATTGGAAGGCACCCTCGTTGTAATCAGGTTCGTGTTACTCACTTGAGCTTCGCTGATGACACTCTTGTCTTCACAGATGGCTCATCCTCGGCGCTGCTAGAGACTTTCAAATTGTTTGATGAGTTCACGAGATTATCAGGTCTAAGTATTAATGCAAGCAAATCAGCTTTGTTTGTCGGGGGTCATGTAAACCAAGACATAATAGCAACCGCTGCTAAGCTGGGTATCCCCATTGAATCGCTCCCAATACGATACTTGGGGCTACCATTGACAACGAAGACAATGACAAAGAATGATTACGCTCCTCTAATAGACAAGGTGAAATCGCGGCTGCTTTCTTGGACTAGCAAGCAATTATCTTATGCGGGATGTCTGCAGCTCATTGCCTCGGTGATCGTGAGCATTTCCAACTTCTTGTGCTCAGTCTTTCACTTACCCTCAACATGTTTTGATGAGATCGAAAGTCTCTGTTGTGCTTTCTTATGGTCGGGAAATCCAAACACGACAACGAAGGCTAAAATATCATGGGAAAGTGTATGCACTCCGAAATCAGAGGGGGGTCTAGGCTTGCATCGTCTTAAAGACATATCTCGAGTCTTTGCACTAAACTTGATCTGGAGACTATTCACTCTATCGGGTTCTTTATGGGTTGCTTGGACGAAGCGAAATCTGATGAAGAATGGTTCGCTTTGGACAGCTCCGGACAAAACTATTGGCTCTTGGATTTGGAGGAAGCTTCTAAAATAAGGGGTGAGGTCCGTAATGGAGAAGTGATTTCTTTCTGGTGTGATACATGGCTGCCTCACGAAAGGATCATAGACATCATGGGTATTGGAGGACCTCGAATTATTGGGGTTCCTTTAACGGTAACGGTAAAAGATGCAACCGATTCACGCGGTTGGAAACTACGACAAAACATAGTTCGTCAATATGATGCATTAATGGAACAGATCAGAAGTCAACCTCTACCAAAACCTGAACTCGGACCTGACATGTACAAATGGCGATTTGACACGGGCGAATTCAAAGATTACTTCTCCACTCTTATTACATGGAAGCAAATGAGAACAACAAAACATGCGGTGCCTTGGAGGAGACTACTATGGTTTAATCAAGGAATACCGAGATGTCGATTTATGACTTGGCTGCCTTTACATAACCGACTTTCAACGGGGGAAAGAATGCGAAGCTGGGGAGTAAATCAACCATGTGTTCTTTGTGGGGAACGTGACGAGACAAGAGATCATCTATTTTTTGCTTGTCCGTATTCATTTACGGTTTGGTCAGGCATTGCAGGAAGACTATTACAACAAGGACATAATCCAGATTGGTCTGATACGGTACGTGCTCTTTCAACGCAGCAAGGGGATCGTGTTCACCTGATTCTCATACGACTATGCTTCCAAGTTACAGTTTACTCGATATGGAGAGAACGCAACTCAAGAATCCATCGCACATCTTATAACACGACGGCGCAGCTGCTCCGGGCTATTGAAAGGGTTATCACAGAATAACATCACTAAACTATCACAGAAATCCCCGACTACAAGATCTTCTCCAGAGATGGTTTGCGGTATCACCACAGTGATTTCTTTTCCGAGTTGATTCAGTTCCGTTTTGTATTTGAAAAATGTGTTGCTTAGCCTTTCATTTTCAGTACTTCAAACCTTTGTAAATATTTCTTTTTCAGAGTGATCAATGAATTTAACATTACATAAAAAAAAAAACTTATCAATAATGTAAGACGTCTTAACCTTCTTAATATTATCATCCGATACTGTAATCTTGAAAAGAACTTTGTTGCCAGCTAGATCTCTTAAAGAAGGAGGCAAGACAGACGAGTTGTCCTACAAAAAAATAACAACACATTAAAACACTAAATAAAAGAAGCAAATCTTGCTGTGAAAATACATTAACAAACCAACACAAAACATACCCATATGTTTTTTCATAAACTTCCTCACCAGTTTTCTTAAATAACTTTTGAGCAAGTTGATCAAAAGTAAGAAACACTGCCAGACCTCCAGATGCATTGGTGACATTCAACATAAGAAAAAACTGCAAAAGATAAACGATCACCATAATATCAAAAAAATCAATAAAATTCGTTTATCCCGAGATTAGGAGTATACAATTTTTTTATAGATATGAATGAATCATCAGAAAAATATAAGAACTATCCAAATTATTTACAAAGGAAAATACTCGGATCATAAATATTATACAGAAAACAACTCGTTCAACGAATGCATATCATATCCTACATAACAACACCACTAAAAAAAAAATACTCAAACATTCCATATATTAAATCTTCAAGAATCTCCGTTCGCCATTAAACAAATTCCAAAAAAACAAAAATCCATATTGATGCAATACATTTACAACTAAAAAAATAAATCTACTCAAACACAGCCATCATTGACATATGATCAAGAAACCGCCGAAGACGAACCACTCAAATCGTCGATTAATCTCCACCACTTATCACCCTGTTACTTGGACATATCTTCTTACGCCGGAGCCTACCGACACACGACAAAATCAAACTGCATATCATTGACGTTCTTATAAGAATAAGCAAATGACAAAATCATTAGGTACAAACACTACAAGAAAACTGCCTAATTCCAACAAAATTTTACGACGATTTTAAATCGATGTAACTTTACGACGGCATTACGACGAAATATTTGTTCGATGTAAATTCGTCGTAAATATTTGTCGTTGTATAATCGTCATAATTTGACGACGACATTACGACGATTATACGACGATATCAAAAATCGTCATAATATCGATGTAACTTTACATCGTATTTACGACGAATATGACTTTCGCATATTACGTTGTAAACTCGATGTAATTTTAATAGGCTCACCTAATCATTTACGTCGATTGTTTTCAGTTTGGTAGAACACGTTTTTAATAGGTTCACCTAATCATTTACATCGAAAATATACGTCGTAAATCCGATACAAATCCGTTGTAAATCCGTTGGTAATTCTGAAAAAATTTCTATAAATACATCCTAACTTCAAACCAAAGTTTTTTAAAAAAAAAAACACTAATAACAAAAAAAAACACTATAAAATCTTTTTTATAAAATGTCTATATACGATCTACGAAGATGGATGTATACGCAAAAGAATTCGGAGGGAGCATTGACGAAAGAATTCAAAGAGGGGATTGAAATATTCATGTATCAGGCCGAAATTATGCAAACAACCCTGGAAAACGGTAAGATGTTCTGTCCTTGTTGTAAATGCAAGAATACGAGATATATTTTTATTGAGACGGTATGGAAGCATTTACTAAATAGAGGGTCTATGCCGCAATATTATGTTTGGTATCAACATGGAGAGGGTTTTGAAAGGAATCAAACTGAACGTAGTAGTAATTATCAAGGTCATGTAGATTTTGATGAATCAAATGATCAGGGTACTAGTTATCATCATGTTCAACATCAATTTGATCAGGGTCAAGATCATGATAGGATGCATGACATGGTTACTGATGTAACATCCCAAATTCAATTTTGGGGTTGAAATTGAATAATTAAAAGTTAGGGGTTAAATTCGTGTAAATCAATTTTTCTGGTTAGGTTTAATTGATAATTTTGGAAGTTTGGGGCCAATTGAGAATTCGCAGAATTAGGGGTTAAATTGATCAATTGGAAAGTTGTTCGGATGGACAATTCTGATCAATTCAAAAGTTTCGGGGTCAACTTGCGGAGGATCAGAAACTGAAGGACTTAAGCTCAATTTTCTCAAAACTGAAAACCCTACGCGACGACGTTAAATCGCCTCACTTGGTCTAGGGTCAGAAATCGTGACTGGCGAAACAAGGGAGAGAGGTGGAGGCGGTGTTGACGGAGTTGTTCGCCGGAGCTGGTAGTCGCGTTCGTCGTCGGTTATCACGGTAAGCATCCCCTTTTCTTCCTTAGTGGTTTACGGGTTGTTGTTCGTCGAGTTCGTGGTGGTGGTGTTACGGCTGAGGCGATGACCGGAGGGTGGGTCGATCGATGTTGTTGTTGTTAGCAAAGAGGAGGTGGAGATCATCGGAGCTTGTCGTGCCGAAGGCGGCGGCGTGAAGCTTCTCGCGTGTAGAAGATGAAGTTGATTACTGTGTGTTTTGTTTTTGATTATTTTATTATTTTTATTTTTAGGTGGATTAATAGAAGGTTATTCATCCCGGGGAGTTATAGAAAATTGCTGAATTTTCTCGTGGAACTTTCTGTGCGGGAATAAGGTGAGTGCAGGACCATAGGCGTAATTAAATAATTTTGATAATTGATGTGATTTCGTGATTATAGGCCGTTTACGATCTCTGGGGGTCTAGATCGAGTGTTTCATGAGATGTTTGATTTATTCGGTATTTTCGTGATAATCTATATTAATTATCTTAATTATTTGTTAGCCTGTAGATGGGAGGATTGTCTCACTAAGTATTTATCGAAATACTTATGCATCTCTTATGTTTTAATTGATGCAGGAAAAGAAAAAGTGTGACCGTGGGATCAGGGCGAGGAAGAGGGGGTGATCTAGACTTGTCGTTATTTGGTGATTTTATTTAATAATTTATGATCATGGTTATTCGGATTTTTAATCTTGAACCGGGAGTTAATTTGTGAGGTTTAATTATTATTATTTATGGGATTTTAATAATTATTAGCAAAAAAAAAAAAAATGGGTGCGGTTGTTTCAATTTGGTATCAGAGCATTTACGGTTTTAGGACGGTTTAGAAAAATTTAATTTAGAGTTAATTGAGTTTTCGGTGTTATGCGTTGCTTGAGTAAACCGTTATTAGAATTGTCTATGTGAGTTAGTCAATTGTTGAGCTTGAAGTTCTAGATCATCCTCTTCGAGCCTTCAATGAGATTCCACGGTAAGACTCGTGTTTGTTTTACTATTGCTGTTGTCAATTAGTAACAAGTTGTTATTGCAGATGGTTGATTCTGATAACGTTGGGCAAGGTCTCAGAGGTCGTGG
>PKMM01003507.1:1053356-1083254 GCA_002933915.1 Eutrema heterophyllum | reverse complement strand
TGTTAATTAGTTTATCTACATTCATTGAATTCCTGAGAAATACCCTGAGCCTATCTTTCTTCCAATTGACTTACAACACATTTAATTTATGCATTGCTTTCATTTACATCTGTTGGTTTAGCTTAATTCGAATCTGCATAATCTATTGTGTGAATTCTGGAGTTCTTGTGTTCGACCCCTACTTATACTACAACACTGTTTTAGTAATTTTTAGGGTATTAATTTGAGCATATCAAATTTGGCGCCGTTGCCGGGGACTCAATTTCGCCATTAGATTTTAGTGAAGAATTTCGACTAAATCGTCGAGTATCGATCGACACCCTAGTAGTAGTACTTTTTTCGGTTACTTACGTTCTTGATCTTTCGTGTTTCAGGTGTATGCCTACTCGAGAAACCAGAAGAAACAAGAACACTCAGCTAGTTGATCTGTCAAACGAGCAGCTAGCACATTTGGAACACACACCCAGAAAAGCAAAGAAGCCAGCAAAGATGAACAACAACCCAGTGGTTTTGATTCAGAATAAGGCTGGTACTTTCAGAGATCGAGAGGGTCAATTGTGCAATGAGAGAGGACAAAGACTTGATGGAGATGGGAACGTTATTGCCCCTCCAGCAGTTGTAAATGCTGAGAACGATGCGGTTGAGCGTGGTAGAACAATTAGTGAATGCAATAGACCTGATCAGTTCTACGCAAATAGATCAACGATTCGTCCTCCTGCCTTTCAGAGGAATGAGTTCGAGCTGAACCTTGCATACTACACTCTTGTAGGTCAGCACACTTTTCATGGTCTCTCTAATGAACACCCCATGGATCATATCGAGAAGTTCGAGGATTTGGTCTCTAGCATCAAATGCAGTGGAGTATCCTACAACTATCTGTTCTGTAAGCTTTTCCCATACTCTCTTGGTGGGGATGCTTCTTATTGGCTCAAGCAACTACCAGTTGGGTCATTGACTACATGGGATGAGACTAAGACTGCTTTCCTGAATAACTTCTATGACGATGCGAGATCAGAAGAGTTTAGGAATAAGATTTCCCAGTTTTATCAGTGAATGACTGAGGCTTTCAAGGCTGCTTGGGGGAGATTCAGATCGTTTCAGAGGGATTGTCCACATCATGGGTACACTATGGTTCAGTTGCTGAGTTTCTTTTTCAGAGGGATTGACTGGAGGTATCAGATGGCGCTGGACTCTGCGAGCAATGGTAATTTCTTTACCAAATATCCTGATGATGCTTACCAGCTGATTGAGAATTTTGCGTCTAGCAATAGCACAAAGAGTGCTGACATGGAGCGTAAGAAGCTGGCTGGTGGTATGGTAGGTTCACAGATTGCTGAGGTGCATGCGAAGCTGGATTTGGTGCATAATTTGTTGATGGGCAAGCATCAGAAGGTTGTTCACTTTGCTGATGATGTCGAGGTTTTCAATGAGGATGAGGTAGAGGATGTTAACTACATTGGCGGCTCTGGCTTTCAAGGTCAGAGGAATCAATACAACAACCGAAATTACAACAACAACTTTCAGCAAGGAGGATTCAAATCTGAGGGTAATCAAGGTGGTTCTGGATCGAATTAGTTTAACCAGAAACCTTTTCAGAGCAGTGGTTACACAAGGAACTATGGGAATTCATCTTATCAGCAAGTACATGCTAAGAATTATGAGAGCAAGATTGAGGCTATGCTTGAACAGTTGGTTCAAGGGCAGGATAAAATGACGGTGAGCTTCAATGGGAAGTTGGATGATCTTTACACAACCTTGAATGGAAGGATCGAAGCGCTCAATATGAGTCAAAAGAAGTTGGAAATTCAGGATGCTCAAACTTCAGAAGCTATGAAAAGGCAAGAGGGTGTTCTTCCAGGTAGAGGAGAGAACCCAAGGAGGGAGTACATCAATGCAATCACTCTGAGGAGTGGAAAAGAAGTGAATTCAGGAGTGAAAGATGCATCACTTTTCGTCGATCTCGACGATGAGGATTCTAAAATCCCGAGGGTATCGATCGATACACCCCAGTGTCGATCGACACCAGTCAAAATCTTGCAACGGGACAACTCCAAAACCCAGTGTCAGCATTGGTCGATATTGAGACTACTGCGGAGAAGACACCTGAGACTTCGAATGTAGTGCCTAAGGTAGTTCTAGAACGAGTTTATATACCGAGGATACCTTATCCTAAAGCTATTGGGAAGACTCTAGATGCAAGCAGATATTGAACAAGCTGATTGTCGAACTTCCTTTCCTCGATGCTATTAAGACTTCCCCAGCTTTCAGAAGATATGTCAAGAAGATGGTGTCTAGCAACGTGAACCTTGAAGAAGGATGTGTGATGTTTACTCACGAATGCAGTGCAATCTTAACCAACATAATTCCAAAGAAACTTCCGGATCCAGGGAGCTTTGTGTTAGACTGTACAATATTCACCGAGAGGTTCGAGCGTTCTCTATGTGATCTTGGCTCAAGTGTGAACCTCATGCCGTATTCAGTTGCCAAGAGGATGGGTATGACAGATTTCGCGCCCACCAGGATATCTTTGATACTTGCTGATCGTTCAGTACGACTTCCAGAGGGGCTACTCGAAGATGTTCCTATTAAGATCGGGAATTGTTTGATCCCGACTGATTTCATTGTCTTGGAGTACGATGCTGAGCTCAGAGACCCCCTTTTCCTGGGTAGACCATTCCTTGCCACAGCTGGCGCATTGATTGACTGCAGGAATGGGAAGGTAACTCTTAACATAGGTGATTTGGTCATGACCTTTAACATGCATAAGATGATGAAGAGACCGACTATCGATGGGCAGACTTTCTTCGTAGATACTTTCACGGATATTGCTGAAGAGTACTTTATTGAGATGCATCCTGAGGATCCGTTGGAGAGAGCACTAGTTTGTTCAGCTGAATCTGAGGTGTTCTTGGGTGAAGACGCTGCTGGTTACTCGAAGATGCTCGACACTGCACCATCAGTATCGATCGATACTCCCTTAGTATCGGTCGACACCCTACGGCCAGATAGGGAATTGGGCAAATGTTCCAAGCAAGCTGCTAAGCTTGGAGATTGGAGCGAGGAGAAAGCTCCTAAGGTGGAACTCAAGCCACTTCCAGCCAATCTGAGGTATGTTTTTCTTGGTCATAATTCCACATACCCTGTGATTATTAATGCTTCTTTGAACAACGCAGAGGTTGCCTTACTACTGAGCAAGCTGCGCATGTATCGGAAAACTCTTGGCTATTCTCTTGATGACATTTCATGTATATCACCGGATATGTGCATGCATAAGATTCATCTTGAAGACGAGTTAAAGGCTACAATTGAGCATCAGAGAAGGCTGAATCCAAATCTGAAAGAAGTGGTTAAGAAGGAGGTTATGAAGCTCTTGGATGCATGGGTTATCTACGCCATCTCAGACAGTTCTTGGGTTAGTCCGGTGCACGTTGTTCCTAAGAAAGGAGGGATAACTGTGGTGAAGAATGAGAAAGATGAGTTGATTCCTACTAGGACTATCACTGGGCATCGAATATGTATTGACTAGAGGAAGTTGAATGCGGCCACAAGGAAAGATCACTTCCCATTGCCTTTCATTGACCAGATGTTAGAGAGGTTGGCTAGTCATCCCTACTACTGTTTTCTCGATGGGTATTCAGGCATTTTCCAGATTCCGATTCATCCAGACGATCAGGGGAAGACGACTTTTACATGTCTTTATGGCACATTCGCATATAGGAGAATGCCATTTGGATTATGTAATGCTCCAGCTACTTTTCAGAGATGCATGATGTCTATCTTCATAGACATGATTGAGGACTTTATGGAGGTATTCATGGATGATTTTTCAGTATATGGATCATCTTTCAATGACTGTTTGGCTAACTTGTGCAAGGTGCTACAGAGGTGTGAGGAGAAACACTTGGTCCTTAATTAGGAAAAGTGTCACTTTATGGTTCAGGATGGCATCGTTCTTGGGCACAAGGTTTCTGAAGCTGGGATCGAGGTTGATAAGGCTAAGATTCAAGTTATGACAGGTCTGCCACCACCGACTTCTGTGAAAGATATTATGAGTTTTCTGGGTCATGCTGGGTTTTACAGGAGATTTATTAAGGATTTCTCCAAGGTAACCCGTCCACTCACCGCCATGTTATGCAATGAGACATAATTTGATTTCACACCAGAATGTCTTGCAGCCTTTGAGGAGATTAAGAAGGCATTAGTGAGTGCTCCTATTGTGCAACCTCCAGATTGGACTTTGCCTTTCGAGATTATGTGCGACGCCAACGATTTTGCTGTGGGTTCTGTTCTGGGTCAGAGGAAGGATAAGACGCTGCATGTCATCCACTACGCCAGCAAAACATTAGACGATGCTCAGAGGAACTACAACACAACAAAGAAGGAATTACTTGTGGTGGTTTTCTCTTTCGATAAATTTCGCCCTTATTTGATTGGGAGAAAAGTGATCGTTCACACAGGTCATGCTGCTCTCAAGTATTTGATGCAGAACAAGGATCTCAAACCTCGTCTTTGTCGTTGGGGTCTTTTGCTCCAAGAGTTCGATATTGAGATAAAGGACAAGAGAGGAGTAGAGAATGGGGTTGCTGATCATCTTTCGAGGTTGAAGCTCGATACAGATGTACCTATTGATGATCAATTACCTGAGGAGTCCATTTACTACGTGGAAACTGGTTTCCAGAGTGGCTTCACCGAAAATCAGCAATTCCCACGAATTGCAGGTTTCGGTATCGATCGATACCACCCTGGTGTCGGTCGATACCTGACGGTTTCTGAACCTGTTTTGACCGTGGAACACCTTGGTGCTTATGAAGAGTATCTCGTTGCTGCAGCTGACTCCGATCTACCATGGTATGCTCATATTACCAACTTCCCCGCTGCGAATACAGAGCCAAAGCACCTACCGATATATGCCAAGAAGAAGTTAATGAGAGACATAAGGCGCTACTTTTGGGATGAGCCTTACCTGTATAAGCATTGTTCTGATGGTATCTACAGGAGATGCATTGCTGAATCGGAGGTACTTGCGGTTTTGTTTCACTACCATGGTTCTGAGTATGCTGGACACTTTGCTACTTTCAAGACGGTGTCCAAGGTTCTTCAAACAGGCTTCTGGTGGCCTACTATGTTTAAAGATGCTCATACCTTTATCTCGCAGTGTGATGTGTGTCAGAGGAGAGGGAAGATCAGTAAGAGACATGAGATGCCACAGAATTTCATCCTTGAGGTTGAGATTTTTGATTGTTGGGGTATCGATTTTATGGGACCTTTTCCTTCGTCATACAAGAACCAGTACATTCTAGTTGCAGTGGATTATGTCTCTAAGTGGGTGGAGGCAATTGCTAGTCCAACCAACGACTCTTCGGTGGTTTTTAAGCTGTTTAAGACCATCATCTTTCCACGATTTGGCGTGCCTCGTATTGTTATAAGTGATGGTGGCAGTCATTTCATCAACAGGGTTTTTGAGAAGTTACTGAGGAAGCATGGTGTGAATCATCGTGTGGCTACTCCTTATCACCCCCAGACCAGTGGGCAAGTCGAGGTCTCCAACAGGCAAATCAAGGAGATTCTAGAGAAGATAGTGGGAACTTCTAGGAAGGATTGGTCTACGAAGCTGGATGATGCGATGTGGGCTTATAGGACTGCTTATAAGACACCATTGGGCACTACACCTTTTCATTTGCTGTATGGGAAAGCATGTCACCTTCCTGTGGAGATCGAGCATAAGGCAGCATGGGCTACTAAGTTGCTGAATTTTGACATCAAGTCTGCTGCTGAGAAGCGATTGATCCAGCTGAACGAGCTGGATGAGATTAGGCATCATGCCTATGAGAACTCGAGGTTGTACAAGGAGAGGACTAAGGCGTACCACGACAGGAAAATCCTCAACCGAATTTTCGAACCCAATGATCAGGTACTTCTGTATAACTCTCGTTTGCATTTGTTTCCTGCTAAATTGTGTTCTCGTTGGTCAGATCCCTTCACTGTCAAGGAGGTTAGACCACATGGTGCACTTGTCCTGCGTAATCCCTCCGGCGAGGAGTTCACTGTCAATGGACAAAGGGTGAAACACTACATACGGAGAACTGAGATCCCAGACGGACACATGATGCCTCTAGATGATGCACCCGCTGCCTGAATGGCAGTACAGTCAAGCTAATGACGTTAAACGAGCGCTTGGTGGGAGGCAACCCACTGGTGAGTCTGTACATATCTTTTTCCTTTCTTTTTATTTTAAGTTTTGTGTTTCGTTGTGTCACGTGAAACAGGTTCAGACGAGCTGTATCGATCGACACCACCTAGTGTCGATCGACACCCTCCATACGCCAGAGAAGCACCAACTTGCTACGAGTATCGATCGACACTATCTAGTATCGGTCGAGACCCGCCGCCCAGGTAAGTTTCCTTATAAACCCTACGGGTTTTTCCCTTTTGCCTCACAACTTCCATCGACCGACACACGCTCTCTTTCCCCAAAAATCACCAAATCTTCGTTTCTCAACGCGTTTGAGTGATTTTTGTGTCTATTATGTTCGGTTTTTCGTGCTCTATACCATTCTCTCATTCATTCTCACGATCTACTAGGTATGTAACACGAATTTTCACCTTTTCAATCCATGCACCAAGTTTAGATTTTCGACTTTTAGGCTCTTAGAACTAGTTTTGTTGGATGATTATCACTTGATTAGTGTGTTCTAGGCCTAGTCGAACCTTGCCTTACGTTTCATTACGCTTGGTTTGCAATTTTGGAATTTTTGGATTTGTGTTCTTCGTGACTGCTCGATACAAGTCTTAGTATCGATCGATACTACCCCAGTATCGGTCGATGCTCACACTTTCACTTGGCCGAGATTGGTGTGTTTGAGAAAGATGTTGGATTTATGTTGTGTTTTGTGTTTGTTGATGATGCATATGGCGCCTCGCAAGAAGCCATGTACCGATGATGCCTTGAGCTCTAACCCACCTGGCTGCGATCGTCCGAAGGAGTACTGTCTAGGCGCACATGTCAAGATCTTCGATGGTTTAACTTAGCGCAGAGGGGTCGTAAAGGCTTGCCTCACCAACGACCGTTACTTAGTGCGGATCAACGGTGCGCAGGAGGATATTACTCTCCCCCACACTTCCCTCCGCGACATCCCTGCACCACCTCCACCTCGTCCTGCCTCCACAGTCGCTCCTGGCGCAGCATGTAGGCCTCCTTGGCCTAAGATCAATGAGAAGGCCAGGATACGCTTGAGAGATGATTACGAGGGCTCCGATAAGGAGATTACAGAGAGCCGGGCTTGCACACACAGGCCTATTTCAGAGGAGTGGGACGATTATGACTCCATCTTCTACAACGCTTGGCAGGAGGTTGATGTGCGCCCCACTCGATTTGTGGACACGCACACTATGAGACATCTAGGTTTCGACAGAGAGCTTGATGGTTTGATCCGGAAGATCGGACTGGGGACGATGCCTACGCGGCAATATGACTTGTACCCCGACATAGTCCGTCAGTTCCTCGCGTATGTCCGCGTCTACTACACTGGTGAGCCTCCAGTGACTGCACAGCAAGGTGTGCTGACCTTTCTGATTCGCGGTGTGCGCTACATGATTTCTTTTCAGGAGCTTTCCGATATATATGGGTTTAACAGAGATTTCTCGAGGTGTGAGCTTCCACGCAAGTTCTTGGATATTGAGGCATTCTGATCTCATTTCGGGCACGGGGTCTACAACAGCAAGACCACCACACAGATGGATGTGCGCCATCCTGTCATGCGCTGACTTGTTAGGATCTTGAGCAACACCTTGTTGTGCAAGATGGAGCCTAACAAGATGAGGGTGACTGAGCTGATTGTGTTGTCCATTGGGATCGGGGACATCATTGATGATGAGGCGTACGAGTGGCCTGAGATGGACCTTGCGGTCAACTTAGGTGCTATTTTTGCGCACCACTTGGAGTCGCTGAAGGTGAAGCCTTTTACCGGACGCGGCAAGTCGTCTAGGCCTACAGGTCGCCAGAAGACTGAGACAGTGGGCAGTCTCCTCACTCCCATTTTTATGCACCTTGGGATCAGCACCGCCAGTTGCTCGATCTTGACATCCCGAGAGCTTATGGACTTGGCGCACCTGGAGCACCTGTGCTGGCTGAAGCCTGATAGGCGTTGGGTTTTCAGCACTTCTGTTGGGGACTATCTGGTTCAGCTCCCCAACACAGATCTGACAGGCATTGGCGGTGATCCTGCTCAGCTACTCTTCGTGCATGACACTGCTGATATGGAGCATGCACCGGTCACTCGACGTCGAGGCTCCGCTACTAGAACCCGTCCGCCTGCGTCTGGCCTTGCTGGGGGTCAACCACGCGCGCGACACGCACCTGCTCCTACACCTACTCTTCCTACGCCACCTGCGATGGAGATGGAGCCGTTCCAGCGCTACGTTGTCGAGAGTCTTCAGACCATTCGGAGTGCTATGTCTCGATGTAACTACATGGCATTTCAGCGTCCCATTTCACCACGCTCACCACATCAGGCTGGACCATTTGGCACTGCTGGCGATGACTCTGACGCCACCGAGGAGGATTAGTCCTCTGTTTATCTGGTTTCACGTTTGTTTTTCTTTTCCCTTTTCTGTTTCTTTTCGTTTTGACTTTTGTTATTTTGAGTCGTTATGTCAGCACTTTATCATTTAACACTTTGTGGAACATATGCTTTTATGATCTTTTGTTGCTTTTAACTTGTGTTAGAGTGATCTAACAGTGCTAACCATAACACATTTGGATCGTTTGACACAAATTTTGGGCACAATTGTCGTTGTCAAGAGGAGTTCTGTCGACCAACCACTGGTATCGATCGATACCAGTGCAGTGTCGGTCGACACTCATCACCATCTCGGGTAACCTCTTTGATTTTCACATTCCACTGGGTTCATTTGATTTCTTTCACCAAACTCAGGGTTGATAACACTGGGGACAGTGTTGTTTAAGTCTGGGGGAGGTAGTCGCTGACATTGTGTTTGTTTTTCTTAGAGTCAGTCGTTTTTTGTGTCAAATTTGTTTTATTGAGTCAAAATTTTGTTGGAGATTATGATCGTGTTCTTGAATATGATGTTTTGATTTTGCTTCTAAGTGTCCACTGTTACAGAATCAGCTACAGATCGACTAATGAAAAATCCAAAAGCTGACTAGTTAACTAGAAGACACACATGTTTCCGGCAGAGTTCTTTTAAAGCCTGAGCCAAAATTTTGCACTTCATCGATGTGGTTAGTATTCACAGAGCTTGATTCCTCATTCATATCTAACTAAGGAACCCATGTGTTTAAAGTAATGGTATCTCTCTCCCCTGTTATAAGTTAATAAATAAGAGCATAAAAGATGAAATGATTTTCTCCTAAGTAGAGGGTTAGGAATGTTTCCAGCGATCTCATTATTCTACTTGGTGAGGGATGATCACACAGAGGATTGGAAGCGAGGCTAGGATTTTCCTATGATGCCATTATTCGCCTACACCCTTTGATACATTGAGAGGGAAGAACCGGGGATTCGGTGGCAAACACCATCAATACTCGCGTCTCAAACCTTGATTTGTATATGCGAAAAGAAAAAAAAAGAAAAAAAAAAGAAAAGAAGAGAACAAAATAAGAAATAAGTCTGGGGAAGAGAAAGTGATACAAAAAGTGTGAAATTGGGTGGTTCCTTGTTATGATATTGTATGGGAAAGAATCTAGAAGGTTCTTGGTATTAATCACAGCGATGAAACTGGCGATGAGGGGTTTAATTGAACGATGCTGCGAAATAATGTGTGTAGTCTGGGGAAGCTACGAATGCCTAAGGAGAAGTACATGGTGGTTAGTCTTGGAACGTGTTAGGTAACATTTGGGTGCTTGGGAAAAGGGTCATTGCAGTGTTTCAAGAACAGGTGAGTCTCCGTGTCTTCACACTTCTTTCTCTGGTTTAGTATTCTATTTGCTTGAGGGCAAGCAAAGGCTAAGTCTGGGGGAGTTGATATATCATGGTTTTTACCCCTTTCAAGCCATGATATAGGTCCGTTTTATAGAGTCTTTCTACTATTTTGTAGTGTTTTAGAGTCTTTTACAGGTTTTAGCACGTTTGGAGCATAATTGGAGATATTAGAGCTTTTTGGAGCATTTTGGAGCAAAACAGAAGCTCGTGTAGCTGAGTACCCGATTTAGAGTCTCAGTATCGATCGATACTACCCTAGTATCGGTCGATACTCATTGCAGCAAGACAGAAGTCGCGACTTTTATGAAGAGTTGAAGAATTGCAAAATTGCCCAGAAGACTTTAATAATTGCAATAAGCCCCAAAACGTGTTTTAGGTTATTAATTAGGTTTTTGAGCCACTTTTGTTGGCTACGCTTGTTTAGACTTGATTTTGATTCTGAGTTTTGAGAGCTTTATGAGGGAGACAAGTCTGAGACTCTGTTCGTCCGAGAGAAGATTTCGAACCCTCTTGTTACTCTCCTTTTTATTATTTATTTGAGTATTATTTCAGCCATGTTTATTGTCTCAATTATCATGTCTGAGTAGTTCTCTTGTTAGGTTCAGGGTTCTCATAAGGGGTTTCTCTTAATGTTAGGTTAATTGAATGATTAGGATTCACTATCTGAATTAGTTCTTCGCCCTAGGTTGTTCTCAAAGCTAATTCTAAACTGATCACCTAGAACTTAGATCTTAGGATAATTGGTTAGGCACGAGAGTGCGATTAATTANCCTAGGTTGTTCTCAAAGCTAATTCTAGACTGATCACCTAGAACTTAGATCTTAGGATAATTGGTTAGGCACGAGAGTGCGATTAATTACCTGACAGAACCTAGAGTGAGCAAAATAACTATTCGCAAAGAGATTTGGTTTAGTTGTTTTGTGAACAAATCAAACTTGAACTAAAAGCTGGTTTAGACTTTAGGATTCGCAAAGAGATTTGGAATTCTAGGATTTAGACTTAGATAATTTTCGCAACGAGAGTTGGTTAGCTATACTTTAGTGATTTGAGTTCAAGAACCACGCTAAATCTGAATCCTGTTAATTAGTTTATCTACATTCATTGAATTCCTGAGAAATACCCTGAACCTATCTTTCTTCCAATTGACTTACAACACATTTAATTTATGCATTGCTTTCATTTACATCTGTTGGTTTAGCTTAATTCGAATCTGCATAATCTATTGTGTGAATTCTGGAGTTCTTGTGTTCGACCCCTACTTATACTACAACACTGTTTTAGTAATTTTTAGGGTATTAATTTGAGCATATCAGAGAGATTGATCGAGTTCACCGAATTTGTGAAATCAATCCCGATGTACGTCTCTTTCGAAAAAGTTTGGGAAAGAGGACCTATGTACGCTTTCTTCCGCTACAGCAATGAGAGCAAGGAAGACATTCATACCTATTTCATGAGAGCAAGACGTTCAACAACACCTTATGCCGCCTCTTACGCCATCCGAATCTTCCATCCTGAATAGTACCGAGAGTATCCAAACAAGATAAGTTGGGAGAAGTTAGAACAGTTCAACAATGTGGTTCGTAGTCTACCTCGAGATACCACTTTTGCTAAAGCTTGTATGGACCACTTGAAAATAAAGAGTCCATCATGGAGATAAAAAATATTTTCGACAATGCCATGAAAGGACAACCGGTTCGAACTCTCTGATATATCATGGTTTTTATCCCTTTTTTACCATGATATAGGTCTTGTTTTTAGATTCTTTCTAGTGTTTTTGTAGTCTTTTAGTGTCTTTTCAGGTTTTAGGCATGTTTGGAGCATAATTGGAGATATTGAAGCATTTTGGAGTTGAGGGTCGATTTCATAGTCCTTGTGTCGATCGACACCACTTGGTATCGATCGACACCGACTGCAGGAAAAGAAAGACACGTGATTTTTGAGAATCTGAAGAAACGGCACCTTGGTCTAGAAGACTTTAATAATTACAAGAAGCCCCAAAACGTGTTTTAGCATTATAATTAGGTTTTTCAGCCACTTTTAGAAAGGGAGAGCTTTATTGGATTCTTCAGACTTTGAGAGAGATTTGTTACAGGGTTTTTGGAAGACGATTCTGAACCCCTTTGTTTCTTATTGATTTCTTCTATGCAATTCTATTCACCTATGATTTCTGTTCCATTAATCATGTGTGAGTAGATCCATTTTAGGTTTAGGGTTTTCTCCTAAAGGATTCCATTGAGTGCTGTTAATTGATTGGTTAGGATTCATAATCTGAATTAGTTCTTCACCTTAGGTTGTTCTCAAAGCTAATTATAGGTTGACGAATCTGGAACTTAGATCTTAGGTTAATCGATTAGGCACGATAGTGCAATTGATAATCTGACCGAACTTAGGGTGAGCAAAATAGCTATCAGCAAAGAGATTTGGTTTAGTTGTTTTGTGAACATATCAAACATGAACTTTAAAGCTAGTTTAGATCTTTAGGATTTGCAAAGAGATTTGGGATTCTGGGATTTAGATTTAGATAATTCTCGCAACGATAGTTGGTTAATTATAGCTTAGTGATTTGAGTTCAAGAACCGTGCATAACCTGAATCCTGACTGATTAGTTATCTGCATTCTCTAATTTCCTGAGAAACACCGTGGGCCTATATTCTCTTCATTGAATTTAATCAACTCTTTTATTGTTTATTGCTTTCTGTTTCAACTGAATTGCTTAGCTTAATTCGAAACTAATTGATCTATTGTGTGATTTTCTTGAGTCTTTGTGGTTCGACCCCTACTATACTACAGCTACAGCTTTAGTACTTTTAGGATATTACTTTTGAGCTTATCAAAATTTGGCGCCGTTGCCGGGGACTCTTAATTCGCCATTAGATTTTTAGTTTAAAATTTCGACTAAGTTCGACGGTGTCGATCGATACCCAACTGGTATCGGTCGATACTCGTCGTATTTTTTTTTTTTTTTTGTTACTTAGATGCCTTGTCTTTTGTGTTTCAGGTGTATGCCTACTCCTGAAACCAGGAGGAACAAGAGCACTCAACTAGTTAATCTTTCCAACAAGGAGCTAGCAGATTTGGAACGCACAAAAAGGAAAACAAAGAAGCCTCCAGAGATGAACAATCCAGTGGTTTTGGTTCGTGATGATGCTGGAACGTTGAAAGACCAAGAGGGTCATTTGTGCAATGAGAGGGGGCAACGACTTGATGGAGATGGAAACATCATTGTCCCTCCAGCTGTTGTGAATGTTGGGAATGATGTGGTTAATCGTGGTAGGACAATTGATGAGTACAACAGGCCTGATCAGTTCTATGCCAATCGATCAGCGATCCGCTCTCCTACTTTTCACAGGAATGACTTTGAGCTGAAACCTGCATACTACACTCTTGTGGGTCAGCACCCTTTTCATGGTCTTCCTCATGAACACCCCATGGATCACATTGAGAGGTTTGAGGACTTGGTTACTTGCATTAAGTACAATGGAGTGTCCAACGATTACCTCCTCTGTAAGCTCTTCCCATACTCTCTTGGTGGAGATGCAGCTTATTGGCTTAAGCAGTTGCCGCCTAGATCACTGACCACCTGGCAGGAGACTAAGAATGCCTTCTTGAACAATTTATATGATGATGCAAGATCCGAGGAGCTTAGGAATAAGATCTCTCAATTTTCTCAAGGAGGGACTGAGGCATTTAAGGCTGCTTGGAGTCGATTTCTACATTGTTCAAACAACGAAGAGCGATGCAACACCGATAATCTTATGATGGAGCCATCATGGATTGGCCCAATCGACGTGTTTCCTTTGTCAACGTCAACAAAGATGTGTTCTACAATGCTGTCCCGCTCAAGTTCAAGAGGATCAGATATCCCAATTCGAGAGACCTCGATCCCGACTCACTATGTAGCGACGATTCTCATGACGAAGAAACCCGAAGGAGATCAAAGATGACTTTAAACAAAAGCGCTCAATGGGAGGCAACCCATTTTTAGGTACGTTTTTCTTTATTATTTTTCTTTCTTTTTCTATTGATGTTTTCTTTTTTTTCGTTTTCGCTATCTAAAAAACCAAAAAACCAAAAAAAAATCAAAAAACCGAAAAGACAAAAAGAAGGAATCACGGTTCGAAGTTGCTCGGTCCAGCACGAACCGCGAGGAAGTACTTGACCGCAGAAGAGGTCTGGCTGCGGGTGCAAGACCCCGAGCCGCGGCTAGCTCTCCATTCGCCGCGGTCGCGATCAACCGACCCGCGGCGAAGCTTCATTCGGCCGCTTGTGCAGCCCTTCGAGGCGCAGCCACTCCCCTGTCAACCCCGATAGACTCCGTTCGATCCCCGATCGATTCCCATCCATTCCCAACCATCCCCACGTCCATTCCCATCACCACATCAACACCTACCATTCCCCAATCACCACTATTCCATTCCCAAATCCATTCCCCAACCGCATCCAGGTAAGTTTTCTTTTTCCTTAGACTTTTTCAATTATTACATCCATCTACTTATTCGTCCTTACTCGATTTATTTCACACTGAGAACAATGTGATTTAAGTCTGGGGGAGGATTCCATCCTTTACTAACCATTGTTTCTTTCATGAGTCTTTGCATTTCGCATTTTTCAAACTTTCTTTAAATTTTTCATGTTTTTCAATAAAGTAGGAATACGTTTTGAGGGAATGATGAAAGAAATCCATGACGATAACCGACCAATGTGCTTCTACGCTATTTCCTAGTATCTTACTCTTTCGTAATTTGGTTCTAGACTAGGCGGTAGCTAGAATTTATGTTAATGCGAAATCCCTAGAGGAATTTAGATCGTAGAGATTCTTTAGGATGGAATATACTAGCTCCATTATACTTGGACATTAATCTTGACTTAATTTTCTCATCAAAGGTTTAGGCAAAGATAACGAATTATACATTCATGACGTTCTTTTAGTTTTTACCACTCTTTGTCCTACATGAATGGCCAACTCATCTTTAGTTGGTACCCCACCCGAAACTTAACTACTGTTCAAACCTCATGCAACTCTCTTTGTGTCTTATGTGCAGATATGTACAAAAATGCCGGAGAGGGAGGAACGACACAGTTTTCAGTCACTAAAGACGAAGACAATACGCGAATGGTGGAGGTGAATTCAACAAAGATAAGAGCTTGGTTATTCCTTGGAAAAACTCAAAAGCCTGGTAAATATTTGTGCCCCTAAGACTTTATCTCAATAAAAGGCGTTTCCCCCTTTTGAAAAAAAAAAAAAATTGGTCGAAATACTTATGAGGCATCCATGGTTAGTTTGTGAGAAGTATGTCATTCCGAGCCCACATAAAAATCTAAGTCTGGGAGAATGACATAAAACTTCGGTTTTTGGAGAAAGGATAAAGTGCAACATTTTTACGCAAGAAGCAGTGACTGGAAGCTGTGGTTATCAATAGGTCATTCCACTCTTCCTGTTTTGCATTATATCTCGCACCCTTCGGTGAAACTACGGTAACCCGAAACACTTTTAACCTCACCTCTAAATGCCTTTATACCTAGCCTTGATTGTCAACCCTTTTGATGATAAGTTCACGTTTGCACTTAATGAATTTAGAGACCTAGTTGACCTGATTTTTGGATTTTAAAAGTTTATATTTCGTATGACGGATATCGTGGACTCGTGTTACGGAAACTTCTGGTGAGAATTTTCTAGGCTAGGTTGCGTTTGATGTAGTTCGATGGTTATGGTTTAGAAGGACGATCTCCACGATTTCTAGTTCCCTATGATTTTTGTTTGATCGTTTCCAAGCTTAGGCTGTCTTGTTTGAGGACAAACAAGGTTTAAGTCTGGGGTGTGATAACACCGTATTTTTTACATGTTTTACCGTTTATTTAAGAACACTTTAATAAGAGTTTCATTTGCTTTTCTATGTTTTTATTATGGTTTTCCCATATTCGTAGTGTCAAGACTCTTTTCAGGTTACTTAGGCGAAAGCATTGCAAATTGGAGAAAAACAAGATATTCGGCTAAGAGTCAAATGATATTCTCATATTTTACTCATTTTAACATGCATTTAACTTAGTGTTTTGAGTCTCATGCATGTGTTTTCGTAGATTTTTTAGTGTTTTGGTCTAAATTAGGGTTTAGTTAGTTTGCATTATGTTCTAGTGAGTCTTGCATCATTTAGAGTGTTTTCTAGGTACTTGGAGACATTTTGGGGATGATTGGAGTGATGGAGCTTAAGAAAAGGCAAAGTTCACCCGAGGTATCTCAAAGATCGGGCAAGACGAAGGGTTTTCAATCGGATTTAGCTTCGAAGGTCTTCATGGAAAGGATGGAAAAATTAGTTAGCTGTCATCTGGAGGTGGTTTCAGGTCATTTGGGTAAGTGGTGCAAGAGATATGGCGATTTTACCAAAGACATGTCTGTCTGCCCGCGAGAAGAGCAACCAACACCGCCCAACCATGGACCGGTGACACCATCCGGTATTGCAGCCATGCTCAAGACAGGGAGAATACCGGGCCATCACACCGGACCACCACCGTCCAGTGTAGAGCACAATTGACCCAGTTTGACCAGAGTTGACCCAGTTTGACCCCTTTGACTATTTAAACTTTCTAGACCTAATTTTTGTAGTAAGTCTTCTTCTTTGAAGAGTTGAACTCGATCCAAACTCTCCTTTTTTAGGGATTTTGATTGTTCTTCATGCAAATACCACTCTAGAGAAGATTTCTTCACCCATATCTTTTATTTAATGCATTCTCTTTATCTTTATGTCCTTTTCTTTTATGTTCTTCATGAATAGACTCTAGGGTTTTTGTTGGATCATGGTTTTGCTTGATTTTGATGGTTAGATGATTGATTTGTGTTGCTTAGGTTCTTAATCATTGGTTTCCTTTCTTTCTAAGTGATCTTAATGCTAGATTGGGCTTGAGAGAGTCAATCTAGATCTTAAGGAATTTCATGCACACAAGATGTTTGATGGAATTCCCCGAAGAACTTAGAAAGAGATAAACATGCTTAGCCTATGAGAGTACTTGTTTAAGGTTTTTGTTGGTTGATTTGAATATTGATCTTAATACTTGCTAATCATTTCATCACAAATGAGAGTTTGATCTTGATTTAGTGATTAGTGCCTTGAGAGAGGATTAGTCATAATTAGTGATCTTAACCTAAGGAATAGCATAGATTGTATGCATTAGCATCATAAATGATAATGATTTGGATTGCATCTTGTTAGATCCTTCACATAGGTGAATCTTAATGCTAGTTTGAATTGAGAGATCAAAACTAGAGCTTAAGCATTTCATGCCCGAAAGGTGTTCGATGAAATGCTTGAACCAACACTACAAGAAAACAGTGGATTACCAACGAAAATTTACATCGAATTTTGGCCGTCGTAAATTTACGTCGAGGTTACGACGACATTACGACGACATTGTATTTAGATGTAATTTCGTCGTAAATTTTTATCGTCGTAATATCGTCGTAACTGGACGTCGACATTACGACGAGTTATATTCGATGTACATTACGACGAGTTTACGTCGAATGTGTCTAGGTAGGTGAACACGTTTTTAAGTAGGTTCACCTAATTATTTACATCTCATATATTCGTCGTAAATCCGTCGTATATGCGATGTAAATTCGTTGTAAATTATGTTTCGATGTAAATTCGATGTACATTTCCGATGTAAATCCGTTGGTAATTCTGAAAAATTTCTATAAATACAGCCTACAATTCAAACGAAAGTTATATAAAAAAAAAAAACATACACTTATCCAAAAAAAAAAACATTTCAAAAACTCTTTTTATAAAATGTCTATATACGAACTACGAAGATGGATGTATACTGATATATCATGGTTTTTACCCCTTTTTGACCATGATATAGGTCTTGTTTTTAGAGTCTTTCTAGTGTTTTTGGAGTCTTTTAGTGTGTTTTCAGGTTTTAGGTACGTTTGGAGCATAATTGGAGATATTGAAGTATTCTGGAGCTTTTTGGAGCAAAGCAGAGATCGTGTAGTTGGGACAGCCGATTTGAAGCCCTTGTATCGACCGACACCACCTGGTGTCGATCGATGCTGACACCATGAAGGAATGAATGTGACTCACTGCCCGAGTATCGATCGATACCACTTATGGTATCGGTCGATACCGTCGTCCATGGAAAAGGAAACGCGACTTTTTACAAGTCTGATGAAATTGCACCTTGGCCCAGAAGACTTTAATAATTACAAGAAGCCCCAAAACGTGTTTTAGCATTATAATTAGGTTTTTTAGCCACTTTTGTTGGCTAAGCTTTATTTTACTCTGGATACTTTGAGAGAGATTGGTTTTAGAGATTTTGGGGAGACAACTGTGAACCCTTTTGTTTTCTTATTGATTTCTTTTATGCAATTCTATTCATCTATGATTTATGTTCCATTAATCATGTCTGAGTAGATCCACTTTAGGTTTAGGGTTTTCTCATAAAGGATTTCATTGAGTGTTGGTAATTGACTAGTTAGGATTCATAATCTGAATTAGTTCTTCACCTTAGGTTGTTCTCAAAGCTAATTTTAGGTTGACGAATCTGGAACTTAGATCTTAGGTTAATCGATTAGGCACGACAGTGCAATTGATAATCTGACGGAACTTAGGGTGAGCAAAATAGCTATCCGCAAAAAGATTTGGTTTAGTTGTTTTGTGAACATATCAAACCTGAACTTTAAATCTGGTTTAGATCTTTAGGATTTGCAAAGAGATTTGGGATTCTAGGATTTAGACTTAGATAATTCTCGCAACGACAATTGGTTAATTATAGCTTAGTGATTTGAGTTCAAGAACCGTGCATAACCTGAATCCTGATTAATTGGTTTATCTGCATGCTCTGATTTCCTGAGAAACACCATGAGCCTATATTCTCTCCATTGAATTACAAGTCTTTTAAATTACGTTATTGCTTTTCGTTTCAACTGAATTGCTTAGCTTAATTCTTATCTAATTGGTCTATTGTGTGATTTCTTGAGTCTTTGTGGTTCGACCCCTACTATACTGCAACTACAACTTTAGTACTTTTAGGGTATTAATTTTGAGCTTATCAAAATTTGGCGCCGTTTCCGGAGACTCTAAATTCGCCATTTGATTTTAGCTTAGAATTTCGACTAAGTTCGTCGGTATCGATCGATACCCAACTGGTGTCGGTCGATACTCGTTGTTTTTTTTTTTTTTTTTTTTTTAATTTTTGTTACTTACGTGCTTGACTTTTGTGTTTCAGGTGTATGCCTAATCGCGAAACCAGAAGAAACAAGAGCATGCAACTAGTTAATCTTTCCAACAAGGAACTAGCACTTTTGGAACGCACAAAAAGGAGAACAAAGAGGCCAGCAGAGATGAACAATCCAATGGTTTTGGTTCGATCACTGACTACTTGGTAGGAGACTAAGAACGCGTTCCTGAACAATTTTTCTGATGATGCGAGATCCGAAGAGCTCAGGAACAAGATCTCCCAGTTTTCTCAAGGACCAACTGAGGCGTTCAAGGCTGCTTGGATGAGATTCAGATCATATCAGAGAGATTGTCCACATCACGGGTTCACTAAGGTTCAGTTGATGGGTATCTTCTTCAGAGGGATTGATTGGAGGTATCAGATGGATTTGGATGCTGCGAGTAATGGGAATTTCAACACCAGGTATCCTGACGATGCTTATGTGCTTATTGAGAACTTGGCGTCTAGCAATAGCACCAAGAATGCAGACTTTGAGCGGAAGAAGCGGGCTGGGAATTTGGATGGATCGCAGATTGCTGAGGTTCAAGCTAAGCTGGATTCAGTGCACAATCTTTTGATGGGAAAGACGAAGAAGGCTGTTCATTTTGCTGATGAGGATGAAGTGGAAGATGTTAACTACATAGGTGGTGCTGGTTTTCAAAGTCAGAGATATCAATACCAGCAAAACAACAACCGAAACTTCACCAACAATTACCAGCCTAGTCCTCCCAAATCTCTAGAGAACAAGGTTGAATTCATGCTTGAACAGATTCTTGAGGGACAGCAGAAGATGACAGTGGATTTTAATGGGAGGATGGATGCTATGTACACAGACCTAAATGGAAATATCAGAAGAGGCTGGAAACTCAGGTCGCTCAGACAGTAGCAGCTGTGAAGAGGCAAGAAGGATTTCTTCCAGGGAAAACAGTGATCCAAGGGAATACGTCAATGCAACCACCTTAAGAAGTGATGCAGAGGTCAATCCAGGAGTGAAAATTGGCATAACTGCAAAGAATCTCGTCGATCTTGCTGAAGATGACGACGATGAGGCTCCCGAAAACGCCCCAGTATCGATCGATACCACCCAGCATCGGTCGATACCCGTCCAAGGATCTGCCAAGGACGTTTCGAAGCAACAAGCATCGATCGACACCCTCCCCCCCCAGTGTCGACCGATACGGAGACCGAGATCAAGAAGCCTTGTGTCGATCGACACCAATTTGGCATCGATCGACACCCCTCGCAGACTGATCCAGAAATTGAGAAAACACCCAAGATTGTCGAGGAAAGGGTTTACAAGCCTAAGGTGTCATATCCTATACCACCTAGACACCTCAGAGATCCCATTACTGCAGAGAAGTTGCTCGGTTTGAGAAGATGGTAAGGAGGATTCCCCATACGATGTCCTTTGAAGAAGCTTTTGAATACCGCCCTTTGCTTAGTCACTTCCGAGATTGCAGAGAAACATAGGAGGAAATTGAGGCATTCTTCATCAAGGCAAGAAGCACACCACCACCATTGAAGCAGTTAACTAAGAGAGAAGACCCAGGAAAATTTTCGGTTCCATGCTCTATCTCTGGGTTGAATTCAAAGAATCTCTCGTTGATTCAGGGTCTAACGTCAATGTTATGTCAAGGGCAATTTCAGAGAGGTTGAGAATTGATATAAGATCTCCTGAGATGTCTTTTACATTCGCGAACTCTTCCACCTCAGTCCCATATGGTACCATCCCTGATTTGCTGGTTAAAGTAGGAGATTGTCTGGTTCCTACTGATTATCAGGTTGTGGAGATGAGTGCAAGATCTAGTACGCCTTTGATTCTTGAAAGACCGTTCATTGCTACAGTTGGTGCAGTTATAGACACGCCCAGTAAGAGAATCTCATTCTCATACATTGACAAAGAGGTCTCCTACAAAGCCATCCCTTCTGGAAGAGCTCCCAAACATATCTCTTGCATCACCGTTGTTACAGGAGAGACGTTGATGGTTGATCTTTTGGAAGAGCCTTATGATGAGTCAACTGTCATAGACGTTTTAGATGGTCCTTCTATCATCACGAAGAGAGACATCACAACGGCTAAGGCAAAGAAGAAGGTGAAGAGCAAAAGAGTCAAGGGTGCAGCCTATATGACTTTAATCCCTCAGAAGTGTGATGGAGATTCGATTGAGTATAAGGTGAAGTGCAAAGGAACCTCAAAAACATTCTCTAAGGCTATAGTTATTCTTACTTCGGAGATGAAAGAGAAAGGAAAGGAGGTTGTGGAGAGCATGTTGAGCAGAACTCTGAAGCTGGAAGTGTCTAGTTGTAGAACTTGCCTGGGAGTAAGTTCTCAATTTTCTCCTGACTGATCACCTGAGCCAACGTCAAGCTAATGACTAAAAACAAGCGCTTGGTGGGAGGCAACCCACTGGTGAGTCTGTATATAAGTCTTTTATTTTTCTCATTTTTCGTTTTTGTGTCTTGTGTCTTTGTGTGAATCAGATGAACAAATGCTGTGTCGACCGATACCATTATGGTATCGATCGACACTAGGAGGAACATAGATTATGTCGACCTATGCTTGGTATCGATCGATACAAGGCTGTGTGTCGGTCGACACCCCTACCCCAATCCGATTAACTAGAAGACACCCATGTTTCCAGCAGAGTCCATTAAAGCCTGAGCCAAATTTTTGCACTTCATCGATGTGGTTGATGTCCATAGAGCTTGATTCCTCATTCATATCTGACAAAGGAACCCATGTGTTTAAAGTAATGGTATATTTCTCCCCTGTTATAAGTTAATAAATAAGAGCATAAAAAGATGAAATGATTTTCTTCTAAGTAGAGGGTTAGAAAAATTTCCAGCGATCCCATTATTCTACTTGTGAAGGGTCATTGCAATGTTTCGAGAACAGGTGAGTCTCCGTATTTTTCAAACCACTTTCTCTTGTTTAGCTTTCTGTTTGCTTGAGGGCAAGCAAAGGCTAAGTCTGGGGGAGTTGATATATCATGGTTTTTACCCCTTTTTGACCATGATATAGATCTTTTTTTTAGAGTATTTATAGTGTTTTTGGAGTCTTTTAGTGTCTTTTCAGGTTTTAGGTACGTTTGGAGCATAATTAGAGATATTGAAGCATTCTGGAGCTTTTTGGAGCAAAGCAGATATCGTGTAGCTGGGACAGCCGATTTGAAGCCATTGTATCGACCGACACCACCTGGTGTCGATCGATACTGACACCATGAAGGAAGGAACGTGACTCACTGCCTGAGTATCGATCGATACCACTTATGGTATCGGTCGATACCGTCGTCCATGGAAAAGGAAACGCGACTTTTTACAAGTCTGATGAAATTGCACATTGGCCCAGAAGACTTTAATAATTACAAGAAGCCCCAAAACGTGTTTTAGCATTATAATTAGGTTTTTCAGCCACTTTATTTTACTTTGGATACTTTGAGAGAGATTGGTTTTAGGGATTTTGGGGAGACAACTTTGAACCCTTTTGTTTTCTTATTGATTTCTTTTATGCAATTCTATTCATCTATGATTTCTATTCCATTAATCATGTCTGAGTAGATCCACTTTAGGTTTAGGGTTTTCTCATAAAGGATTTCATTGAGTGCTGGTAATTGATTAGCTAGGATTCATAATCTGAATTAGTTCTTCACCTTAGGTTGTTCTCAAAGCTAATTCTAGGTTGACGAATCTGGAACTTAGATCTTAGGTTAATCGATTAGGCACGACAGAACTTAGGGTGAGCAAAATAGTTATCCGCAAAAAGATTTGGTTTAGTTGTTTTGTGAACATATCAAACATGAACTTTAAAGCTGGTTTAGATCTTTAGGATTTGCAAAGAGATTTGGGATTCTAGGATTTAAACTTAGATAATTCTCGCAACGACAGTTGGTTAAATATAGCTTAGTGATTTGAGTTTAAGAACCGTGCATAACCTGAATCCTGATTAATTGGTTTATCTGCATTCTCTGATTTCCTGAGAAACACCCTGGGCCTATATTCTCTCCATTGAATTACAACTCTTTTAAATTACGTTATTGCTTTCCGTTTCAACTGAATTGCTTAGCTTAATTCTTATCTAATTGGTCTATTGTGTGATTTCTTGAGTCTTTGTGGTTCGACCCCTATTATACTGCAGCTACAGCTTTAGTACTTTTAGGGTATTAATTTTGAGCTTATCATATACGCAAAAGGATTTGGAGGGAGCGTTGACGAAAGAATTCAAAGAGGGGCTTGAAATATTCATGTATCAGGCAAGAAATATGCAAACAACCCTTGAAAGCGGTAAGATGTTCTGTCCTTGTGGTAAATGTAAGAATACAAGATATATTTTTATTGAGACGGTGTGGAAGCATTTACTAAATAGAGGGCTTATACCGCAATATTATGTTTGGTATCAACATGGAGAGGGTTTTGAAAAGAGTACTACTGATCAAGCTGATTGTAGTAGGAATTATCAAGGTCATGTAGATTTTGATCAGGGTAGAAGTTATCATCATGGTCATGAACATCGATTTGATCAGCAGGGTCAAGATCATGATAGGATGCATAAAATGGTCAATGATGCATTTCATGAAACAAATGTTAATAATAGTGTTGAGGAACCCAATGTAGATGCGAAACGATTTTATGATATGCTAGCTGATGCAAATCAGCCACTCTACGATGGATGTAGAGAAGGTCAGTCTAAATTGTCGTTAGCAGCTAGGATAATGACAATTAAAACTGATCATAACTTAGTTGAGGTTTGCATGAATGATTGGGCTGATCTTATTAAAGAGTATTTGCTAGATGATAATTTGGCTGCCGAAACATACTATGAGATACAAAAGTTGGTGTTTAGTCTTGGGTTGCCTTCTGAGATGATAGATGTATGTGTTGACAATTGTATGCTTTTTTGGAAAGATGATGATAAGCTGCAGGAATGTCGATTTTGCCAAAAGCCGAGATTCAGGCCACAAACTTCTAGGCGTAGTAAGATACCGTACCAACGGATGTGGTATCTTCCTATAACTGATAGGTTGAAACAATTGTATCAATATGAAAGGACAGCTGCATCGATGAGGTGGCATGCAGAACATTCACAGAGAGAAGGAGAAGTGACTCACCCGTCAAATGCAAAAACTTGGAAACACTTTAACACGGTACACCCAGAATTTGCTAAATTTAAGCGAAATGTGTATCTTGCCTGTGCACTGATGGATTTAGTCCCTTCGGTATGTCTGGTAGGCAATATTCTTTATGGCCAGTAATCCTAACGCCATACAACCTTCCTCCAGATATGTGCATGCAAAGAGAATTTTTATTCTTGAGTATATTAGTATCTGGTCCGAAGCATCCCAAGCGTTCCCTTGATGTGTTTTTGCAGCCTCTCATACATGAGTTGAAACAGTTGTGGTATACAGGAGTTCGTACATATGAATGTTCGAGGAACAAAAACTTTACGAGGTGTGCGGTGCTTATGTGGACAATAAGCGACTTCCCTGCATAGGGGATGCTATCAGGTTGGATGACGCATGGGAGGTTATCTTGTCTGTATTGCCTCGATCGGACAGATGCATTTCAGCTGAAACATGGTCGAAAAACATGTTGGTTTGATTGTCACCGTCGATTTCTACCAATCAACCATCCATATCGGAGAAATAAGCGATTGTTTAGGAAGAACAAAATCGTGCATGTCCCCCCACTAGTGTATCTATCTAGGGAAGATCTAGAAGCGCAAATATATCATTTTGGGGGACTAGAAACTGTGAATCGTGGGGGAAATTGGCACACTCCAGCTAATATGCCTGATGGATACGGGGATAATCACAATTGGCACAAGAAAATCATTTTTTGGGAACTTCTGTACTGGAAAGATCATCTGCTGCGACACAATCTTGATGTCATGCACATTGAGAAAAACGTTTTTGATAACATCATGCATACGGTGTTAAACGTGAAAGGAAGAACCAAAGACAGTAGAAAGTCAAGGTTGGATTTGCCCGATATTTGCAACAGAAATGAGTTGCATATTATGAGCAATGGGAAATCACCCGTTCCTATATGTCGGTTGGGTGCAGAACAAAAGGCAGCATTGTTCAATTGAGTTTCATCTGATGTGAAGTTTCATGATGGGTACGTATCCAATCTGGCTAAATCTGTTGAGAAAGGACAAAAGTTTTTAGGGATGAAGAGTCATGACTGCCACGTGTTTATGCAACGATTACTTCCTTTCGCATTTGCCGAACTCCTTCCGGGAAATGTTCATGAAGCAATTGGAGGTAAGAGACATCATCATATCACATATAATTTGTTCAAATATATATTGCACTATATAATTTTGGTGTTGCAGGCATCAGAGCGTTTTTCCGGGATCTTAGGACACGGATGTTGTCAGAAGATGTAATTGCACAGTTGGCTGCTAATATTCCAATATTGTTGTGCAATCTGGAGAAGAAATTCCAGCCGGCGTTTTTTGATGTTATGGAACATCTTTCCATTCATCTCTCTCACGAAGCAGAACTAGGCGAACCTGTTCAGTTTAGGTGGATGTACCCATTCGAGCTCTACATGAAACATTTAAAGGGAAAACATTACGACGGATTTACGACGATCGAAGACACAATCGTCGTAAACTCATCGTAATATTTTAACCATTTAATTAAAATTTCCGGTTTAATAGGATGGTATCGTGTTAATTCAAATTCAAATATTACGACGAGGATACGACGAATCCGTCGTAATTTCGATGGTACATTACGACGAATTTACGACGGATCATGTTACGACGACATTACGCCGAATATGTCTTAAATCGTCGTAATATCGTCGATATACTTAATAGGGTTTAGGGTTTAGGATTTAGGGTTTAGGGTTGAGTATGGGCTATAAATGTTTGGTTTTTTATCAATTATATTGTCTTACATAAGTTCTCGATTCGTTGTTTGACGTAATACAAAAATGATTACAATTTATACTTCATGCATGTTAGGAAGAAACTTATACAATGAATGTTATAGAGTATTAAGCGGAGATAAGGAAATTTCCCATATGTCAGATTCAATCGTCATTATTGATTGTATTGGGTACAATGAAAAGTTTTTGATGTACAAATATACTTCGTTAATAAAAGACGGATATGTGTGTTAGGGTTTAGGGTTTACATTTCTAATATTACGACGAAATTCCGACGGATCAGTCGTAATATCGATGGTAAATTACGACGATTTTACAACCGATCCGTCGTAAAATCGTCGTAACCCGAAATTAATTTTGCCGCGTGGAGTGAAAATTTCCCGCGTTGGGAAATTTTTCTAATTGGTTTACTATTCTGTTTCGTGGCTTACGACGATGTTACGACGATCCGTCGTAAAGTCGTCGTAATGTACCATCGAAATTACGACGGCCAAAAAATCTATATATACGCGAGCCCAGATTTTTCCCTCACAACTCACAATCTCCTTCTCTCTCTACCGAATTCCGGAGCTTTCTCTCTCTACCGAATTCCGGAGCTTTCTCTCTCTAAAGTAATTTTTTTTTTTTGTATAAATAAATTAGATTAGTATTTATGATTATTAATAGCTAGTAGATAGGATTGGAATTATTAGATATAATTTGAATTAGATAGGATGGAATTAGATTGGATTATATTTTTGATAGTCGTTACTTTTTTTTAGATATGGGCCACGTAGGAATCACTATCGCACATTTATGGGTGGCGAGTCGGGACCGAGTGTTAATTCGGATGGCCCGTCATCGTCTGCCACACCGTCTGTGGTTCCGGACTCCGAGCCCGCCCCACAGGCGCCACCGCCACCGCTAGCTGCTCCTGCACCTTGACCCGCTTTGATATATGCGGGATTGACGGCCGAGGACATTTTGCGGTCGCCGGGTCATGATCGGTTACCCCGGTTAGATCCGCTCCGCCCGCCGGATACATTTTGGTACGTAAGCTAAATTTTTTTTTTTTTGTGATTAATATATGCTTTTTACTTATAACTTTATTTTTATATTTCAGGTTTAAGGAGGACAACAAAGTCGGGCGGAGTGTGTCTAACACCATCAAAACCTACTTCGAGGAGCCTCACCGCAATTGGTCTGCTGTTCCGGGCGACATCGTTGATACGTGGTTCAAATGTTTCGCGGTACGTAATTTAATCGTTTTATTTTATTTTTAATAACTATTTAATTTTATTTAATCGTTTCTAATTGTTTTCTTGTTTTTATAGCAAAAATGGAATTGGGATGTTGCGATCAACGAGACGGTGAAGACGGAGTTTAAGGAGAAGGCAAAGTTCCGGCTCAACAATACCGTCTACGATTGGAAGCGGAAGTGGGAGGTTGAGGGCGATGAGGCTAAGCCCCCGTACATGTCTTCCGAAGTTTGTAACGGCTTGAAGACACACTGGATGGATCCGCATTCGAAGCAAGTGGCTTCTCGGAACACTGTCGATCCAGACGGTCGTCCGGCGGTGTTGCCACATACTTCGGGTCAAACGTCATTAGCGGGAAGGCGTCTTCAAATGGTATGATCTTTTTTCTAATAATTTTTTTTCCTGCTTTTGTAATTAATTAAATTTAATCTTTAACCGTTTATTTTTTCCGAATGTCATTTGTTTAGGCAAACGGAGGCGAACTTCCTCCGATGACTCGAGTTTTTGAGGAAGCTCACAAAAAGAAAGACGGTTCTTTTGTGGATCCTCGAGCGGAGCAGGTCTACAATGATGTGCAAGCACGGATCGAGGAGCGTCAAACTCAGCTCTCTCAGCAGCTATCACCTGGCGGTAGCTCGGTCCAGTCCAATGCGGCTTTGACCACAACCCAGATGGACGAGATATATGAAGAGGTAATAGTAATCATATTAATTTTACGGAATTATTTCGTATTCAATTTATTAATTTTAACGTTTTTTTTTTAAGGTTGCCCCGAAAAAAAATGGCAGAGTTTTAGGGATGGGATCGATTAGAGATAGTTATGTTGCCTCGGCTTCCGCACATCGTCCGACCAACGATGCGGTTGGGTTGAGGAACGAGTTGAACACCGCCCATTCCGAGATCAATACTTTACGGGCGAAGCAAGCGGAATCCGATCAGAAGATCCTTGGATTAGGTAAGACGATCCAAGGATACGATTCTTTGTTCGAGCTTCTTGCTGTGGATAATCCCGCATTGGCGAAGGCCATGAGAGCGCAGCAAGCATCGACATCGGGACCTAGGGATGAGGATCAGGATCCGGATCTGCTCGCGAGAAAGCGAGCGGAATTGTTGCAGAGAACCGACGAAGAACTTTTTGGAGAATTTGGTATTAATTAGTATATTGTAGTTTGTATTTGGGATTTTAATTTGTATTTTAGAATTATTTATAAAATAATTTTAATATTTAAATTTTAATTTGTATTTTAATTTTAATTATTTTAATTATTATTTATTAATATATATTTAAAATTATTATTTATTTAAAATTAATATCGATAAATCGTCGTAAACAATCCGTCGTAAATTCGTCGTACACCATCCGTTGTCAATTCGTCGTAAATCATATGTCGTAACATCGTCGTAAATCATCTGTTGTAACATCGTCGTAAATCATCCGTCGTACACCATCCGTCGTATAGTCGTCGTAACACCTCAGTGGTATTTTCGTCGTAATTTCGTCGTAATGTTACGACGAATGTTTTACGACGCTTTTACGACGATTTATATACGTCCAAGATTTTACGACGATTAGGGTTTAACGATGAACGATTTACAACGAATTGGCAATCGTCGCTAAATCGTCCCAAACCATGTTTTACATCGATTTAACATCGATTATGTCCGTTGTAAAAGGGTTGTTTTCTTGTAGTGCAAACCTATTGTGAGCTTTTCACATCCTAGCCAATGAGAGTTGATGTTTAGGGTGATTAGTGAACTAGTTAGAATTGTTTATTAATGCTCGTTGATTATCTAATTGCAAATGAGAGTTTATGTCAATTAGGTGATTAGTGAAGTGATTAGTGTCATGAGAATGGATTAGTCATATTTGTGAATTCCATGTACTAGGATAGTGTTTAATTCAATATTTGTCATCATTATTTGGTTGTTAATCATTTCTTTGATTGTCTAATTCATGATCCAACACTTCTATCTTTTGTTTTTTTCTTGCATTTTACTTTCTTAATTCAAAAATATAAAAAACCAAAACCATTTGGTCTAGCTTAAGAAGTTTCATGCATTCCTAGTGCATTAATCTTAACCTCTATGGATTGACACCTTTTATGCTACAATGACATACTACAAGAAAACAACGTTTTGACGACTACAAATGGCGACTAAATAATTAGTCGCTAAAAGTTGCGACTAATTAGCCACTAATTTCCGACTATTTGGCGACTAATACAATTTGGTCGTAATTAAGTCACTGTTTTACGACCAAAGAACATAGTCGCTACAGTAGTCGTTATTTTACGACTAATTTACGACTACATTTCAGACGAGAAATAATAGTCGCTAATTTAGCGACTAATATGCGACTATTTTGGCGGATCGCACAGTAGTCGGTAATCAATCGCCGATTTAGCGACTCTTTCGCCGGGTCGCTTTTTTACGACTAATTTACGACTACATTTCAGATGGGAAATAATGGTCACCTAATAGTCGCTAATTTAGCGACTATTATTTCCGTGGATCGCACAATAGTCGGTAATCAGTCGTAAAATACCGGTGAAAAACACGTGTTATTCGTTTTGGGGTTGGTATACGGGTCGATATCATATATATATATA
>PKMM01003507.1:1002740-1052957 GCA_002933915.1 Eutrema heterophyllum | reverse complement strand
AAAATTCAGTAACATAAATTGATATCTTCCTTGTTTAAAATTAATTTTGCAAATTTAAAACCCTCTCAGATAAATAATTAATCTGCATATATTAATAATTAAAAAAAAACCCTAGATCTAATTTTGTCTCCCTCTCCCTCTCCCTCTAGCCGCCGTCGACCTTACACCTCTTTTCTTTTCTTTTCTATCTCCTTTCTTCTTCTCTTCCCGTGCGATTTCTTTCTTCTCTTTTCTCTTTCTTCTTTTTCATTCTTTCTTATGTCGATTCTTCTTCACTCCACGTCCGATCGCATCCGGCAACATCTCCGGTAAGTCTCTTCTCCTTCCTCTGCTTCTTCTTCTCTTCTTCTTCACCACTTCGTCTCGTTCTTCTCTTCTTTTTTTCAGATCTGGCCGGAGGAACTCGCGAGGATTTGGGCTAGGGTTTCGGTCTTCGCCGGCTTTGTCGGTCGTTCGCGGTGTAGGAGTCTCTTCGAGCTCGCGATGGCGTCTCAGTTAGTGTCCACGAGGACAGGATTCTTGCTCCGGCGCGTTTCGAGATCTGAGGTCCTTCTTCTTCTTCTTAGGTGTGCTCAGATCTTCGGCGTGTCTCCCAGTGTGGTCCGTCAGTGGTGGCTTGTTGGGCGGTCTGCTCTCGGAGGAGTGGAGGAGGCACGAAGGAGCTCGCCGGCGAGGGAGAAGATGATCGAAGATCTAGTTTTGTTTTTTTTTTCTTTTTGTAATTAATAATTTTAATAAATAAAAATATTTTTGGAATATTTTTTTTGTTTCTTTTTAATTATTTTTTTATAAATAGTCGCCAAATAGACGTTAAATTATTAATAGAATAGTCGGCAATTTTTGCGACTATTACACTGTTTATGTGGTGTAGTCGTAAAGTAGTCGCCAAATGGCGACTATTTTTATGACTACCTACTTTAGCGACTAATTATTAACGACTACATGGTTTAGTCGCTATTTAGTCGTAATCCGGGTTTTAGCGACTCCTTCTGCAGTCGCCAAAACGCTGTTTTCTTGTAGTGACAAGCATAGAAGAATTGATATGAACTTAACAAAATTATTTATTAATTTGGCACCATTGCTATTGGGGTTTAGCATTGATTATTAGGATTTTGAATCTTCTTGAGACTATACCCATTTTATTTTCTTTTGTTGCTAATATTTTCCCTTTTCTTGTGATCTTGATGAAGGGAGTGAAAATGAGGAAGCAACCGTCAAGATAGTGACGTTAAACGCGCCCTTGGGACCTCCCAAGCCTATCCTTTGTCAAGCTAGAGACACAAAACAAGCATCAATAAGGGTCTCTTGGGTCCAATGGTCGTGGTGTTAGATGAAAGGTTGGTTTGAGCCACAACACGCCATCCTTCTCTCCGATACAAGGTATGATCCTCACTCAATTTCATTGTATATACATTCTTGCATATTTTTACTCTCTCTTTGACTTTTGTTGCACCGAGACGGTGCAATTCAAGTTTGGGGGAGGGGTTCGTGTCATTTGACATTGTGTTTTGTGATCTTATTTTTCTTTTTGCATACTTGAGTCTCATGCATACATATAAGTGCATAAAAAACCATAAAAATTGGAAAATTTTGAAAATTTGAAACACAAAAAGACAATCATGTAGTTGCATTTCATTATTAGGATTGAGTCTAGCTTGCATATATGTTGCATTGCATATTGCATTGGGAGCAATTGTGTAATTTCCTTGTAGAGTATCATTTTAAGAGTTTGGTTCAATGTATTAGTTGTTAGTTGGTTAATGCGCTTAGATGGAGCTTGAAATCAAGAATGCACCATGTTTTGATCTTGTAATTCATTGATCATGTTTTAGCTGAAGCAAGTTGTGAATTAAGTCCATCCCTATCAACTAGAACCTTAATTTGACTCACAATTATCATGATCGTGCATTGAAGAATAGACTCATGGCTTACCTTATACATATTTGGGTCTTCTTACTCCTTTTTACCACACTTTGCTGGCCCAATTAGCCAAATCCCATCATTGGATTGGTTCTCCACACCCTAAACCCTACCTCCTTTCAAGCCAATATCAATAGTGAGTGATGGAGAAACCTTATTTTCGAGCAAACTTGGCAAAACGTGTTAAGTTTAGGGCGACAAGGATAGGTTTCCATGTAGATCTAGTTCCAACATCAAGGAACTAGTTTAGGATAGGCTAGAGAGGTTTGGAAACTTTGGGGTGGTTGGTGAGATGGGTTGAGAAAGGTGGAACAAAAGGAAAAAATGGGAAAAATAATATGGGAATACAATAAGTTGAAATGGTTGGTGGCATAAAAGTGAAATAGCTCTAAATGTGGAAATTAGCCTATAGGTGTTTGAAATGAAAAGAAAGAAGCCAAAAATATGGCTAAGGCATCAAAGTGATGAGATTTGAAAAGAAGAGCTAAAAGAATGGAAATGAAAGACACCAAGCCATGTGTTGATTGGAAAAGAGAAAGAATTCCCCTAATTGAGAAGAAGATGAAGGGGAGCAAGGAAAAGTGTGGGTTATTAAGGCAAAATACCTTTGGGAAAAGGGTAGTCTAGGGTGATTCTTCATGGGCTTAGAAGACTAGGAGTTAAAGACATTTGGGGCATTGGGTAGATGAGAATTTATCTTTGTATGCGCCGGTTGCCTTTTACTTTTAGCATTTTGCTGAAGTTTGCTTATTCATAGAGAGATCCCTTGTAATTGGAGCACCCACACATATATTGAGATCATCTTTGTCTCAAGACTAATTCCCTTGACCAAATGAGTTTGTTTGATTTGCATGAGCATGATTCACTATATCATTTAAAGAATGTCAAAGTGATGGATGCTAGGAATTCTTGTATAGGTTGAGGCTTGAACTTGACTCATGTAGAGATAGACATGGCTAACTCTTTTTTAGTAGACTTGTTTGATTGCATCCTAGAACTAGCAACTTGGACATTGAGCTTTGAATTCTTTTAATGATACTTGTGGATTTAATTAAGCTCCTATCTTCATGTATCTCTCTCTTCTTGTTCTTGTTTGTTTGCTTGAGGACAAGCAAATGAATAAGTTTGGGGGAGTTGATATTCTCATATTTTACTCATTTTAGCACGCATTTAACTTAGTGGTTTGAGTCTCATGCATGTGTTTTCGTAGATTTCTTAGTGTTTTGGTCTAAATTAGGGTTTAGTTAGTGTGCATTAGGTTCTAGTAAGTTTTGCATCATTTGGAGTGTTTTCTAAGTAACTTGAAGACATTTTGGGGAGGATTGGAGTGATGGAGCTTAAGAAAAGGCAAAGTCCACCCGAGGTGTCTCAAAGATCGGGCAAGACGAAGGGTTTGCAATCGTATTTAGCTTCGAAAGCCTGCATGAAAATGATGGACAAATGACTTATCTGTCATCTGGAGGTGGTTTCAGGTCATTTGGATAAGTGGTTCAAGAGATATCGCGATTTTACCAAGGACATGTCTGTCTGGCCGCGAGGTGAGCAACCAACACCGCCCAACCATGGACACCATCCGGTATTGCAGCCATGCTCAAGACAGGGAGAATACCGGGCCATCACACCGGACCACCACCGTCCGGTGTAGACCATAGTTGACCCAAACTCTCTTTTTTTAGGGATTTTGATTGTTTTTCATGCAAATGTCAGTGTAGAGAAGATTTCTTCACCCTTATCTTTTGTTTAATGCATTCTCTTTATCCTTTATGTCCTTTTCTTTTATGTTCTTCATGAATAGACTCTAGGGTTTTTGTTGGATCATGGTTTGCTTGATTTTGATGGTTAGATGATTGATTTGTGTTGCTTAGGTTCTAAATCCTTGCTTTCCTTTCTTTCTAAGTGATCTTAATAATAGATTGGGCTTGAGAGAGTCAATCTAGATCTTAAGGAATTTCATGCACACAATGTGTTTGATGGAATTCCCCAAAGAACTTAGAAAGAGATAAACATGCTTAGCCTATGAGAGTAGTTGTTTAAAGTGTTTATTGGTTGATTTGAATATTGATCTTAATGCTTGCTAATCATTTCATCACAAATGTGAGTTTGATTTTGATTTATTGATTAGCAAAGTGATTAGTGTCTTAAGAGAGGATTAGTCATAATTAGTGATTTTAACCTAAGGAATAGCATATATTACGTGCATTGGCATCATAAATGATGATGATTTGGATTGCATCTTGTTAGATCCTCCACATAGGTGAATCTTAATGCTAATTTTGAATTGAGAGATCAAAACTAGAGCTTAAGCATTTCATGCCCGAAAGGTGTTCGATGAAATGTTTGAACCAAACCTATTGTGAGCTTTTCACATCCTAGCCAATGAGAGTTGATGTTTAGGGTGATTAGTGAACTAGTTAGAATTGTTTATAAATGCTCGTTGATTATCTAATTGCAAAGGAGAGTTTATGTCAATTAGGTGATTAGTGAAGTGATTAGTGTCATGAGAATGGATTAGTCATATTTGTGAATTCCATGTTCTAGGATAGTGTTTAATTCAATTTTTGTCATCATTATTTGGTTGTTAATCATTTCTTTGATAGTCTAATTCATGACCCAACACTTCTATCTTTTGTTTTCTTTCTTGCATTTTACTTTCTTAATTAAAAAACATAAAAAAACCAAAACCATTTGCTCTAGCTTAAGAAGTTTCATGCATTCCTAGTGCATTAATTTTAACCTCTATGGATTGACACCTCTTATGCTACAATGACAAGCATAAAGGAATTGATATGAACTTAACAAAAAAAATTATCATCAACCGTCGGAAGTTCAATTGCCAAAGAGGTTCTTCTCACCGTCTGATCTAGCCCAATTTTGGAGATATACAAGAAGGACCAGCTACCTTTCCATTCCAACAGATTTGAGGACGATCCAACGGTTCAATCAGAAGATACATCAAGATCAAGACGTCCCAGAGACGAAAGCTACTGGTCGAGTGTATAGATTGTTGGTGCGTAAGATGTACGAAAGTAGGCTACGCCGTTTATTATGTTCAGTTCGTGGAGTTGAAATTTAGAAACATTTACTAAGAGCTTAGGAACCGTGATTGAATCGAGCATACCCCTAGATATTCATGTCGACTCAACACCGTTTTATTATTGATTACAAATCGTTTTCCCCCTCTTTCTTTCAAGCCATCGATTTCACCATTTCTTTACAAGCAATTTTCCGTTTTACGTTCTTTACATTTTCGTGATAAAAACCCTTATAAAAACTTATTCCCGTCTTAGACTTCCTTGCTATTCTTTGTCTAAGGTTTCGCAGAACCACCTCTCTCTCCATGTGGATCGATACCTAAAGTACTATAACGCTCGTCTGTGCACTTGCGAATTCTTTAGTTTTATAAATTTAAAACCTACAGTTTCGGGGACGAATCTGACGCTGTCACATATCATGCCACATCCAAATCCAGCGCAGATTAAAATCGTAGAGAGTAGCAATAATGGTAACTCTGACTTCTAGAATGCTCAGTCTCATTTATACCAGATGTAATTTAACCAGTGCCATAACTTTCTTTAGGCAAAGCAATTGATATTAGTTAACACCATGGCTTATGATCTGTTTCACCTTGTATCAGATATTCACATCCCAATGAATCAGTGAACATCATCTATTAGTACTTACCAAAAGACAGTCTACACAAAATTGTTGAGATAGCAAGTTTGTACTTACCAAAACACAGTCTATGCAAAACTGCAGACGTGTTTTTTGAAGAATGTAAAAAATGATATAAAAAAACCAAGGAAATCATAAAATAGGAAAAATTGATGCATTACCTTGTTTGAGAGAATAAAACAGAACTTATATTTATAATAAGTTAGTTGTGTAAGTGATAGCTAAGAGGGAAAATAATAAAAATGATTATCAAGCTCATAAAATAACACACATGCACAAAACGAATATAATTTTTTTTGGCTAAGAACAAAGTATATTGGTTTGACAAAAGGAGAATGCTGAGGCATTTCAAAGGAAAAGAAGATTAAATTAAAATATCAAAAATACTCTTGGAGAATTATAGATATATTTCTAGGCTAAAATTAACTAAAAGCCTTATCTAGCTTATGGCCTACTCGGGGAATGTTTTGTCACTAACAACCTAATCAAGTTTTTTTAACAACCTTAGGAATAGTTTTAATCAAGTTTGGTTTGATTGATGAGCGATAAAAACACCAATCAATAAAGGAAAAAAAAGGGGAAGAATGTTCAAGCCTTCAAGGTTGTTGATATAAAAAAAACACAGTTAAAGGTTGTGTAAGAACCGCAAGACTCGTAACAACTAACAACTAATATTTTTTTAAGGGTTTAAAATCTAAATCCTGTTATGTTTACAGTTTTGGGATTAATGTGGGTGGGGGCATTCAAGTATTGACGGATTATACTATTTTTTTCTATTCCATTAATTAGTTTATGGTTACGGTTTATGAGAACGACATGGGTCCCAATCTCATTGTTATAAATGTATTGCACGATAAATATTATAAAGCATCGTTTTTCTCTTTCTCTTTTTTTGCTAACTTCACTCTTTCTTCTCCATTACTGCACATCTCTTTCAATGAACTTAAATCAAACAAAAAAAGATTCTCTGAAAATTTTCACACTTCGTAGCTCATAATTCAACGTTTTAGGACTCAACACGCTATCTGTGTGTATCACGAAACAGAGAACATTTGAGTAAGTTTGAAACTGAGTTCTCTTAGTCTTTTCGCGAAGATATTTTCTCCTTCACCTTCCTCTTTCACCTCTCATTTTCTATTTAACGTCATATCCTTAAAATTCAAACCTAAACTCAAAAATGTCTTGAATATTATATATACTATATGACTTGAATAATGGTCATTTACAAAACATGTTTGTTTGAATCCCCTTTAGAGAATCCCCAAGCAAGCTTGTTCGATCAAAAGTATAAAATAATTTCTCAAAACTAAGCAACATACATTGCTCTCAAGTTAGAACGATTTTATTCTAGCAAGAAATAGTGAGTCTACCAAAGTTAAAAAAAAAAACCCTACAAGTAAACATATATAAGGCAAAAAGTTTTAAGAATATTTTGGCTTAGTCGACCAGAATATATTTGTTGAGGTCTAAAGCATTGTCAATAAGAGGTCATCAGATATTTTCAAAAAAATCACACTTTTTTTGTTTGTTAATACAATACAGTAAAACCTCTATAAATTAATACTCGATAAATTAATAATCACTATAAATTAATAAATTTCTCTGGTCCCGAGTCGGACCAGTGTAAAATTTAACACAATTCGATAAGATAATAAGATAATAAATTTTTTGAAATCCCTATGTATATATGGTCCCAATAATATGATAAATTAATAATTATAAATTTTCTGCATAAATACCTAAGACAATTTAGTAAAATATGAATCTATTGTTGTTTGTTTATTCTTAAAGTTTGAATCTCGTTGGAGCTCATCTCTAATCTTCCTTATTGCATCCATAACCCCTGGTGTTGTCCTCTCGATCTGCATCCAAAAATTGTAAAGAATTCTAGAGGCCATAATTGTTTCTTTGCGTGTAACCACTTTCAAAGGTTTCATAACATCATCTTCAACTTCATCATCTTCAGTAAGGATAGTAGCTACAATTTTTTCTAAACTCTGAACTTTTGAGCATGTATCATTTTTACCCGGGTAGTCAAGTAGACTATTGACATCCATTCTGTTTCGATAACCGATATTATTAATCACTACTTCAAGTTCACGAATGTCGTTTGATTCATCTTCTAAATTCCTTGATACGACATCTCCTGAACGAATCTTGCAGTGTCAAAAACAATTTGCTATTGTCTCTTGATGAACATTAGCTGTCCAAGTCGAGACTGCATGATTGATAGCATCCAGGACATTGAGCTTGCCTGGATCAGATAGTCCTAACTCATAGCCTTCAAAAATCTCACGGTAAAATCTCCTACGATAATGCATCTTAAAAGCTCTTATTATTCCAGCATCACAAGATTGGATTTTTGATGTCATTTGTAAAGTTTCCAGTAACTATTGCAAAGATAATGCCATTCAACTTCATCAAAGAAACTTCTCTCTTTTCCATGATACAATATCCAATTGCGATGTATGTATAATCTATTCAAATAAAATAAAATTTAAAAGATTATGCACTAAACTTTTTTATCTCTATAAATTAATAATTATTAATTTATCGATTAATTAATACCTCTGTAAGATAATAAAATTTTGAAATTCCAACATTATTAATTTATAGAGGTTTTACTGTATATTTATTTTATATGAATATCTTATAAATTTATATAATAGAATTTTGATGTACTTTATATTTTTATTACATTTTTTGAGAAAATAACCTTGATAATTTAATCTAAATAATCTAATTTATATATACATAAAGACCAAGAGCCACGTTTGACAAAAAGTGCGATCAAAAGAGAGAAAGTTGTCTTGCTAGTGAGATCTCAAAATCTCGCCTTTCTCCGGCGGGGAAGACCATGACAACGCCGGAACAGGAGGTTCCTCCGTCGGACATGGAAACAGAGTTGAGAAAGGAAGTTGTTGAGGTATCGGTAAAAGATTTGGATGATGGTCAGAGTTTGGAGAAGATGAAGCTCATAGGTGAGGAGTTGGATGCCGCCGCTTGGAGGGTGGATCTGCCAGTTTCAACAAATTCGGAGAAAGAATTAAGCATATCCATGGCAAAGAAGACGATCTCGCCCGAATCTGCAGGGGATCTGGAGATCGTATCTCCTGCTCAACGCCCTGTAGCCCCGACGGTAACATGGTCAAATGTTGTCCAAGCTAAAAAATCTCTTACAAAATACGATCTCAACATCTTGATTCAGGGTGGCATAAGCTCAGTCAAAGTTTCCTTGCTACTTCACCACACGTAGTAAAGATTCATGCGATAGTCAACAAAATAAGGGCTATGGGAGATAAATCACAAATGATAGAGGTCTATGTCATAAACTCAACAACATTAATGAAGTTCAGAACTGCAAATCCTGTCACGAGAAACCGAGTACTAAGGCGAGGAATGTGGAATTTTGCAGAGGTTCCACTGGTGATGTCGAAATGGACTCCTCTCACGGAAGAAGCCATGCCGGAAGCGCTACAAGAAACCACGTGCATTTCCGACGGCCTTTAAACCGTTTGAATTTCGACGGTTTGAATTTCCTCGGAATATCGAGGGAATTTCGACGGTTTGAATTTCCTCGGAAATCAGTCGGAACATTTCAACGGTTTAAATTCCTTCTGAAAACGTTCGGAATATTCCAATGGATTTCCGAGGGAATGTCGACGAGCCAGTATTCCCTCGGAAATCGGTCGGAAAATTTCCGACAGTTTCAAGGCCGTTGGAAATCGGTGGTTAATTTCCGACCGATATGCGAGGGATAAATAGCCATCGGAAATTTCTGACCGATTTTCGACGGGTATATATACGTTAATATATCCGTTGTAGTAGCCGTTATATAGCCGTTTGAAATTTAAAATCTGTTGGCAATCCGTCGGAAAATCGCTGAATAATTCTCTATAAATATTTCTCCCACTCATTCACAACATTCACAACAAACACAAAGCAAAAAAAAATTATACAATATCTTATTTTCGATCGTAGATCTTGCGACGGGGGAATTGACGGATGAGTTCGCACAAGGTGTGGAGGAGTTCATGAACTTTGCGTCAAATAACATGACATCGGAATACGGTAATATGTATTGTCCTTATACTAAATGTCGGAATCATAGATTAATCTCTGTTAGAGAACTAAGGAAGCACTTATATAGGACTGGATTTATGCCTGGTTACAAGATTTTGTATACCCACGGAGAAACTGATTCAATGGTGCAATATTATGGTAATTATGGTAGCACATTGGATAGGTTTGGTAGTACTTCGGGTACTATGCTAGAGGAACCAACACCGGAAGTAGATGTAAACGCAGGTTACACTCAGATGATGAATGATGCGTTTCGTGAAAACATAGCATCGTATCATGTTGAGGATGATAAAAGGATAGAGGAACCAAATTTAGAAGCGCATAAGTTTTTTGATATGCTAGATGCGTCTTAGCAGCCATTATACAAAGGATGTAGAGATGTAATATCGCTTCTATCAACTGCAAGCAGGTTGATGACTATAAAGACGGATTTCAACTTAGCCGAGGATTGTGTTGATGCGATAGCTGATTTTGTGAGAGATATCTTACGTGGAGATATTATTTCATCGGCTTCATACTACGAGATTCAGACGCTTGTAGCTGGTCTTGGATTATCGTATCAGATGATAGATGTGTGCATCGACAACTGTATGATATACTGGAGAAAGGACGAAAACCGGTTGAAGTGTCTCTTTTATCACAAACCTCGGTATCAAGATACATGTGGCAGAGTACCTGTTCCACATAAACGGATGTGGTATTTGTCCCTAGTTGATAGGTTGAAGAGGTTATAACAATCTGAGCGCACGACATAGCCTATGAGATGGCATGCAGAACATAACTCAGATGGAGGTTTATCATAGTTTTGCGTGTGAGCCAAGGAACGTATACCTCGGGTTATCTAAGGATGGATACAACCATTTTGGAAAGCATGGGAGGAAATATTCGTTGTGGCTAGTAATCGTCACACCTTACAATTTGCCGCCAAATTTGTGCATGAAACGAGACTTTTTGTTCCTCACGATCCTCGTCCCCTGTCCAGAGCATCCTAAGAGATCCCTTGATATTTTATTGCAGCCATTAATTTATGAGTTGAGAATGTTGTGGAAAAACAGTGTTGAAGCGTTCGATGTTTCCCTGCAACAGAATTTTATGATGCGTGCGGTACTTATGTGGACCATAAGTGATTTCCCATCATACGGTATGCTATTTGGATGGTCGACGCATGGAAGGTTGACGTGTCCGTATTGTCTAGATAACACTGATGCGTTCCAATTGAAGAACGGACGTAAGACCTCTTGGTTCAATTATCATCGACGATTTCTACTGCATGAGCATCCATATCGTCGGAGCACAACATTGTTTGGAAAGAACAAAAAAGTTTTTGATGGTCCACCTCCTAAGTTAGATGAGAATTATATTATGACTCAGTTGAGAGATTTTGGTGCTGAGAGGACAGTTACATGCAGGGGTAATTCGCATTATCCCGTTGACGGTTGTGGCGAGTACCACAATTGGCACAAGAAGAGTATTTCTGGGATTTGCCATATTGGAAGGACCATTTGCTGCGCCATAATCTAGATGTGATGCACATTGAAAAGAACGTTTTCGACAACATCATGAACACTGTTCTAAATGTGCAAGGAAAGACGAAAGATAATTTCAAGGCCAGATTGGACTTGCCAGATAATTTTTCCCATAAGGAGTTGCATGTAATGGCGAACGGGAAATCACTGCCCCCGGCTTTCCGGTTGGATGCGACTTCAAAGGAGGAGTAATTCCACCTAACGAAGAAGGTGAAAAATCTTGCTAAAGTCGAGGGTTCTATTATCGCACATGCATTAATGAAGAAACTTCCAACTTTGCCTGCTACTACTTTCCAGCATAATTCCAAACAAAAATTAGACGCCTCGCACGACATGATGATGGAGGGACCATAGTTAGTTATCCTGTCTATGTCCCTGATATATTTACTCAGATTGGACGACTAAGTGGAAAAAGCAAGGATCGGCGACTATTAGAGGAGGAGCAAAGGCACTTGCATATGTATATTCTGACAAACTGCGACGACGTTTTGGAATATGAGAGGTACCTAATTTTTTTTTTAATTAGTTAATGCTATTTTAATTAAGTTTACTAATGCATTTGTTCATGCACATGATGTTCATGGCCCAAATACGCGATTGGTATCCAAATTACACGAAGGATGAGCTTGTTGTCGTCAAGCAGAATGACTTTGGTGATTGGTTGAAATATTATGTAAGTGTTAAATGATGTTTTATTATATAATTATATTGTATAACTTCCTTATATAAACATTGTGTAAATTACAGGTTGGTCAGATGACTGCTAGCGGGGTTGATTTTCCGACGTGGTTAGTTGAGATGGTGAAAGGCCCGACGTTTATTGCACAGTTTTATCCGATGTATTGCACCCGAGGGTATGCTTTTAAGGCTCATCGGGAAGGAAGCTCAAAGACAACTTGTAATTCTGGTATATCGTCTCAATCTAGAGAAGTCGTCTACTATGGTGTCCTCCGCAAAATATTGGAGGTCCATTATCCGGGAAAGATCGACTTGAGGTGCATTGCGTTCTTCTGCGATTGGTATAATCCAGTGGAAGGTCTACGTCAGGACGCATTTGGTGTTACATTGATGTCCACTCTCGAAGGCGACTTCAGAAATACGATCCTTTCATTCTTGCTTCACAAGCGGATCAGGTTTCCTACATTCGATACCCCCGGGTTAGGAACAAGCAAGACCCTTGGATTACTGTTACGTCGATACACCCAAGGGGAAGAGTTTATGGTGTTTCCGAGCACAACCCTTTGCCGGAAAACGTAATTGGTAACTTAGGTTCGATCGAGCATTCTCTTGAAATTGACCTCGTGGTTGATTTCACCATGGACGGGGATTACGAGATATTTGAGGATTCTGAGGAAGAGATCGGCGAATTTGACGAGGATTACGATTCAACTACGTCAGATTATTCATCGGACTCGGAGTAATTAATTATGTAATAAATTTTATTTCTCTATGTATTTTTTTATTTTGAAAAACGCCTTGTAGTTAATTTTTCATCGGACTCGGAGTTAATTTTGGCGATTAAACGCCTTGTAGTTATTCTTTTCACAAGTCATGTTGTTTTGAGTCTTTTATTTCATTGAGTCTAAGCTGATAGGACCATTATATAAGGTCCCCTTGCAGCCGTGTAATGTTTTTCACCATTATATAAGGTCCCCTAATCAAACACGTAAGTGTCCTTATATGTTCTATGTGTTTTTATGAAAGGTTGAACTCGTTCATCGATCGATTGTTACAAAATCCAAAATAACTTGTTTTGTTTTGTTTTCAAAGGTTTTTCTTATTAGTATGTAACAATAATGGTTATTAAACACTAAATTTTATGAAATCTTCAAAATCTAAACCCTATACCCTAAACCCGTCGGAAATCTCTTAGAAATTGCCGACGGATTTCCAACGGACCTTGATATTTTATTGTTTTACACTCGAGAAAATGCTAAGTGTAAAACATCAAAATATCAAAGTCCATCGGAAATCCCTCGGAAATTTTCGAGGGATTCCGACGGTTTTAGATATATACCCAGATCAGACCGTGCATGTTGACTGGCCAATGAGAAAGCATGCAATTTCTGACGGATCCTGAAATTTACCCGCAAATTTATACCGCCAAACGAAAAGGATCGAAAATTATGGCGGTTAATTAATTTGATATCCGGCAGATTCCCGAGGGAAAGCATCCGTTGGAAACGTTTAATCATATTAAACCGATCCGTCTTCTTCTCTTTCATTTTTTGCGATCTTCTTCTTCTCCCTTCTCATTCTCGCCGATTCTCATCTTCATCTTCTTCTTCTCTCTTCTTCTTCTCTCTTCTTCTTCTCTCTTTTTCGTCTCTCTCTTTCTTCTCCACGCTTTCGCTGCCAAAGGTCTCCTTCCCACGCCGTCGCGAGCCACGCCGTCGCCGCTGGAGGTCTCCTTCCCACGCCGTCGCCGCTGGAGGTCTCCTTCCCACGCCGTCGCGAGCCACGCCGCCGCCGCCGGAGCTCTCGTTTCCACCGCCGACCACGCTATGTAAGCCATTTTTTTGTTTGATTTAGAATTAGGTTGTTAGATAGTTGAATTTGTGGAATTAGATTAGGTTGTTAGATTGTTAATTAGGTTGTTAGATATGTTTTTTTGTTATTGTTAATTACGTTGTTAGATTTTATTTGTGATTATATCTAATTAGGTTGTTTTTTTTTGTTGAATTTGTGAGTATATTTATAAAAAACGTTTTTTGAAAATATATTTATAAATATAATTTTATAGAACCGATTTTAATAAATATATGTTGTAAAAACGTTTTTTATAAGTACATTTTTTTAAAATGTTTTTCACAAATATATTTGAAAAAAGGTTTTTAATAAATAAATATATAAAAAACGTTTTTTATATAATTATTTATTAAAAAGGTTTTTTATATATTTATTTATTAAAACTGTTTTTAATAAATGTATTTTTAAAAAACCTTTTTAATAAATTTATTTTTAAAAAACGTTTTTAATAAATAAATATATAAAAAACGTTTTTAATAAATAAATATATAAATTAGAAAAATATTTATGATTATTTATATGTTTTTTTAAATGCTTCGGTTTTTCTGTTTTTATTTTTGTAGGTCTTACGGTCAATTCGATCAAGACCGTCCGGGCTGTCCGAGGCAATCGGGGCGGAGGAGTACTTCCGAAGCTCCGAGCTCGAGTACTCTTCCGCCTTCTGCGCCTCATGCACCTTCTATTTTGGACAGTCAGAGTGCAGTTCCTCCTTCGATCATGACCGTTGAGGAGCACGTCCAACAGGTGGGACGAGAATTACTGACAGTTCTCGATCCGAAGCTCCGCATTCCGGGATCTACTTGGTAATATTTTTTTTCTATCTAATTAATAATATTTTTTGTTTAATTACCGATTCTTAATTTTTTTTATAGGTTTGGAATATCCGGAAATGGCATTAGCAAGTCGGTTTTGAAGATGTTGCACTCCATCCTTGACAAACCGCATCGGAAGTTTTCGGATATTCCGGCAGAGGAAAAAAACATTTTCTTTCGAACGTTTGCGGTAAGTTCTGATTTATTTAATTTTTTAATATATTTTGAGATTTTTTAACATCTTTAATTATATTTCTTTTGTAGCAAGAATTTAATTGGAGGTGGACCATCACGAAAACGGTGGAGACGTCATTTTTCAGAGAGGAGTCCATGCAATTCTCGCGCAACATGTACGAGTGGAAGCAAGTTTGGAGAAATGGTGGAGATAAGCCAAAAGGCTTGAACGCGGAGGTGTGGAAGGACTACATCCCAAACTGGGAAGAGCCTGAGACCGAAGCTCTCTCTCAGACTAACTCCAAGAACCGGAAGAGTCCCTGAGAAGGGAAGGGACCCGCAGTCCACAACAACAGGGCGAAGAGCTTAAAAAAACAAAATCAAAATGGTAAGTATTTTGGTTTTTTAGTTATTTTCAAATATTGTTTTTAATATATTTTATTATTTACTAACGGTTTTAGTTATTTTCTAGACGGAGGAAGACGGCGAAGTTCCAGATCACATGAAAGTGATGGTGAGGACGCACACCAACAAGAAGCCCGGCCAAATTCAAGATCCTGCCGTCATGGAAATCATCGAGAAGGTGATGATGGCTTCCCAGGAGATCCTGACCCAGAGATCGCAGGACGGCATCACCGCTTCCAACGACCACACTCGGGTCGAGATCTACGACCTAGTGATCGGGGTAAGTAATAATTATAGATTATCATTTCAATTTAGATCATTGTTTTTGTAATAAGATCTAATGTTTTTGTATTGTTTTTGTAGGAGGTACCCGTTAAAAAAGGTCGTTGGCCAGGGTTGGGTAAGATTGCAACCCAACCCGCATCTTCTTTGGGCGGTTTCTCGATGGATGAAGACATTATCCGGCAAAACCAAGAGCTCAAGGAATAGGTTTGGAGGACGAGCTCTCAACTCAGAAAAGGAATAGTGGGAAATTAGCGGATTTCTTTAAATCGAAGTTTGATGATTTCCCGCCTGATTTACTTTGATTTAGTTTTTTTTTGTTGTAATTTTCCAACAATCTCGAAAACTTTTAATAATTATTTAATTTTATAAGATTTTTAAATATTAATTAATTTTTCATTTTCGTTTTTTATAAATTATTTAATAAATAAATAAATCAATAATTTTTTTAAAAAAATTTAGAATTTTGATCGGTTTGAAACCGATTCCCAAACCGATTTTGCCTCTCGGGATTTCCTCGGAAACCCGTCGGAACTTTTTGCCGTCGGGAATCCCTCGGAATTATCCTGGACGGACAAGTCCTCGGAAATCCGTCGGAACCACTTGGACGGATTGGTCTTCGGAAATCCCTCAGAATTATCCGGACGGACTGGTCCTCGGAAATCCCTCGGAATTATCCTGTACGGACTGGTCCTCGGAAATCCGTTGGGTAATTTAGCCCTCGGAAATCCGTTGGAAAATTTCGAGGGATTTTTGACGGATTTCGATTTCCGAGGAGATAGATCCGACGGCTGAAATCCGTCGGAATTCCGTCTGGAATCGCTATTTCCGACGGGATACCGACAGATTTGGCCGTCCATAATGGGCAGTTTTCTTGTAGTGAAATCAAGTTTGTACCGCTCTTGGTTCATCTCAAAAACATACCAATGGACATGTTCTCATGGAAGGGGCTTAGCTACATCACGAGTGCTGTGGGTGTGCCAGTGAGACTACACCCTGAAACTGCGCAGTGTCTCGACTTCAAGATAGCAAAAATTCTCGTCAAGGCGGACCTCACAAAAGATTTACCACAAATGATGAATTTTACTTCAAAAAATGGAAAAGAATCGTTGGTTGAATTCTCCTACCCATGGTTGCCAATTAGATGCTCGAATTGTCAAAAATGGGGACATATTGCAAAAGTGTGTATGGTTAAAGAGGACTCAGCTGAAGAGGAAAACTCTCATCAACCTCCGGTAATAAATATAAAAAATGATGCAACGAGTTCGAAGGCGGAGGAAACAATCACAATTAATGATAAAGAGGAGGGTGAATGGTCCATAGTTTCCCCCGGGAAATCAGGTAGAAGGACGGATAAACAGAAGAAAAACTTGGAATTCGGGGAAGTAGTAATACTAGCCAATTCAAGGATTGGTCTTTCTTATCAAACTATGAGTTCAACAGACTTGGGAGGATATGGGTGGTGTGGAGTCCGCAAATTAGAGTGACACCATTCTTTAAAAGTGGGCAGCTAATCACATGTTCAATCTTATTGGAAGATGCAGATTCGGAGTTCTTCTGCTCGTTTGTTTACGTATCAAACTTTGCTGAGGAGAGGAAGGAATTGCACACTACAAGAATAAGGAAAATTGTTAGCGTCGTGGAAACGCTATTATATATATATTACATCGTTTTAATGTTGGCCGTGATATGAGGAGCTATCTTAGACCCCCCACATACAATAGCGAAAAGTTGTCCTGCTATTATATGGTGATATATAATACCAAGATTTTCTTTGTTGTTATACATTTTATAATAACATCTTTTTATTGCCATTTTTTATTTTATGGTGGCTCTATTATTGTGCTCTTTTAAGATTTATTGTGGCACTAGACTCTTGCCATTTCATTTGTTCTAGTGGCTCTAATATTTTGCTCTCTTTTTAGACGTATCATTGTTGGAGCTATTTCACTTTTGACATGTTTTTCATGCATAATTTTTATTCTATTTGGTACCTGAATTATGAATCATATTAACAAAAATATTGAAACTGAAGATGATTCATAATTAACAAAACCCACAAGTACAATACACAACCAAAGTAGCAACACAGACATAAGTTTTAACATAGCAACCATGTCTTGGAATCAAAGAAAAAAAGAACTAACAAGCAACACGTCCAACCGACTTCAGCACATTATCACTTTGTCCTCTGGCCATGCAATAGATGTACCAAGTGCATCTTCCATAGTCTCGATCTCAGAAGATGACCTCCACACTGCTGCACTTTTGATCTTCACCACATCAACCCAAACTCGAACTGCATTTGGGCCCAAGGTAACGAAGTGGACAACTTGTTCTAGGTTGTTTGACGCCTAACGGCCTTCCGCAACAACCCGTTTTTAACCGGTGATATCCATCAGCTTGCACTTCTGATTCTCCTTGACGTTGCCAGCATTACGCTGCGATGTAGACAATGAAAAAAAACAAGTTCCAGAATAACCAGCCAATACCACAAAACATTTCAGATATCAAGGTTTGGTAAGTTAGACTAGAGTTGAAGGAAAATACCAATGATTTTCGTAAAGGAGAAGCTGGAGGTGCTTTAGCTCTCTTTACAGGTGATTTTTTTGGTGGTGGAGGAAGCTTAAGAGAAGAACTTGGAACTGTTGTAGGATTATTTATTGGAGAAGTAGGAACTGATGTTAACTTCTCTGGAGACTTCATTGCTGGTGAAGATTGCTCAGGAGAAGACCTTGTAGTTGATGGAAATTTGCTCAGGAGAAGACCTTGGAGTTGATGGACAATGCTGACTAGAACTTTTCTGAACTGTTGCTTCTTTCTCTGGTTAAAACTCAACTCTATTCGCAGGCCATGCTACAAAAGACTTCAAAGAGTCCTCCATATTTGTCACATCAGTAGTAGGCCTCCAGAGAAATGCATGAGGTGCAAGTACGACATCAACATACACTTTGACTGCATTTGGACCGAGAGGTAGACCATTAACCAGAGTTTTCGGGTCTCGAGAATCCCAACGGCCTTCGGCAACATTTTCATCATTCCTAGCCCAATCCATTAGCTTGCATTTGTTCATTGAACTTGCACATGGGCTCTGTGAAACACAATCACAATACAATGCAGTAGTCAACCAAAAACTGAGAAAAGACAGAGTTAACTATAGAAATGACAAAGGCATACAATCTAACACTAACGAAACCATTACCTTAGCCGCATTCTCTTGTCCATCAACAGAAGCAACCCAACAATCTGCAGGCCATGCTATAATCTGTCCAACAGCGTCCTCCATACTAAACATGTTAGGCGCGGGTCTCCACAGAAATGCTTCTAGAGTGGTGGTGGATTCAACCAAAACTTTGATTGCGTTAGGTCCTACGCGTATGTCGTTGACAAATTCTTCCGGATCATCAGAAAGAATACGGCCCTCAGCGACAGTGTCCTCGGTTCCCCACCAATCAATCAACAGATCTTTTCTGGTACGCGACTTGACCCACACTTTCATCCTTGTCACCCTAGATGGATCTTCACTACTTTGTTTCTGTGAAAAAACAAAATCAAATCCAATTCCATTTTGAGGACTCAATAATACAGTGACAAGAAGTAGGCTTACAAGAAGTGTGAGAATCTGATTCTTCCTTCTCTTCTTGTATATATCACTCACAGCCTATAGTTGAGGAGCATAGTTAAAAACCAATAAACAATCTAAAATCATAAATATATAACAGTCCATACCTTAAATGATGAGCTAGTTTTCTGGTTGATAAACTTGCGCCAGTCCAGCGGAGCAATATTCTTGGGTCTCAAATCCATCCTCTCCTTCATGTTCTTAGCATTCCGGATTTGTGTGACTATGCGAGATTTGGAAGACCTCCAAATACAGCCCATCTGCTTAAACACTGCAGTTTTTTGGTATTCTTCATCCAATTCAAACCTTGCATGTATTCAATCACCAGAAAAAACAAACTTAAACAGAGAAGAAATATTAAAATATCCATAAGAAATATATGAGCTGTAACATTACCTGAATAGATGTGCGGACCAGGAATCAACATGGTAAGCATGATGTTTTCCTTCTTCATACATAGGTCAGGAGGCATGTTGTAGTTAACTAACAACACCGGCCAACAACTGTAATTAGAACTCCTCATGTTGAATGGATTGAATCCATCAGTTGAAAATCCCAGCCGCATGTTCCTTTCTTCACTAGCAAAAGAAGGATACTTGCTGTCTATTTGTTCCCAAACCACATAATCTACTGGATGACGGATTTTTCCATCACTGCTCTTGTTGCTAGAATGCCACCGTAAGTCCTTTGCCATTTTCTCGGACCTGAACATCCTTTTAAGGCGTGGTATTATCGGAAAGTACCGTAATACTTTATGTGGAACACCCTTCTTGACTTCACCAGTGTTCATGTTCGTCTTCCATCTCGAAGCCTTGCATTTTGGACAACTCTCAAGCTTCTTGTACTTCTTCCTGAACAAGCAGCAGTCATTTACACACGCATGAATCTTCCGATAGCCTATATCGAACGACTTCAGATATTTCTTCACATCATAAAATGATGTGTGAAGAACAATATCCACAGGTAACATTTCCGGCAATGTCTCAAGCAGCTCATTGAAGCTTTTGTCTGACCAACCATTCTGAGTCTTCAGTCTATAGAAAGACACGATAGCCGACAACTTGCTATGTGTTGCACAGTTTGGAAACAAGGGTGTCTCGGCATCTGCTAGCTTTGCTAGAAACTCGTCTTCTCTCTTGTCCTCAACCTCATCAACATCGCATAAGTCAGCCTTCTGCAGCATCTCTTCATCTAAACATTCAACAGCCTTGAATAACCGAACAATCTCATCGCTCAACAGATTAATTTGTCTTCGACCTTCACCATCTGATTTCACTTCTCCATGATGATACCATTCCTTCTCCATCTTGTAAGCCTCATCCATTCCCCTTCTTACAAGATGATCCACTACAATGCTCGCTTCATGACGATCGACATTATGACACTCTCTACATGGGCATACTACCATGTCAGTGTCTCCTAACAAAGCATAAACAAAATTGGAGGCACCAATCTCATATGCAGGATCAGCTCTGTTGTATGAGATGAAAAAAGAAAACAAAGAGAAACTGTTAGAAGTCTCTCATCACCCATTTAAACCCTGACTAAATATACAAATTAAATTGTATACCTGCAAAGATGCACCCATGCCTTGTCCACCATTAAATGTGTTCACCTTATAACACCCATAAGCAGCTTAATAAAACCATAACCACAACAGCTCAAACAGACAAGAATAGAAGAGCTTGAAAACATAGACATCACAAATCAAACAGCAACTTCCACAACAACTCATACACATTCAACTCACAACACAAACAATAACCACAACTAACAACTAGATTAGTATGACTAACCCTTAATTGTTGTGATTTCAGATCCAGATTATATCCTTAGGTTTATGCTTTGATCTTTGTTCTACATTTCAGTGAGAAATAAAGCAAAATCGGTTCTGAATCCTAACACTAACACATTAGATATCACCACACCTATAAGCATCAATCTGCCAATCATCATATAAATCATGTTCAATCAATCCTCAATATACATCAACTAAACAATCATATTTATAAACGCAGCAACAGACATACAATCTAGTTAAGAGAAACTCAATCCATGAAGAGAAGTGCATAAACATAAGGGCCATTAATTCTCAATCAGAATCAGGTTGACCAAACAGAAAATAAACAATCAAGACTAACAGAATTAGCTAAATGGATCATACAATCCATCATAGGCATAAAACGGTAATCCAGTCAAGAACAGCATATCCATTATCTAAAATCGGAATCAAACTATAAACCAAAAACGAAGATCATATCAAACCATAAGAATCCTAACAAAAAGGAAGATGAAATCGAAATCTGAAGTTGTAGAATGAGATCTACGTATAGACGAAAGGGACGATGCAGAGAAAGAGAAGAAGGCCTAGAGATCCGGTAAGAAGATCGTTGACATGAGGATTAAGAACAATAACGGCGACGAAAACCTAGATCGAAAGAGACGAACCTTCCTATGAAATCGAGGGCGACAGAGACAGAGATTGTGTCCGGCGACGAGCTTCGTGGTGGCAGAGGACGTCGTAGTAGCAGAGAGCTTACAAGATCGATTTAGGGTTTTCTATGACGAAGAAGAGAAAATGAAAGAGACAAAGAGACATTTTTTTTTTTCTTTTACCTGTTTTTGTTTTATTTTTGGTAGGACAAGATTGTTTTTTCACTAAGTGTTCGTGGCCTTTTTTCGTAGCAGATATTGGGCTCCAAAACCCAATTTTGGTTTCCCGCTTAATGAAATAACAACACAACATTGATTTAATGCTGTAATATAGTATCCCACCACCGTATACCCTATACAATAGCACTTAGCAATTTTGTGCTATGCTCAAGTGCTATCAATGGTTGTATTTCTTGTAGTGACAAGAGGACTTAAGAAATCATCATGACTCACCTTTGTTTATAAACAAATCCTGGTTGATTTTTGGAGATTTTAATGAGATATTGGAGGGTGAGGAGCATTTAGGGTACACAGATACAGCTCAAATTCCGACGGGCATGAGAGATTTCCAAGATATTGTCCGTTACAGCTCTCTTCTTGACTTGAAGCACCTTGGTCCTCAATTCACGTGGTCAAATAAAAGAGAAGAAGGCATTGTTTGCAAAAAACTTGATCGGTTCTAATGAGTGATGCTTGGTATGACTCTTATCCCCAATCCTATTGTGTTTTCAAATTAGGCGGATGCTCGGATCACTTAAGGTGCAAAATTCATATTGAATCTGAAAAGATAAAGACAAGGAGACCGTTCAAATTTACAAATGCACTAGCTGAAACAAAGGATTTTCTCCCTGAGCTAGCTGATTATTGGAATAACATAGAGAAGTTGTTCATCTCAACGCCGGCTATGTTTCGTATTTCAAAAAAATTGAAGGCTCTGAAGACAAACATACAAAGATTAAGCAAAAAACAGCTCGTAGATCTACAAAGGCGAACAAAGATAGCATTTGAAGATCTCTATGCTAGCCAAACAAAGACGTTACAGAATCAAAAAAATATGACAATGGATACTGGGAAACGAGCATTTGAAAAAATTGGGAGAGATTGGCAGTGATTGAAGAAATGTTTATGCGCCAAAAATCAAAGGTACATTGGTTGCAAGTAGGAGAAGGAAACAGTAAACATTTCCATCGAGTTGCAAGAATCAAAGAGATTCAAAACACGATAAGGGAGATAAAAAAAGGAGGACGGTAATGTTGCGGTGGCACAATGAGATAAGGCAGAGGCAGAAAGATATTTCAGAAAATTTATATCTCTAACACTAAGCGATTACCATGGTGTTACTGAGGGGATGCTTCAAGAACTGCTGGAGTTCAAATGCAATGAGATGGATGGAGCAATGCTGTGCAAAACAGTTACCAAAGAAGAAGTAAAGGAGGTGTTATTTGCAATGCCGGGAAACAAATCCCCGGGACCTGATGGCTACACAAGTGAATTTTTTAAGGCAGGCTGGTCGGTTTTGGGGGAAGATTTCGTATGTGCTATACAATTTTTTTTTGAGAAAGGATTCCTACCCAAGGGGATAAACTCCACAATATTAGCGCTCATACCAAAGTCTACATCATCAAAAGAAATGAAGGATTACCGACCAAAATCATGCTGCAACGTGCTATACAAAGTCATCTCAAAAATCCTCGCAAACATATTGAAAGCAATTCACTCGAAGTTCATTGAGCCAAACCAAACAGCTTTTGTCAAAGACAGATTACTGATGGAAAATGTCCTCCTTGCATCAGAACTTGTAACGAGTTACCACAAAAACTCAATCTCGCCCCGATGTGCTCTTAAAATTGATATCTCAAAGGCCTTCGACTCGGTACAGTGGCATTTTCTCATATCCACGTTAAGGGCTCTGCATTTTCCGGAGAAGTTCGTACATTGGATAAATATTTGTATCACCACAGCCTCGTTCTCGGTTCAAGTTAATGGCGAGTTAGCGGGTTATTTCCATAGTAACCGAGGGTTGCGCCAAGGATACTCATTATCTCCATATTTGTTCGTGATTTGCATGAATGTACTATCGAAGATGTTAAACAAGGCTGCCTCAACGCGCAAATTCGGTTACCACCCCTACTGTGAGAATCTAAGACTGACCCATCTTTGCTTTGCAGATGATCTATTGGTTTTTTCGGATCAATAGAAGAAATTCTAGAGGTCTTCAAAAACTTTGCAGTCTTCTCAGAACTTAATATAAGTCTTCAAAAATCGACAATATTTATGGCAGGAATAACGGACCTCGCAAAAGACACAATCTTACATCAGTTCCCTCTCAGTTTAGGAAGCTTACCGGTGCGTTACTTGGGTCTACCTCTTCTCACAAAACGAATGACGGTTAATGACTACACTCCGCTTCTAGAGAAAATTTGCAAGAAAATCAGTTGTTGGACAGCGAGATTTCTAGCCTTCGCAGGTCGACTTCAGCTCATAGGTTCAGTGATACATTGTTTGAAAAACTTTTGGATCTCCGCTTTCCGTCTTCCGAAAGCATGTATAGATTTAATCGATAAACTATGCTCTGCTTTCCTCGGGTTGGGTCCTGAACTGAACACAAAGAAATCAAAGATAGATTGGAAAGAGGTTTGCAAACCAAAAGAGGAGGGGGGCTTGGGACTCAGGCCAATTTCAGTGGCAAACAATGTGAGTTGATTGAAATTGATTTGGCGTTTACTATCTTGCCGTTCATCACTATGGGTCAATTGGATTCGAGAATATCTAATTCGAAAGGGTACTTTGTGGACGGTGAAAAGTACATCAAATCTGGGCTCATGGACCTGGAAAACAAATTCTCAAATATAGAGACCTAGCAAAGACATTTGCTCAAGTGAAAGTTCAAAATGGTGAGAGTACATCTTTCTAGTTTGATCATTGGTCATCTATGGGAAGATTAATTGATCACACTGGTACCAGGGGATGTATAGACTTGGGTATTCCAATTGATTCATCAGTTAAGAAGGGGCTGAATACTCATAGACGTAGAAGACAACGGGGTGAAATTCTGGAAAAAATCGAGAACATTATTTATAATCAAAGACAAAAAGGTTCGAACCAAGAAGAATGGTTTCGATATGAAACACCAATACAATTTTACCTTGTGGCTAGCAATGCACAATCGTCTAGCAACAAGGGAACGGATGCTGAGTTGGAACGCGGGATTTCAAACATCCTATGTTTTCTGCCAAGCACCAAATGAATCAAGAAATCACCTTTTCTTCTCTTGTAGATTCACAGCGGAGATTTGGAGAAACCTAGCAAAACAGATTCAAGGACCTATCTACACAGGTGAATGGGAACAAATTATTGACTTGTTGGTAGATACATCGAAAAGATTGCATTGTGGTGTTAATGTCTTTCAATCATCAGCTTACGTGATATGGTGTGAAAGAAACAAGAGACGTCATGGCGAAATTCCGGAGATAAGTCGACGTCTAATACTGATTATCGACAAGTGAGTAAGAAACATATTGACATCTATAAGAGCCATGGGTGATAAAAAATACGAGGGGGAATGGAAACATGGTTCACAAATAGATAATTCAATTTTGTCCACGAAGGAAAATTTTGTAATGTCTTTCGTTAATCTTCTCAAAACTATCATAAGATAGTCGCACTTGTTTTAAGAACGTTTTTTTTTTGTTCGAATAAATTTGAAATTCAATTAAAAAAAAGAGCCATCTTTGACACCCAACTCCCAACAATTAAATGAAAAATATATTTACATATATCATTTACTAATCCACGTGTAATCAGGATCTATAGTGATGTAAGAAATGTGGTTAGTGCATAGAATTATAGGCCACATGAATTTATCGCATCCTTTCAACAAAGTTATTGTAGGTTCAATGAGTGGTCCATGGTGTAATGAGTATGAGGTAATAAATAAAGGGATAGAAAGTGGGTAAAACTCTTGCCAAGGCCAGTGGGAAAATATGAAAGAGTTGATGTCTAAAAGTGGCCAAATATGAGTAATTTTTTAGCTAGTATTTTCTTTATCACTTTTAATTAAACACACAAAAATACTTCCTACTATATATGCTTTCAATAATGGTCGGTTACAAAACATGTTTGATTGAGGTGCGTTTTGTACTGTACACAGAAGGTTAGAATGGTCATTTCGACGCAAAACGACAAAAGAAAAAAACAGAAGTGACAAATGGTAAGGGAAAGTTGAAAAAGTGACTTCAGGTGCAAATAAGTCTTTGAAGTTTTTGCAGCCAAAGTCACTTTTTAAAAACTCTCTTAAATATCTAACACTTTCTCTTGCAAAATGACGATTTTACCCCCTTGTTGATACATCCGTGTATTGTACACGTTTGCTTTCGTGCGGTACTGTACAGGGGTACGACTGGAAAGTCAACCCATGTACTGTACACAAAGTGTTAGATATTTTTACAGTTTTTGTAAAATGTTAGAAAACAAAATGTGTTTTGAAAAAGTGACAAAATAGCAAAGAATCTCTGAATCTTTTATGGTAACAGAAGGGTGTCAGAAAAGACAATTGTTTCCATAGTGTTTTACCAAATAAATTTACGTGAGACCCCTCGTATTTTTTTTAATTAAAAAGCTTTTTTCTCTCACTTTATCAATTTTTATCTGAAGAAATTGCACATGTTAGCACTAATTTTGAAACTTCATAGTTTTGTAGCACTTTTTTTTGTCTTTTAGCGAGTAAAAGACGATTTTACCCATGCCTCTGCTTTTCCGTGTACCGTCCACACCGTACTGTACATGGACTAAATTGTCGTAAATAATAAATAAAGTGCTAAAAATCTAATTATTTTACAAAAGTGCTGAAAAAACTAAACAACTTAAAATAACTGTTAATTCTTGCAAAACCTCATTTTTATCTCCAGCGAGATGCTGTACGGGTCATCAGCGAGGTCTACGGAGCTCCGGTGAACAACGGGAACGTCACCGGCTCGTGTTACACAATTTATATGATCTCTACACTGTTGAGTCCAATGTCGGTGATCGACGAAACCATCATCTCCTTCGCCGCAAATTGCCCAGAAAAGATCCTCGCCCATTGATTTCCGGTCTAAAATCAGACCTTTGACATCGACGATTTTAGCATCCTCAACATAAACCATCGACAGATCTTCTATTGTTCTACCTAATCCCTCTCTGTGATAATGTCTCTGGTTTTCTGTTCCTGTCGCATTTATCCATTAACTCAGCCGATTCTCCATCCAATTGATAGGATTCATCTTTTTTGAACATATAAATACATATAATCTATATGGATTTTTGGTGAAACTCCCATTAGACATCTTGGTAAATATTTATAAAACCATATAAATCCTGTTAAAACTATATAAAACCACCTAAATACATATAAATCATATTGTTTTTTGGTGAAACTCCCACATAACATCTTGTTAAGTGTTTATAAAACCATATAAATTCAAGAACTTCTTTTAATACCTTATAAACCTGAAACCTTATAAAACAATATAAAACCCTATGGGAATTGAACAACTAAACAACTTATAAGCGCTTATAAGTAAATCAGAAAAGCAAAAACAATTTATAAGGGCTTTTAAGCAAATCAGAAAACCATAAACTTATTTGAAAGTTCTCTCGGCTAAAATTCACCTCGGGCAAGAATTTATTCCCTATACCGATCGGTATTGGATCAGTACAAACCACTCAGCACAAATTATTTCCTTCGTACCGCTCGGGATGAATTCTTCTCCCTTGTGCCGGCAAGAAATTGTCTCGGCTAGAGATCCTTCTGGCTAAAAATCATCTCGGCGTGAAAAGCTTTCGGCTAAATCACTTGTACCGCTCAGTTGTGGATTGGTACAAGTCGTGCGGAACAAATCTCCTCCTCCAGCTCGCGTCGGCAAGAAGTCATCTCGGGTAGAGCTTTCTCGGCTAAAATCGTCTCAGCACGAAATTGTGTCGGCAAGAATTTACCTCGAGATGAGACTGCTTCGGCTTGGTTTTGCTTTTCTGTGCCACTCGAACGGTACCGACCCGAGGTGGATCGGTACTCTTCTTCACCCTCATACTGATCGACTTGTACCGATTGGGAGTCGGTCGGTATGCTTCATCCGTTACCTTCTCTTTTACATGCACCGACTGAGATTTGAGCGGTACTTGCTTCTGGTCCAATACCGAGCAAGTTGTACCTACCTGAAGCGGATCGGTATGCTCAGCTAGAACTCCGGTTTTCATAGCCTATCTCCTTCACTCATCGATCCAAAACCTCTTAGCCCATCAAGATTCCTAACGACACTTAACAAAAACATCAAAATGATCAAGAAAGGAAAGTAACATAAAATGAAAAGTATGTACAAGGATAAACATGGGAATGTCTCTCAAGTGCACTTTGTTTAACGTCACTAAGTTCGACGTTCGTTACCCTGTTTAGGCAAAAAGAGGGTTAGAAAGTGGAACCGTGACCCCTTCCTCAATGAAATCACCCGCCATGTAGGGCTTGAGAAGGTGTCCATTGACCGTGAATTCTTTACCCGTCTTGTTCAACAGCACAACCGCGCCATACGGTCTCACTTCTTTTATCTTAAAAGGCCCGGACCATCTTGACTTGAGCTTCCCGGGAAATAGCTTCAACCGGGAGTTATACAACAATGCTTGGTCCCCAACCTTAAGATCCTTGGGTGTTATCTTCTTGTCATGGAACAACTTCGTTCTCTCCTTGTAGAGACGTGAACTTTCATAAGCATCTAAGCGGACCTCATCGAGCTCATTCAATTGGATGAGACACTTTTCTGAGGCCGATTTGATGTCAAAGTGAAGAAGCTTAACCGCCCACAAGGCCTTGTATTCCAACTCAACCGGCAAGTTGCAAGATTTTCCATAAAGACGGTTGAACGGCGTGGTACCAATTGGTGTCTTGTGGGCGGTTCAGTATGCCCACAACGCATCATCTAGCTTCACAGACCAATCTTTCCTCGAGGTCCCAACGGTCTTCTCTAGGATAGCCTTGATTTGGCGGTTTGAAACCTCCACTTGGCCGCTTGTTTGAGGATGGTAAGGCGTGGCCACCTTGTGCTTAACCCCGTGTTTCTTTAGTAAGCTCTCGAAGACCTTGTTGATGAAGTGGCTTCCTCCATCGCTTATCACAACTCTTGGCACCCCAAAACGTGGAAAGATGATAGACTTGAAGAGTATAAGGACCACATTGGCGTCATTGGTAGGACTAGCTATTGCTTCAACGCATTTAGACACGTAGTCCACCGCCACTAAGATGTATTGGTTGCCATATGAAGAGGGGAACGGTCCCATGAAGTCAATGCCCCAAACATCAAAGATTTCAACCTCGAGAATGGGATTTTGAGGCATCTCATCCCGTCTACTAATGTTCCCTTTCCTTTGACAAACATCACACCTAGACACAAACTCTTGAGCGTCCTTAAACATAGAAGGCCACCAAAAACCCACTTCTAGAACCTTAGCAACCGTCTTGAACGAAGCAAAATGGCCTCCATAAGACGAACCGTGACAATGCAGCAAGATACCATCAACTTCTTCCTCGGGAATGCATCTCCGATAGAGCTTATCCTTGCAAAGGGTATACAAGTAGGGTTCATCCCAATAGAAACGAGTGATGTCTCTAAAGAACTTCTTCTTTTGATAGCCATCCAACCTTGGCGGCTCTTTCCTGCAAGCTAAGTAGTTGACATAGTCCGCATACCATGGTAGCTTCTCATCTTCTAAACCTCTAGCCTCCTCAAGAACTCTCACCGCTTCAAGACCTTTCCTCAAAACGCCAACTAACATAAGATGCTCTTCGGGAAGAGAGTCATCTATAGGAATAAGATCATCAATGCGCATCCTTGATAAGTGATCCGCCACTCGATTCTCAATACCCTTCTTATCAACAATCTCCATATCAAACTCTTGGAGAAGCAAGATCCACCTTAGAAGTCTTGGTTTGGTGTCCTTCTTGGCATAGATGTGCCTCAACGCGGCATGATCCGTGTAGACAATGATCTTGGAGCCAACCACATACGACCTAAACTTCTCGATAGCAAACACAACCGCTAGTATCTCTTTCTCCGTAGTAGCGTACATTCCTTATGTATCATCAAGTGTCCTACTAGCATAGTAGATCACATGCATCTTCTTGTCTTTCTTTTACCCAAGAACCGCTCCAATCGCATAGTCACTCGCATCGCACATGATCTTAAAAGGTAAATCCCAATATGGAGCTTGGACTATTGGTGCGCTCACAAAAGCCTTATTGATCTCCAAAAACGCCTTAAGGCATTCTTCATCGAACTTGAACTCCACTTCCTTGCAAAGCCGTGTGAGAGAACGCGCGATCTTTGAGAAGTCCTTGATAAACCGACGGTAGAAACCCGCATGTCCCAAGAAGCTTCGAACACTAGTGACCGAATTTGGAGGCTTTAGACTCATCATCACCTCAATCTTCGCTTTATCTACCTCAATGCCTTTTTCCAAGATCTTGTGTCCCAACACTATGCCTTCCCGCACCATGAAGTGGCACTTTTCCCAATTAAGCACGAGGTTCGTCTTTTCACATCTTGCGAGAACCCTACAAAGATTGGACAAACAAGAAGCAAACGAGGAGCCATAGACCGAGAAGTCGTCCATGAAGACCTCGAACATCTCCTCAATTAGATCCGAGAAGATCGACATCATGCACCTTTGAAATGTGGCGGGTGCGTTACATAGTCCAAACGGAATCCTTCGATAAGCAAAGGTGCCATAAGGACATGTAAATGTCGTCTTCTCTTGGTCATTCGGGTGAATGGGAATTTGAAAGAATCCCGAAAAACCATTCAAAAAGCAATAGAACGGGTGGTTTGCTAATCGTTCCAACATTTGATCAATAAACGGTAAAGGAAAGTGATATTTTCTAGATGCGGAGTTTAACTTCCTATAGTCTATGCACATCCTATGACCCGTTATCGTTATAGTTGGGATTGATTCGTTCTTTTCATTTTTAACCACGGTTATCCCACCCTTTTTGGGAACCACGTGCACCGGGGAAACCCATGTGCTATCCGAGATCGGATATATGATTCCCGCGTCTAGAAGTTTGAGGATCTCCTTTTTAACAACCTCTTTCAAATTTGGGTTTAACCGTCTTTGATGTTCTATGGAGGTCCTCATTTCATCTTCTAGATGTATGCGGTGAGTGCAAAGTGTAGGAGATATGCCTTTAATATCATCAAGTGAATATCCAATGGCTCTCCTAAACTTACGCAACTCATGCAATAGAGCGAATAACTCATCATCACTAAGACTATCATTCACAATGACCGGATAGGACTCATTAAGACCTAAGAAAGCGTACCTTAGCCCTATTGGAAGCTATTTGAGGTCAACCTTAGGCGCCTTGAGCTCGCTCCAATCATCTTCATCCAAGCTAATCTTACCATTGCTAGCTTCATGCTCAACGTGATTCTCTATCTCAACCACACTTATGTTGTGCGCCATTTGAGCCAACTCCAAGTATCTATTCTCTCCATCCAAAGCTTTGTGTGAATCCAAAAGCTTCTTGTACCCTTCACTTGCCCCATGTAGATACCCATGCTCTCCATGATCTTTGGTCAAAGCAACTTGCAAATGGTCTTCAAGGTTCAATTCTTCCAAGAGCTCATCCGCAAGCTCATCCATCGCCTCTATGTAGAACATTTGACCATCAATTGTGGGCTTCTTCATCACATCATTGATGTCAAATCTTAAGACATCGTTCTTCCCCAAATAGAGGTCGATCTTGCCTCTCCTCACATCAATTATAGCACCGGTGGTCGCTAAGAATGGTCTCCCAAAGATAACTGGATCCTTAGGCTCTTCATCCATCTCAAGCACAACAAAGTCGGTAGGCACTACAAAATCCCCAATCATGATAGGAAAGTCTTTAAGCATTCCAATAGGATTTCTTACCGATCTATCCGCTAGCACAAGGGAGATCATACAAGCTTTGTATCGAACAAACCCGAGACTCTTTGCAACCGAAAGCGGCATCAAGCTAACACTTGCTCCAAGATCGCATAAACACTTGTTGAAAGCTAACGGTCCAAGAGCATAAGGGAGAGTGAAACTAATGGGGTCACCAAGCTTCTTTGGGATAACCTTCTTTTGAATGATGGCGCTACATTCATGAGTTAGCACCACCATGCTTTCCATCTCCTTCGATCTCTCTTTGATGGCTTCCTTAAGAAACTTGGTGTATTATGGCACTAGGAGGAACGCATCAACCAAGGGCATGGTAAGTTCAACCTTTCCCATTTGTCTATCGAATACTGCCCTATACTTCTCCAACAATTGCTTCTTGAAGCGGCCCGAGAATGGTAGCTTTGGTACATAAGGCGGTGGAATAAATGGCGTTTCCTTCTTCTTAGGCGTCTCTTTAGTATTCTCTTTGGTAGCAACCTCCTTCTCTTTGTCTTCAATACCCACAAAGTCGTCTTTAAGCACATCTTCTTCGGTTTCAAGTGTCTCCCCCCCAATTTGGACATCGATGTCCTCATCGACCTTAGGGGCTTCACGTGGGGGAAGTTCCTTGCCACTTCGAAGTGTGATGGCGTTCACATACTCTTTGGGGTTGGTCTCGGGCTTGCCCGGCAATTGACCTTGGGGCCTTGACGAAGAACTCACTCCCTTGCCTTCAAGTTGCTTGATCTTAGAGCTCAATGTCTCAAACTTAGACGTGAGATCATTGTAGGAGCAATCTACTTTCTTGTGGATCTCCGCCATCTTCTTACTAATCTCCATTGCCCCATTAGCTTGACCTTGAAGAATTTTTTGGAGAATGTTCTTCATGTCAACATCTTGAGAGGTAGAGGCGTTCCCTTGAGCTCGTGGCATGAAACCGGGTGGAGCAAAGGCTTGCTTAGTTTGGAACCCACCTTGGTTCCCTGTGAAAGTGTTCTTGGGAACATAGCCTTGACCTTGTTGTTGTTGAGTGAATTACGTTTGTTGGGGAGCTTGGTTGCTTTGTTGTTGTTGAGGGTAGACTTGATCTTGTGGATTCTCCACGTTTTGGTTCCGGTAAGAGAAATTTGGGTGGTTGCGGTAGTTGTTGTTGAAACCGCCTTTTTAGTAGCCTTGATTACACACATAATTCATCTCCTCTTGGGTACCCACGTCCCGTTCTTCCTCTTGGTAACCTTGATTGTCTTCAAAGTCCCCAACAAAGTGAACCGATTTTTTTGAAGCGCTAAGGAGCTTGTCTATCATAGAAGTTTGCTTGTCCATCTTTTCGGTGAGAATTTCATCTCCTTAGACCTCTTGTGCTCATCAAAATCACTAGTTGTCCTAGTGGCTCGGTCATAATCGTCCCCATAAGTTTCGTCGCTTTGAGCTAGATTCTCAACTAGTTCCATGACTTCATCAACATCTTTGGCCAATAAGTTCCCATTGGAGGCCATGTCTAGAAGCATCCTTATCTTGGGCAAAGCACCGCGGTAGAGAGTACTTAGGAGAGATGCATTTGAGAAGCCGTGATGAGGGCATTGAGAAGTGGAGATTCGAAATCTTTCCCATGCTTCGTTGAAGGACTCATTTGATCTTTGGGTGAAGTTAGAGATTTCGTTCTTCAACTAGGCGGTTCGGGCCAGTGAGAAAAACTTAGCAAGGAAAGCTCGCTTGCAATCGTCCCAAGCTGTGATGGAGCCTTGAGGTAGATTCTTCTCCCATTGATGTGCCTTATCTCCAAGGGAGAAAGGGAATAGTCTTAGCTTAAAACCGTATTCGAAGACACCGTTCATCTTGGTTAGCCCGCATATTCTATCAAATTGATCAATATGATCCAACGGGTCCTCCATAGATAGGCCGTGGAATTTGTTACCTTGAACCATATTGATCAATCCCGCCTTCACTTCAAAGTTATTGTTCTCCACCGGAGGGGCTTGGATCCCTTGCCGGTTTTGATGAGCGTTGGCGGCATCACCCGCGCCCACCACGTTTGGATCCCTTGGGGGATGGTTAGGGGCTCTCACTTGCCGGGTGGGTGGTGGTGGGACGTGTGGAGCTTGGCCACTTTGGGCGTGGTGGTTTCCATTACCACCATTGCCTTGTTGATTGGCAAATGGCCCGTTGTTGTTACCAACCGGTATGTCGTCCAAGTTATCCATACCCAAACGTTCGACGTGAAGTTGTCTTTCCCTTTGTCTCCTTGCTCTAGTTCCTCGATCCAATAAGTGAATGTCGTCCCATGCTTGAACTAGGTTGTCCTCGCCTCTAGAACGGGTATGCATGCACCTATAAGGTAGAGATAGCAACAAGAAGTGAAAGAGATTAGTAACAAAAGTATAAAGAAAGCTTAATCTCAAGAAGATCTAAAATCTTAATGTTGAAAGCTAAACCCGATTGGCAACGGCACCAAATTGATAGTAGGTCTTTTTGTCTATCTAGATATCAATTCTCTAGATGCTAAGTAGCATAAGAGGTATAAAATCCAATGGGTTAAGTTCCAAAACACAAAGAATACATAGAACTATTCAAGTTAAGCGAATATGATTTGGTTTTGAGATTAATTCTAGCAATCTAAATCAAAAGTAACAAGAAATAATTTTAAATACTTACCTTACTTACCTTGGACATGATTGGCTTTGAGCAAGAAAGGAAATCGCGTCTTTTTGATCTTGACTGAGTTTGAATTCTCTCTTAGGTACTTTGGTCTTCACTTGAGATAGTGAGAATGTGGACTTGGGCTTGTCTAGACAAAAGGGGTCAGAATTCATGAGTCTTAGAGTTTGGGCCGCTTGCTTGTTCTTGACAATCTTTAAGTGTCTCGGTCCATGCTTGTAGACAATGAGCCTCCTTAGACGTCTTCTCTTGGTCTTGTAAGTGATAATGATCTTTTATCATCTTCTCTTGATCAGCTTGATGGATGGCTTGCATAATACTTTGGTTGTACTTGTGTTGGAGGATCCTAGCTCTTTGTCTTTTCATAGCTCCTTGATGAATGGTCGGTACTTCCACAGCTTGTAGTTGTGGCTCGGTTAAGTCTGGTTCAGCTTGATTGACCTCATCATTCTCTCCCTCTTCAAATGGTTTTGGCCCCAAAATTGGATCATCTGCATGATAAGGAGTTAGGTCAGATACATTGAAAGTAGAAGAGATGTTAAACTCACCTGGTAATTCGAGTTTGTAGGCGTTATTGTTGATCTTTTCTAGGATCTTGAATGGGCCATTTCCTCTTGGTGTGAGCTTCGAACTCCTCTGGTTTGGAAATCTTTCATGTCTCATGTGCAGCCACACCCATCCTCCTAGTTCAAGCACAACTTCTTTGTGTCCTTTGTTGGCATGCTTCACATATTGCTTGTTCCTCTTCTCTAAGTTCCTTCTAGTTCAAACACAACTTCTTTGTGTCCTTTGTTGGCATGCTTCACATACTGCTTGGTCCTCTTCTCTAAGTTCTCCTCCGCCTTTTGAGGAAGCTTTTTTGACAAACTCAGCTTTCTTTTCTCCATCGAAGTGATAGTAGGTCTTTTTGTCTATCTAGATGCTAAGTAGCATAAGAGGTATCGAATCCAATGGGTTAAGTTCCAAAACACCAAGAATACATAGAACTATTCAAGTTAAGCGAATATGATTTGGTTTTGAGATTAATTCTAGCAATCTAAATCAAAAGTAACAAGAAACAAGGATTAGCAATATTAAAACGAGGCTAGCTGCAATATTAAAAGGCGAATCCAAGGATGAGGTTATGGAAATAAGATGATCCCATAGCTAATTCATGATGCTCAATACTCAAACAATGCTAATCCCTATGTTAAGATCACTAATTATGACTAATCCTCTCTCAAGGTACTAATCACTTTGCTAATCATTAAATCAATAACAAATTCTCATTTGTGATAGAATGATTAGCAAGCATTAAATTCAACATTCAAATCAACCTATAAACACCCTAGACAACTACTCTCCTAGGCTAGAAATTTTTATTTCTTACTAAGTTCTTCGGGGAATTTCATCAAACACCTTGTGGGTGTGAAATTCCCTAAAGCCTAGATTGATTATCTCTAACCTAATCTAGCATTAAGCACACTTAGCAAGAAGGGAAATTGGTAATTCTAACCCTAAACATCATAAATCAACCATTGGATCACCTTAAATCTACCTCATTCCAAGATCCTAAGAGACTACTCACTAATCATGATGGACCCAACAAATCTTATGAAGAAGATGTTAAATCTCATGATTAGATGATGATTTGATTAAGAAAGAAGAGATAAAAGATAGAGATCAAGAAATCCAAACTTAAATTGCATAAATAAAAGAAGATGTTTCTTACAAATCACAAGAACACTTAGAACCCTAAAAAGAAGGTTTTTAGCTTAGAGAAAAACTTAGATCAAAGAAAATTAGGTTTAAAATATTTATACTGAATAGTGGCGAACCGGGTCAACCCGGAACAAACCGGGTGTTGACCCGGTCGGGTCTGGATTGGACTGGCTTTCAAGAGTTTGTACCGATCGAGTCTGGGTCGGCACAAGTCGATCGGTACAAAATCCTTGTCGTGCGGTCAACTGAATGTTGAGTGAAGATTGGGTCGGCTAAAAGGAATAGATGGTCGATGCAAGGTGCGACGGGTCGTGTGCGGGATGAGTTTTAGCCGGCATAATATCGATCGGTATGTTTTGCTGTAGTTGTGCCGACCTGTAGTACCGACCGAGAGCGGGTCGGTACTAATCTTCTTGAGTATTTGTGCCGGGTTGAGCCAGGTCGGTACAGGTGGACTCCTCAGGTCGGTATTGGCTTCTGTCTCCATACCGATCGAGACGTGCCGGCTGGGGGTTGATCGGTGCAAGACGGGAAGAAGGAGTACGCCGAGTGAGAATGGCTGATCCGGAAGGATGTGCCGATCGGCTCTGGGTCGGTACAGGTTTAGCTGTGGGTCGGTATTAGCTTATGTCCCAGTACCGATCAAGGATACCGACCCAGGACCGGTCGGTACAGTCTTCTACAATTCGCCGTTTTTGCCTTAGCCATTTCCTCTTGCTTCGAACCCGATCAAGCTTGGTTCCAAAGTCTCCAATCACCTCCAAGATGTCTCCAAATCCCTAGAAATAACTCCAAAACATGCAAGACTCACTACGACCTAATGCAAAACACCTTAAACTCTAATCAAGGCTAAAACACTAAGAAAATGCTATGAGACATATGCAAAAGAAGTAAAACCTAAGATAAATGAATGCATAGATGATGCAAATTATGACAATATCACTAAGCTCACAGCTTCAGCTGGTGCAAGTGGAGACAAATCTAGTGGAGTGGTTGGATTGAACCCATAAACAATCTCGAATGGAGACATCTTTGTAGCTGAATGTCGAGCTCAGTTGTAAGCGAACTCAATGAAGAGGAGGAATTCCAGCCAATTTTTCTGATTCTTCCCACTAAGCAAAGTAGATAACGTCCTGTTGACCACCCCGGTTTGGTCATCTGCTTGGGGATGACAAGTTGTAGAGAACAAGAGCTCGGTTCCTAGCTTCTTCCACAAGGTCCTCTAAAAGTGGCTTAGGAACTTGATGTCTCGGTCAAAAACTATAGTTCTTGGCACTCCATGTAAACGAACTACCTCTTTAAGGAATAGGTCCGCGGTCTGGGATGCATTGTTCACCTTAGCAAATGTTTGAAATGCACAATCTTGGATTCTGTCTACCACAACGAAGATGGAGTCTTTGTGGTGAATCTTTGGTAATCCTAGCACAAAATCCATTGAAATGTCGGCCAATGGTGCTGTAGGAATCGGCAAAGGTAAGTACAATTCGTGAGGATCCACTCTAGACTTGGGCTTTCTTGCAGACCACGCATCTAGCCCAATAAGCTTCTATGGTCTTCTTGAGGTGCGACAGTAGAAATGCTTTTTCACCACGGCCAGCGTCTTTTCTACTCCGAAATGCCCCATAAGTCCTCCTCCATGAGCTTCTCGGATATTCAAATCCCTAAGAGAACATTGCGGCATGCAAAGCCTCTTTTCCCGGAACAAGAAACCTTCATGAATGTAGAACTTCCCATGAGCTCCTTTACTACACTCCTTGTAACTTTGTTCTATGTCTGGATCATCTTGGTAAAGCTCCTTAATATACTCAAAACCCATGACCTTGGCCTCCATTGTTGCGATAAGCGCATGCCTCCTAGAGATAGCATCAGCCACTATGTTCTCCTTGCCCTTCTTATATTTAATGACGTATGGAAAAGTTTCACTGAACTCCATCCACCATTCATTTCTTCTCTTAAGATGGATATGACTGTTGAGATGTTTGAGTGTTTCATGATCCATACGAACCACAAACTCTCTTGATAGGAGAGAGTGTTGCCAAGTCTCCACTGCTCAAACTAGCGCATATAACTCCTTGTCATAAGTAGGGTAGTTCAGCGTAGCTCCTCCTAACTTCTCACTGAAAAACGCTATTCATAGAGCCCTTGCTTCGTCTTGAAGGCAGTCTTCGATCCATTCATCTCCTTCTTTCATTCTCACTTGATGGTATCCACTCTTAAGGTTGATCTTTGAGAACAAGGTGGCTCCACTGAGTTCATCAAGCATGTTGTCTAGTCTTGGAATCGGATGCATATACTTGATGGTGGTGTTGTTGATGGCTCGGTAGTCTACATACATACGCCATGAGCCGTCTTTCTTAGGCACGAACAGAACATGAAGCGCACAAGGACTAAGGCTTTCCCTCACGTATCCTTCGTCTAGTAGCACTACAAGAAAACACAGTTTTTGCGACCCCCGAAAAAGTCACAAAATGGTCGCAAATGAAAAAAAGTAGTCGCAAATATTTAGTCGCTAAATACAGTGGTCGCAAAACATACGCTCTTTTGCGACGACACAGTGACTCCCAATATCAGTCGTAATTTAGAAACTAATATGTGACTCTCATTATCAGTCGTAATTTAGAGACTGATTTGCGATTACCAGTAAAAACAAAAGAAAAAAAAAAAAATTCGATTCAATATCCGAAAATTAAAATTCCGATTCAATATCCGAAATATCAAAAACCAAAATATCCAAAAATATGAAAAAAAATTCCGATATCGTCGACTTCAACTCCATCGTCCACGTGTACTTCCTCTCCCCCGGACTTCGATCTCCGCTTCCCACTTGTACTTCCTTTCCGTGTTAGTCATGAAGTCTCCTTGACTTGCCGTGTTGAGTGCCATCTTGAACTTCTCATCAACTCGTCTGTAGAATATGTTTAACAAACTCAACTCGGTGAAACCATGGTGAGGGCATTCTCTCTTGTATTCCTTGAAACGTTTCGTAGCCCCGTAGAATGATTCTTGTTGAAATTCTGAGATTTTGCTTCTCATCTGTTCCAATCTATCTTTCGGGTAAAAGGGCTTCAAGAAAGCTCTCTTGTATTCATCCCAAGTAGTGATTGCTCCTACTGGAAAAGACTTCATCCATTTGTAGGCTTTCTCAACCAAAGAGAATGAGAATAAAGTGCACTTCAAGTAATCTTCAGGAACTCCATTGGATCTCCTTGTACTGCAGATTTCTTTGAACCTTTCGATATGATCAATGGACAGCTCCTCATCTAACCCACGAAATTGATGCTGCTCCGCCAAAGCAATGAGTTTTGAGCTGATCTTAAACTCTCCATGAGGTGGTGGAGGGCAGATTGGTTGGCGTTTTGTGAAGAAGACATCTAATGAATCAAACTCTTCGATTGTCCGGTTTTGAGAATCCATCTCCATACGTTTCCTAGATGCTCCTTCAAGGACGTCTATCTCTTACTCAAGCTAACCTGAAACACACAGAGATAGAAAATAGTAATGAAAATAAAAAATAAAAAATAAAAACGAAAAACGAAGTACCTTAGACTGAACTCTAGTCTGAAACTCGTAGGCAATTGTAATGGTCCCTGGCAATGGCGTCAAAAACTTGATACACAAAGTTTTAAACCCTGACATAATTCTGCAAGTGCACAGAAAACGCAGTAGTTCTTAGGGGTCGAATCCACTAGAGACCAAAGAATCACACTACGAGTTTATGAGAATCGAGTTAAGCTAAGATGAAAAAATATGAGGTTTTGTTTTAGGGCTATGAATAGTGACGAAAATAACAATAAATAAACTTAAAAGCAAATAAGAACAATGTAAAATCACTAGACAAAGTACTAGGCATCGGAAACTTCGCAAAGTAACATAGATCGATTTAATTGGATAAATTAAACATAGAATTTCAATAAATATGTTATGAACTCGAATCACGAATGATTAATTAACCTATTTCAGCAGCGCCAATATTATGTTTAACCAACTTAAATCACTTAACTCCCGCTAGTAATTAAGTAGTTAAACATGCCACTACAAGAAAACTGCCCATTCCAGACGGATTTCCGACAGATTTGAGCCGTCGGATCTATCTCCTCGGGAATCGAAATCCGTCGGAAATCCCTCGGACTTTTCCGACAGATTTCCGAGGACCTAATACCCTCGGGAAAATTCCGAGGGATTTCCGAGGACCAGTCCTTCCGGGATAATTCCGAGAGATTTCCGAGTACTAGTTCGTCTGGTATAATTCCGAGGGATTCCCAACGGGCCAAATACCGACTGTTTTCCGAGGGATTTAGGATCGATCGATCCAAAAAGATGGGATCGATCGAGCTTGTTATTTGGTCGATCCACCGAATCCGTCAGAAATTATTTTATATTTATTATTTTATTTTAAAAAAAAAATTCGAATTTTTAATTATTAAATTATTTCTAAAAAACAATTATTAAATAATTAAAATTAAAAATTAGTTATTTAATTAAAAATCTTATAAAATTAAATTAATTATTAAATAATTATTGGAAAATTGTTGGAAAATTACAAAAAAAAAAAACTGAATCAAAATAAATAAGGCAGGAAATCGTCGAACTTTGATTTAAAGAAACCCGCCAATTTCCCGATCTTCGTTTTCTGAGTCGAGAGCTCGTCCTCCAAAGTCGTGACCTTCTCCTTGAGCTCTTTGATTTGCCAAATAATTTCTTCATCCATCGGGAATCCGGTCGAAGAAGTTGAGGGTTGGGTCGCAATTTTACCCAACCCTGGCTGACGACATTTTTTAACGAGTACCTCCTACAAAAACGATACAAAAAACATTAGATCTTATTAACAAATAAATATCTAAATTGAAATGATAATCTATAATTATTACTTACCCCGAGCACTAGGTCGTTGATCTCGGCCCGAGTGAGGTCGTTGGAACCGGTGATGCCGTCCTGCAATCTCTGGGTCAGGATCTCGTCTTGCGCCTTCGTCACCTTTTCGACGATCTCCCTGACGGCAGGATCTTGAATTTGGCCAGTCTTCTTGTTGGTGTGCGTCCTCACCATCACTTTCAGGTGATCCGGAACTTTGCCGTCTTCCTCCGTCTAGAAAATAACTAAAACTGTTAGTTTCTAATAAATATATTAAAAACGATATTTGAAAATAACTAAAAACACCAAAATACTTACCATTTCGATTTTAGTTTTTTTTAAGCTCTTCGCTCCGTTGTTGTGGACAGTGGATCCCTTCCCTTCTCGGGTACTCTTCCGGTTCTTGGAGTTAGTCTGAGAGAGAGATTCGGTCTCGGGCTCTTCCTAGTACGGGATGTAGTCCTTCCACACATCCGCGTTCAAGCCTTTTGGTTTATCTCCACCTTTTCTCCAAACATGCTTCCACTCGTACATGTTGTGCGAGAATTGCGTGGAAGCCTCCGTGAAAAAAGCCGTCTCCACCGTTTTCGTGATGGTAGACTTCCAATTAAATACTTGCTACAAAAGAAATAGAATTAAAGATGTTAAAAAATCTCAAAATATATAACATAAATTAGATAAATTATAACTTACCGCAAACGTTCGAAATCAAGTGTTTTTTTCGTCATCTCAAATATCCGAAAATTTCCGACGCGGTTTGTCGAGGATGGAGTGCAACATCTTCACAACCGACTTGCTAATGCCATTCTCGGATATTCCAAACCTATAAAAAAACAAATTAAGAATTCTTAACTAAACAAAAATAATTAATAATTAAGAAAAAAAAAATTACCAAGTAGATCTCGGAATGCGGAGGTCTGGATCGAGATTTGTGAGTAATTCTCGTCCCGGCTGTTGGACTAGCTCGTCAACGGTCATGATCAGAGGATGAGCTTCACTGTGACTATCCGGAATAGGAGGCATAGGAGGCGCAGAAGGCGGAATAGTACTCGGGTTCGGAGTTGCGGAAGTGCTCCTCCGCCTTGATCCCCCCGATCCGCCATCACGTGCGGTGTGGAAATAACCGTACGACCTACAAAAATAAAAACAGAATAATTGAATCAATTAAAAAAACATCTAAAAAATCATAAATATTTTTTAAAAAAACAATAAAACGTTATTGAAAATTTGACTTTTCAAAAACATTTTAAAAATTAGATTTATAGCAATTTTTTAATATAAAAAACATTTTTTTGAAATCGAATAAATTATAATAAATTCAACAAAATCTAATCGAAAATCTAAAATTCTAATTACAATTATAAAAAACATTTTATAAAAATAGATTTATAAAAAAAATTATAAAAATAGATTTATAAAAAACGTTTTTAAAAATTAGATTTATAAAAAACGTTTTAAAAACTAGATCTATAAAAATACGTTTTTAAAAACTAGATTTACAAATCTAATTCCAAAAAACCTTTTTAAAAAACAAATCTAACCAAAAATAATCTCTCTAACCTAACAACAAATCTAATTCCAAAAAACAACAAATCTAACTACAAATAATCAACAATCTAATTCCACCAAAAAATCTAATTCCACCAAAAAAACTAATTCCTTAGCCTAAATCCACAATCTCTCTAACCTAACAATAAATTAAGAACAATTCTAACAAAATAAAAATCATAAAAAATTAAAAAAAATTAAAAAATACCCTTTCTCCATCGGAATGGCGGCAGCGGTGGCGTGGAGGCGGCGGCAAGGCGTGAAGAAGAGAGAAGAAGGAGAGGAGGGGAGAGGAAAGGAAAGGAGAGGAGAGGAAGAGAGAAGAAGGTTTCGCGGAGAGGAAGGAGAGGAGAGGAGAGGAAGAAGTAGAGAGAAGAAGAGAGAAGAAAATGAAAGAGAAGAAGATGAATCGCATTGATATGATTAAAGATTTCCAATCGAAGAACTCCTCCTCGGAAGTTGCATCCAACCGGAAAGTAGGGGGCAGTGATTTCCCGTTTGCCATTACATGCAACTCCTTACGGGAACAAATATCTAACAAGTCCAATATGGCCTTCAAATTATCTTTCGTCTTTCCTTGCACATTTATAACAGTGTTCATGATGTTGTCGAAAAAGTTCTTTTCAATGTGCATCACATTTAGATTATGGCGCAGCAAATGGTCTTTCCAATATAGCAAATCCCATAATATACTTTTCTTGTGCCATGATAAGTAGGATTTTTCTTGTGAATCAATGCTAAATATGCTCTTGTCATTGCAATATTTTAGGTGTCAATCCAATTGGGGTTTGTTCAATGCAACAAGAATGCAAGAAACTCTATAATCCAAGCAAACAAGTGTGGTTTTGGTTTTCTAACAACCTAATGATTCAAATTAAACAAGTGAACAAGTAATAGCACTAAAAACGATTAAGACAATGATTAAAAGAGGATCTTTGGGCAAGACAATTGATTTGGGGAATTCTTGAGTTAAGCAATGATGTCTATCCAATCACAAAAGTGCATTTCCTTAAGCCTAGAACACTAATCAAGATTAGCCTAATATCTTAGCACTAATCAATTCACTAATTACAAAATCAAGATCAAATTCTCATTTGTGAAAATGTAATTAACAAGCATTAATCATAAGTTCTATTAGCCAAGATTCACCTTAGACATTCACTCTCATGAGCTAAGTATGAAAATCTCTTATTTAGTTCATTTGATAATTTCATCAAACACCTTGTGTGCATCAAATTCCCTATGATCTAGATTAACTATCTCTAGCCTAATCTAGCATTAAAACCACTAAATAAGAAAGGAAATAACATCATTACTAGACATCAAAGATTAACAAAAGAAATCCCTAATCTACCAAACCCAATGATCCAAAAGGGATCTACTCACTAATCATATTGAAACCCTCAAATCCCATAAGAAAAGAGATAGATTTCATGATTAGATGATTGACAATGAAAAAGATTATAGAAATTAAGAAACTAAGACTTTTAATTTCATAAAACTCAAGATATCTCTTACAAAATGTTTAGAACCCTAAAAAGAGGTTTCTTTGCTCAAGAACAAGAGAAAAGAAAAACATATATCATGAAAAATTAGGTTTTCAAGTATTTATAAGGTTTTTGGGCGAACCGGATCAACCCGGGACAAACCGGGTATTGACCCGGTCGAATCTGGTCTTGAGTGGCTTCACACCGACCAGGTGCACCTGATGGTTGGGTCGGTGTTTCTTCTGGGTTTGTGCACCGAATGGTTGCACCTGATGGTTGGGTCGGTGTGGAGGATGTTTGTGTTGCACCGGTTGGTAAAACCGCGATATATCCTGGAATTCATGTCCGAATGGCTTCAAACTACCTCCAGTCGNATAAGAAAAGAGATAGATTTCATGATTAGATGATTGACAATGAAAAAGATTATAGAAATTAAGAAACTAAGACTTTTAATTTCATAAAACTCAAGATATCTCTTACAAAATGTTTAGAACCCTAAAAAGAGGTTTCTTTGCTCAAGAACAAGAGAAAAGAAAAACATATATCATGAAAAATTAGGTTTTCAAGTATTTATAAGGTTTTTGGGCGAACCGGATCAACCCGGGACAAACCGGGTATTGACCCGGTCGAATCTGGTCTTGAGTGGCTTCACACCGACCAGGTGCACCTGATGGTTGGGTCGGTGTTTCTTATGGGTTTGTGCACCGAATGGTTGCACCTGATGGTTGGGTCGGTGTGGAGGATGTTTGTGTAGCACCGGTTGGTAAAACCGCGATATATCCTGGAATTCATGTCCGAATGGCCTCAAACTACCTCCAGTCGACAGCTAACTCACTGGGCTACAACGTTTTTGAAGACCACCGAAACTAATTCGGATTGGAGACCCTTATTTCGGCCAGATATTTCAGGCACGTCGGGTGGCTTCGGCTGGTTTGGGTGAGATAAGTGTTACACCGAGTGGTTGGGTCGGTGTAGGAGGTCGGTACTGTGCATGGGTTTGTGCACCGGATGCATGGACCGGTGTGGATGGGTCTCATGTGGTGCTTAGCTTCTGATGGCACACCGCTTTGTTGCACCGGACGGTTGAGTCGGTGTTGTCGAAGCTGTCTCGGCCAGGCGGACACATCTCTGGTAAAATAGCCGTATCTCCCGAGCCATACATCCGAATGACCTGAATCCAACTCCAGTAGACAGCTAACTCCTTTCTCTACAACTACAATGAAGACCGTTGAAGCTAACTCAGATCGCAAGGCCTTCGTCCAGCCACAGCTTTGAGACACCTCGGGTGAACTCTTCCTTCTCTTAAGCTCAATCACTCCAATCATCTCAAATGTCTCCAAAACACCTAGAAACACTCCAAATGAATGCAAGACTCACTAGAACTTAATGCAAAAGCTAAACCCTAATTTAGACCAAAACACTAAGAAAATTATGAAAGATACATGCATGAAACCCAAAATACTAAGCTAGATGCATACTAAAATGGGTAAAATATGGGAATATCAGGCCAATTGTGGTACTCGCCACAACTGTCAACGGGTAATGCACATTACCCCCGCATGAAACTGTATTCTCAGCACCAAAATCTCTCAACTGAGTCATAATATAATTCTCATCTAACTCAGGAGGTGGACCATCAAAAACTTTTTTGTTCTTTCTAAACAATGTTGTGTTCCGACGATATGGATGAGCATGCGGTAGAAATCGTCGATGACAATCAAACCAAGAAGTCTTACGTCTGTTCTTCAATTGGAACGTATCAGTGTTATCTTGACAATACGGACAAGCCAACCTTCCATGCGTCGACCATCCATATAGCATACCGTATGCTAGGAAATCACTTATGGGCCACATAAGTACCGCACGCATCATAAAATTCTGTTACAGGGAAACATCGAACGCTTCTACACCATTTTTCCACAACATTCTCAACTCATAAATTAATAGCTACAAGAAAATATCAAGGGATCTCTTAGGATGCTCTGGACCGGGGACGAGGATCGTGAGGAACAAAAACTCTTGTTTCATGCACAAAGTTGGCAGCAAATTGTAAGGTGTGACGATTACTGGCCACAAAGAATATTGCCTCCCATGCTTTCCAAAAGGGTTGAATCCATCCGTAGATAATCCGAGGTATACGTTCCTTGGCTCACACGCAAAACTAGGATAAACCTCTTGAAAATGTTTCCATGCTTCTGCATCTAAGGGATGCGCAGTCTCTCCATCTGAGTTATGTTATGCATGCTTGCGGTTGATAGAGGCGATCTTCTATCCTTACATCCTTTGTATAATGGCTCCTTAGACGCATCTAGCATATCAAAAAACTCCCGCGCTTCTAAATTTGGTTCCTCTATCTTGTTACCATCCTTAACATGATACGATGCTATGTTTTCACGAAACCCATCATTCACCATCTGAGTGTAACCTGCGTTTACATCTACTTCCGGTGTTGGTTCTTTTAACCTAGTACCCAAAGTACCACCAAACCTATCCGATGTGCTACCATAATTACCATAATATTGCACCATTGAATCAGTTTCTCTATGGGTATACAAAATCTTGTAACCAGGCATAAATCCAGTCTTATATAAATGCTTCCTTAATACCCTAACAAAGACTAATTTATGATTCTGACATTTAGTACAAGGACAATACATATTACCGTATTCCGATGTCATGCTATTGTTTGACGCAAAGTTCATGAATCCTCCACACCTTGTGCAAACTCATCCGTCAATTCCCCCGACGCGGGATCACGCAGAGGTTTGTCCATCCATGATCGAAAATAAGACATTGTGTAAATTTTGTTTGCTTTGTGTTTGTTGTGAATGTTGTGAATGAGGGGGAGAAATATTTATAGAGAAATATTCAACGAATTTTCGACGGATTTTTAAATTTTAAACAGCTATATAACAGCTACTATAACAGATACATTAACGTATATATATACGTCGGAAATCGGTCGGCAATTTCCCACCGATTTCCGACGGACTTAAAACGGCGGAAAATTCTGACCGATTTTTCGAGGGAATTCCGGCGAGTATAAATTCGTCCAAATTTTGTCGGAATATTCCGACCAATTTCCGACGACCCTCGAACTGTCAGAATTTTCCGACCGATTTCCGAGGAAATCGATTCCGTCGGAATTCCGATATCTCGTTGGAAATGTGCGTGTTTTCTTGTAGTGTGCATAAATAGTTCAAATTAGATATGTTCAGAAAGTTTAATAACTCAACTCCCACCTCTTATCACACTTTGCTCATCTAAATCAATTCAAATAATTTAACAACACTTTCGGTGAGTAAACATACTTATGAGAAGTAGCTAGATGGTCAATCAAGCAATAAGCATTAAACATAAATTTAGATGAAGAACTTTAAAGATAATCCCAAATCTAAAAATCTAACAATCAATCCATGAACTCATTGAATACCGATAACCTAGCGAGGGAACTACTCACACATGACCAGAGATAAAACACAGAGAGATATAGAGCAATTCATAATCATAAACTTCAAATAAAAGCAAGAGGGTTTAGAAATCTTCTCTATATCGAGATACAAAGGCGAGATCTTCTCTTGAGAAGCTCTTGAATCGAAAAACTATGAAAAACTTATAAAAATCGTGTATGATGATAAGGGGGGCGTGGCTGTGTTTATTGTGGTGGCTTCTAGCTAACAAGAGGCTAACATGAGTCAATGGTTCTCAGACGGTTTCTCTTGCGGTCTGACATCACTATGTCCCACAAAATGAGAGCTTTGTCAGTGAGTTGAACCACAACTAGTGCTACTCTCATTGGACCAGGATGGTTGTAATAGTAAAAAATGTGGTCCATTCTCTTTTCCTAGTCAATGTACGCTTCCAGATCAACTTTTCCAACGAAGCTTGGTGCGGTTAGCTTGAAATTGTTATGACTTTACCTAAAGGGATGTGTATACTCTTCATCATCGTCCTCTCCACAATCATCCTTTTGCAAACGTCTTCTTTGGCCTCTGGTTTATTGGTAAGGAAGGTAAGGCTCATCGTCTTGAGATACGTCGGTTTCTATGTGTTTTGTGGTGGTTGGCTCGTTGATATGGACACCATTGTGCCTTGTTGTCGTTCTGGTGTGCTGAGTTGAACCAAATATTAAATTTGATCCAAGGCCGCCAACATTGCGAATATGTTGCATTGGCGCTCTAGGAGCTTCTCCACACGAGTGATCCGGTGATATACTTGGTTTTTACCGTTTTCTAACACATGTTTTGGTGTCTCTTTTGAGTCTTCCGGGAAATTTTGACACAAGATAGAGCTGTGAATTAGCTTTCATTTGCAAGTTGTTTGAAGACAATCCAACGGTGCGATCAAACGTTATACTCAATTTACTGAAGTGAGGAAATCTTCCGGGAAAAGTAGAGACAAATCCCATAGAGCATTGCAATGCAATCACTGCTCAAGGAGAAATGAAAAATATACCTGAGTTGAAGAATGAGTTGGAAGCACATGCTGTTGCAGCAAAGAAGAAACACGATATCAATACCCCACCACCATATGTTCCTAAGGTGCCATACCCTATGCCACCCAGACAACTCATGAAGCCTATTAGTGCAGAGAAGCTGAGTGGTTTTGATAAGTTGGTGAGGAGGATTCCCCATGAGATCTCGTTTGAAGAAGCCTTGGAAGACCGACCTCTGTTAGATTTCTTCCAAAATTGCAAAGAGACTCTAGAAGAGGTTAAGGCACTCTTCATCAAGGCAAGGAGCACACCGGCACCAATGAAGCAGTTGTCTAAGATGGTAGACCCTGAGAAGTTTTATATTCCATGCTCTATCTTTGGAGTTGACTTTAAAGAATCTCTTGTCGATTCTGGATCTAGCATAAATCTCATGTCGAAGGCTATGGCAAAGAGGTTGGGAACTACTGATATAAGACCTCCTAATGCGACTCTTGCATTTGCGAACTCTTCCACCACGACTCCATATGGTACCATCCCTGATTTGCTTGTTAAAGTAGGAGATTGTCTGGTTCCTAGTGATTTTCAGGTCGTGGAGATGAGTGAAGGTTCTAAAATGCCTTTAATTCCTAGAAGACCATTCATGGCCACAGTGGGTGCAGTTCTGGACATGCCCAATAAGAGAATCTCATTCTCTAACATAAACAAAAAGGTCTTCTACAAAGCCATCCCCAATAGAGGAATTCCCGAACACGTCTCATGCATCACTGCTGTCATATCAGAGAAGCTGGAAATTGATTTAGGGAAAGAGCCCCTTGATGGAAATCAAGTCAAGGAAATCTTAGGTGATCCCCTTATCATCACTAAGAACGACATCATAAAGGCTAAGGCTAAAGCAAATGGGAAGGTGAAGAGCAAAAGAGTCAAGGGAGATGCATATATGACTTTGATCCCTCAGAGGTGTGATAGAGACTCAAATGAGTATGAGGTGAAGTTCAAGGGAACCTCGAAGCCATTCTCTAAGGTTAGAGCAATTCTCACTTCAGAGCTGAAGGAGAAAGGAAAAGATGATGTAAAAGGGATGATGATTGATGGTGGGACCTGTTTCGGGGCAAGCTCTCACGCTCTTCCTGACTGATACCCGAGCCAAAGTCAAGCCATGCGACGTTAAACAAGCGCTTGGTGGGAGGCAACCCACCGGTAAGTGTACATATCTTATCTTTTCCTTTGTTTTTGCTTTCACTAACATTTTCTAATTTTTAGTTTGGAGTCTAAGTGTCTCAGGTAAAAAAAAAAAAAAAAAAAAACGGCAATCGATCGAAGCAAGGCGTGCATCGATCGATGCCGGAGTCTCCAAAGAGCGGCAATCAATCGATGCAAGGCGTGCATCGATTGGATGACTCACTGTTGAACATGATTCACAGCAGTTCAGTGCACAAAGAAGACTAGGAAGCCAAGAAAAAGTTCTTATTGACGGGTATTCAGCTGAAACATGTTGTAATATGATGGTTATAGACAGTTTATAGGTTTGAAGATGGTTGTTGGTAAGATTCTCAGAAATGACTGCAGGTTTCATAACAAAGGTTGCAGGTTTCTGGATTGAAGAGGTTGCAGATTTCTGGAATAATTTCATAGAAGGCACAAGTGGGTTTGAGATGATGACATTGAAGTGGTTCAATTGGATCTCTAAAGGAGAAACAGAAAGAGGCAAGTGCAGGTGATGCATGATCTGTTTCAAGGTTGTTGACTTCAAAAATGTGAAAGTGTTGTGTATCTAGCGTGATATACAACTCATCTCAAACTGGTGTTAGCAACGAAAAGGAGTCCTAGAGAGGATGCAAGTGCAGAGAAGAAAGCTGCATTTGGAAGACAACAAAGAAGAAGTTTAAGTTGACATAAATACAGAGCCATTTGTCAACATATCGTATATTCTTATATATTGTCTGTATTCATGATAATGTTTAAAGATTAGGATATAAGCTATAGAAATAATCAGTTTTATTATACATGAAAATGTTGTTTTACCTTGTGAAGATGTAAACTTAATGTGCAAGTTTACAAGTCAAACAAAGGTCAAACAAGAGCAAACTATAGTTAGTGTAAGTTACTATGGTTGGGTTATGCTTTTGGGACCACAAAAGCCAGAGATAAGGTTCTT
>PKMM01003507.1:982372-1001670 GCA_002933915.1 Eutrema heterophyllum | reverse complement strand
GATCTATATAATCTATTGCGTGAATTCTGGAGTTCTTGTGTTCGACCCCTACATATACTACAACAACTGCTTTAGTACTTTTAGGGTATTAATTTGAGCATATCAAATTTGGCGCCGTTGCCGGGGACTCAATTTGGCCATTAGATTTTAGCTAAGAATTTCGACTAAGCTCGTCGGTATCGATCGATACTACCCAGTGTCGGTCGATACTCGTCGAATTTTTTTTATTTTTGTTACTTACGTTCTTGATCTTTTGTGTTTCAGGTTGCATGCCTAATCGAGAAACCAGGAGATACAAGAACACTCAGCTAGTTGATCTGTCAAACGAGCAGCTAGCACTTTTGGAACGCACAAACAGGAAAGCAAAGACGCCAGCAGAGATGAACAATCCAGTGGTTTTGATTCGTGATGAGGCTGGAGCTTTGAGAGACCAAGAGGGTCATTTGTGCAATGAGAGGGGGCAACGACTTGATGAAGATGGAAACATCATTGTCCCTCCAGCTGTTGTGAATGTTAAGAATAATGTGGTTGATAGTGGTAGGACAATTGGAGAGTACAATAGGCCTGATCAGTTTTATGCCAATCGATCAGCGATTCGCCCATCTGCTTTCCAAAGGAATGACTTTGAACTGAAACCTGCATACTTCACTCTTGTGGGTCAGCACCCTTTTCATGGTTTTCCTCATGAGCACCCCATGGATCATATTGAGAGGTTTGAGGACTTGGTCACTAGCATCAAGTACAATGGAGTGTCCAATGATTACCTCCTCTGTAAGGTTTTCCCATACTCTCTTGGTGGGGATGCAGCTTACTGGCTGAAGCAGTTACCTCCTGGATCGCTGACAACTTGGGAGGAGATTAAGAACGCGTTCCTGAACAAATTTTATGATGATGAGAGATCCGAAGAGCTCAGGAACAAGATCTCCCAGTTTTCTCAGGGAACGACTGAAGCGTTTAAGGCTGCTTGGATCAGATTCAGGTCATATCAGAGAGATTGTCCACATCACGGGTTCACTAAGGTTCAGTTGCTGGGTATCTTCTTCAGAGGGATTGATTGGAGGTATCAGATGGCTTTGGATGCTACGAGTAATGAGAATTTCAACACCAGGTATCCTGACGATGCTTATGTGCTTATTGAGAACTTTGCGTCTAGCAATAGAACCAAGAATGCAGACTTTAAGCGGAAGAAGCAGGCTGGGAATTTGGATGGATCGCAGATTGCTGAGGTTCAAGCCAAGCTGGATTCAGTGAACAATCTTCTGATGGGTAAGACGAAAGCTGTTCACTTTGCTGATGAGGATGAAGTGAAAGGTGTTAACTACATAGGTGGCGCTAGATTTCAAAGTCAAAGATATCAATACCCACCTCACCCACCCAAAACTCCAGAGAGCAATGTTGAGTCTATGTTTGAGCAGCTTCTTCAGGGACAGCAGAAGATGACAGTGAGCTTTAATGGGAAGATGGATGCTCTGTACACAGATCTGAATGGGAAAATCGAGGCTCTCAGTACTAGCCACAAGATGCTGGAAACTCAGGTAGCTCAGGTTTCAGCAGCTGTTAAGGGAAAGATGGTTCATGCACAGAATGAACAAGTCAATGCGATCACCTTAAGAAGTGATGAAGAGGTCGATCTAGGAGTGAAAATTGGCCTAACTGCAAAGAATCTCGTCGATGACGACGATGAGGCTCCCGAAATCGCCCCAGTATCGATCGATACCACCCAGCATCGGTCGATACCCGTCCAAGGATCTGCCAAAGACGTTTCGACACAACAAGTATCGACCGACACCACCCAGTGTCGATCGACACCAGTGCAGATACTCTCCCGGGACATCTCAGAACCCCCAGTGTCGACCGACACAACACCTGTATCGATCGACACCACATCTGAAGAGATGACAGAGAAGCCTTGTATCGATCGATACCATTCTAGTATCGATCGACACCCCTCGCAGACTGAGCCAGAAAGTGTGAAAACATCCAAGATTGTCGAGGAAAGGGTTTACAAGCCTAAGGTGCCATATCCTATACCACCTAGACATCTCATGAACCCCATTTCTGCGGAGAAGTTGTTCGCTTTTGAGAAGATGGTCAGGAGGATCCCCCACACTATATTTTTTGAGAAAGCTTTTGAGAACCCTCATATAGCGTGTTACTTCCAAAATTTCAGAGAAACTGAGGAAGGGATCAAGGCACTCTTCATCAAGGCAAGAAGCACACCACCACCATTGAAGCAGCTGACTAAGAGGGAAGACCCAGGAAAATTTTCAGTTCCATGCTCTATCTCTGGAATTAAATTCAAAGGGTCTATCGTTGACTCGGGGGCTTGCGTCAAAGTCATGTCAAGGGCAATTGCAGAGAGAGTGGGAGCTGATATTCGTCCGCCCAAGACATCCCTCACCTATGCAAACTGTATCACCTCACTTCTAGACGGTACAATCCCTGATTTGATGGTTGAAGTAGGAGATTGTCTGGTTCCTACTGATTTCCAGGTTGTGGAGATGAGTGCAATATCTAGTACGCAGTTGATTCTTGGACGACCGTTCATGGCTATGGTTGGTGCCATTATGGACACACCCAACAAGAGAGTCTCATTCTCATACATTGACAAGGAGGTGTACTACAAAGCCATTCCTTCTAGAGGAACTCCCACATGTATCTCTTGCATCTATGTTGTCACAGGAGAGACGTTGGTAGTTGATAATCGGGAAGAGCCTCCTGACGTACCGACTGTCATAGACATTCTAGATCAACCTCGCTCTGTCATCATCAAGAAAGACGTCAAAACGGCTAAGGCAAAGAAGAAGGTAAGAAGCAAAGGAGTAAAAGGTGCTCCTTCTATGACTTTAATCCCTCATAAGTGTGATGGGGACTCGATTGAGTATAAGGTGAAGTGCAAAGGAACCTCAAAACCATTCTCCAAGGCTAGAGTCATTTTTACTCCGGAGCTGAAAAAGAAAGGAAAGGAGGTTATAGAGAGCATGTTGAGTAAAATTCTGCGTTTGCAAGTATCTAGCTGTGGAACTTGCATGGGAGTAAGCTCTCAACCTCGCCCTGACTGATCACCTGAGCCAAAATCAAGCTAATGACTAAAAACAAGCGCTTGGTGGGAGGCAACCCACTGGTAAGTTATACATAAGTTTTTCTATTATTTTTGTTTTTGATTTTTGGTTTTTGTGTCTTGTGTTTCACGTGAAGCAGATTCAAAAGAGCAGCATCGATCGACACCATCCACGCGACGAAGGAGCAGAAACTTGCTACGAGTATCGATCGATACCAGTGCTGTATCGGTCGACACTCATCACTATCTCGGGTAACTCCTTCGATTTTCACCGATCCACTCAGCTCTTCTGATTTCTTTTACCAACTCTTGACTAGATAACACCGGGGACAGTGTTGTTCAAGTCTGGGGGAGGTAGTTGCTGACAACGTGTTTGTTTTTCTTAGAGTCAGTCGTTTTTGTGTCAAATTTGTTTTATTGAGTCAAAATTTTGTTGGAGATTATGATCTTGTTCTTGAATCTATTGTTTTGACTTTGCTTCTGAGTGTCCACTGTTACAGAATCAAATACAGATCGACTAATGAAAAATCCAAAGGCTGACCAGTTAACTAGAAGACACACATGTTTCCAGCAGAGTTCTTTTAAAGCCTGAGCCAAATTTCTGCACTTCATCGATGTGGTTAGTATTCACAGAGCTTGATACCTCATTCATATCTGACAAAGGAACCCATGTGTTTAAAGTAATGGTATCTCTCTCCCCTGTTATAAGTTAATAAATAAGAGCATAAATGATTTTCTTCTGAGTAGAGGGCTAGGAAAATTTCCAGCGATCCCACTATTCTACTTGGTGAGGGATGATCACATAGAGGATTGAAAGCGAGGCTAGGATTTTCCTATGATGCCATTATTCGCCTACAACCTTTGATACATTGAGAGTGAAGAACCGGAGATTCGGTGGCAAACACCATCAATACTTGCGTCTCATACCTTGACGTGTATATGCGAATCTAAAAAGAAAAAAAAAAAAANACAAATAAAACTTGAAATAAAAGCTGGTTTAGACTTTAGGATTCGCAAAGAGATTTGGAGTTCTAGGATTTAGACTTAGATAGTTTTCGCAACGAGAGTTAGTTAGCTATACTTTAGTGATTTGAGTTCAAGAACCGCGCTAAATCTGAATCCTGTTAGTTAGTTCATCTACATTCATTGAATTCCTGAGAAATACCCTGAACCTATCTCCTTTCCAATTGATTCACAACTTGTTTAATTTACGCACTTGCATTTAATTTCATTGTTTGGTTTAGCTTAATTCGGATCTATATAATCTATTGCGTGAATTCTGGAGTTCTTGTGTTCGACCCCTACATATACTACGACAACTGCTTTAGTACTTTTAGGGTATTAATTTGAGCATATCACTTAGTTTAATGTTTGCTTGATGACAAGCAAATGGCTAAGTCTGGGGGAATTGATATACTTGGTGTTTACCGTTTTCTAACACATATTTTGGTGTTTCTTTTGAGTCTTTCATTGAGTTAAAGTATTTTCTTAGAGTCTTTTAGTCTTTTATCGAGTCTTTTCAGGTTTTAGGAGACTTTGGGAGAAAAATAGCCGTTTTTGGTGAAAATGAGTATATGGAGATGCGGAATCATGCAGAGACATCAGAAGTAATACATTCTTTGGAAGACTTCCCACCTATTGATTGAGCTGAAATTTGGACACAAGATAGAACTGTGAATTATCTTTCATTTTCAAGTGGTTTGAAGACAATCCAACGTCGTATAACTTCGTATAATGTATGCTATACGAAGTTATTACGTCTGAATGTTAGGTTAATTAGTTTATTAGGATTCACCATCTGAATTAGTTCTTCGCCATAGGTTGTTCTCATAGCTAATTCTATGTTGACGAATCTAGAACTTAGATCTTAGGATAATTGATTAGGCACGAGAGTGCGATTAATTACCTGATAGAACCTAGGGTGAGCAAAATAACTATTCGCAAAGAGATTTGGTTTAGTTGTTTTGTGAACAAATAAAACTTGAAATAAAAGCTGGTTTAGACTTTAGGATTCGCAAAGAGATTTGGAGTTCTAGGATTTAGACTTAGATAGTTTTCGCAACGAGAGTTAGTTAGCTATACTTTAGTGATTTGAGTTCAAGAACCGCGCTAAATCTGAATCCTGTTAGTTAGTTCATCTACATTCATTGAATTCCTGAGAAATACCCTGAACCTATCTCCTTTCCAATTGATTCACAACTTGTTTAATTTACGCACTTGCATTTAATTTCATTGTTTGGTTTAGCTTAATTCGGATCTATATAATCTATTGCGTGAATTCTGGAGTTCTTGTGTTCGACCCCTACATATACTACGACAACTGCTTTAGTACTTTTAGGGTATTAATTTGAGCATATCACTTAGTTTAATGTTTGCTTGATGACAAGCAAATGGCTAAGTCTGGGGGAATTGATATACTTGGTGTTTACCGTTTTCTAACACATATTTTGGTGTTTCTTTTGAGTCTTTCATTGAGTTAAAGTATTTTCTTAGAGTCTTTTAGTCTTTTATCGAGTCTTTTCAGGTTTTAGGAGACTTTGGGAGAAAAATAGCCGTTTTTGGTGAAAATGAGTATATGGAGATGCGGAATCATGCAGAGACATCAGAAGTAATACATTCTTTGGAAGACTTCCCACCTATTGATTGAGCTGAAATTTGGACACAAGATAGAACTGTGAATTATCTTTCATTTTCAAGTGGTTTGAAGACAATCCAACGGTGCGATCAAATGTTATACCCGATTTACTGAAGACAGGTCAATATGCCTCGCAGAAGAAGCATGCGCAGAACATGGAGGGTTGCATCGACCGATGCATATCTTGCATCGTTCGATTGGGAACTCTCTGGTGGGGGTTACATCGACCAGTCCCATCGACCAGCTCCATTGACCGGTCCTTATTTGCATCGACCGATGCACTTCCCAGACGCGGAAAAGGCAGTTTTTGCAGTTTCTAAACTTCCTATTTTGCCCCAGAATCATCCTAACTTAACCTAATTCAACCCAAGACCTATATATACTTATTGTTCAGCCACTTTTGAGGCTAAGCTTTATTTTTCTAAAACATCTTTCATCTCTTTCAATTGTATGCTTGGGAGAAGATCTATGAACCTCTTTGGACAAATTTGGAGAAGATTTCTGAACCCTCTTATTATCTATTGAATTTCTTTATGATTTCTCTCATATCTCTTTGCTTATTCTTTGCAACTATGTGTGAGTAGATTTCATAGTTAGGTTTAGGGTTTTCAAAGGAATCCATGAATCATTGAATTAGACACAAATAGGGATTTATGTTTTGAGGTTTTCGCTTATTGTTGTGTTTATTGCTTAGGCTGAATTGATCACTTAGTCTCTGATCTAGGGCTTAATTTAAGAGCGTGGAAGTGTATTAGGTTGCTAGAAAGAACATAAGCGAGCGAATTGCCTTGAGAGCGCGTAAGTGTATTAAGGCGATTCGTGAACATATTGATCCTGCTCGTTAAGTTGATCTAGAATTCTATGAGCACGGAAGTGGATTAGGATGCTAGGTTTAGTAACCATGAGCACGGAGGTGGATTGGTTAATTTCTATGTTTGAGTTCGAAACTTGTGCTTAATTACTCCCTGAATAGTTGTCTGATTCATGATCTCTGGATTCCTGCGAATAAACATTTGACCTAATGTTTTTCTCTTATTGAATTTACATCGTTTTAACTGCTTTCGTTACTTTTCCAAAACCAACCATATTCTTGTCTTAGCTTAGTTTCATAATTGTGAGAATTGTAGTGTACCTTTGGTCTCTGTGGATTCGATCCTAAAGTACTGCATTGACAACCGTTATGATTATGGTAGTGTGAACTTTAGTATTAATTAACTGAGTGAAAACGCTTAAATCATCTGGTCACCTAGTTCTTGACTCAATGCTCTCATCTCTTCCCTCATTGTGTTTACCACCTGAACGAGAGCGTCTTGGGCATTGCTACTTTCATCTCCCATGTGTTCTGGTTATGTCTAGCAAAACAAACCAAGATGCTTAAGTGTGATATTAAGGGAGATAAAGTCAACAAAGAAGAGTCCTCAAAAGAGGATCCAAAGATCTTTTTGAGCGATGTCTGAATCTGAATCAGCGGCTTCTCCGCCGTTGGAGATGGCGAATGTCGCGGTGGTTGCCAAGACTTCGGAGGAAATTTCATCGAAATCTCAAGAATTGAACTCGAGGGTTTTCACGTCTGTTGATAACTCATGTTTCGTTGAAGCAAACTTGTAGCAAGAGCTTCCAACAACGTTTTGTTTCAATCTGAAAAAGGTTCAGAAAGCTGAAGTAAAATACTCGTACCCATGGTTACCACCGAGATGCACATTATGTGAGAAATGGGGTCACGTCGGGGAGGCCTGCACAGCAAATACCCGACATGTCAAGTTACTGAAGCGAAGTGAATCAAACAAAATTGAAGATTCGGTTCCCAAAGAAGCGGAAAGTAACCAGCTGGAGCAAGTTACCTATAGGTCGAATGGAGCAAAGGAATTGATGATACAAGTGGAAAGTTCATCAGAGTTGGGTGAAACCTCTGAAAAATTAAACTCTGTTTCAGACATCATCGTGGAGAATTTAAGAGCTACTGGTCTATCTTTGAATGAATCAGAAGACGGATGGGAAAAAGTGACACCGTCAAAAATAGGAAGACAAAAGGAGAAGCAGATGGAAGAGAAAGATCTTAAATTTATCTCGCCATCGAAATTCGACATATTAGCAGCTGAGGCAGAAGGGGATGAGGACGTGGCAAGAGAGACCACCGTGATACAAGCAGAAACAGAGGATGGAGTAATCAAAATTAATACTCAACCTCAACGGAAGAAAATGGGGAAACTCTAGAAGTTCAAGGGATTCGACCTTCACTTCCAAGGTTCTCCAAATCCTCGCATAAGCTCATTTCGGAAGGTTCAAACCGTAACACAAAGGACATCCATCCTAGTGTTGTGAGTAAAAAACCCCAAAACATCAAATCTCATTGATGTCGAGTTTCTCTTGGAATGTGCGCGGTTTCAACAAATCAAGTAAACATTCCGTTGTAAGAGATTGGGTACAAGATAATTATTTTCTTTTCGGGTGCTTATTGGAGACGAGAGTCAAGGAGAATAAAGCGCATACATTAGTTAATTCGGTTTCAGGAATTGGTCCTTTCTATCAAACTACGAGTTTAATAGATTGGGTCGTATTTGGGTCATCTGGGATGAGAAGGTTCGGGTTACGCTGGTGTTCAAAAGCGGCCAAATAATTACTTGCTATATTCTGTTGGAGGGACACGTACAAGGAGGAATTCTTTTGCTCACTTCATTTATGTTTCAAATTTTGAAGAGGACATAAGAGAAGTGTGGGAAGATCTGTGTAATCACAATGATGCTCATAGTTTCAAGGACAAGAATTGAATCATTATGGGGGACTTTAATGAGATCTTAGAAGGTGAAGAACACTCCAGCTATGTAATTTCTTCGAACATTACACATGGGTACTAGAGATTTTCATAGGGTTGCTCGACGTTGTTCTCTTTCTGATTTGAACTCACAAGGCCCTCGGTTTACTTGGTGCAACCAAAGGAAAGAGGGGCTAATTTTTAAAAAACTGGATAGAGTCCTTATAAGTCAAAGTTGGATGTTGATATATCCGAGATCTTACTGCGTTTTTGAGGCTGGAGGTTGCTCAGATCACTTGCGAAGTCGCATCATGTTTGATGCGGAAGAACCAAAGGCACAACATGATAAATACAACATTATCATTCATGTTGTACTGAGAATATATTATCGTTCATGTTGTGCTACATGGTTGCATCTTCGGTTGTCCGGTATATGAGATCAAAGAATGCTCAGGTTTAAGGAACTACAAGGTAATAATGCCCAGGTTTAAGGAACTATAAGGTATTCGCTTTTTCTCACAGCAAATCTGAAACCATCATGGTATTCTCATATGTTTCCTTGTCTTAATGATTAATTGTATCTTCATGGTGATTCTCTGCTCACTTTTACTGACTCTTTGCCATGTTTCTGTGGTGAAATAGACACTATTTTTGAATAGCATAATCCATGTTAAATAGTTTCACTTGCTACACCTCTTACTAGACAAAATAGCAGATAACTGAAAGTCAATTTTTTACTTTGGTTTTAGAAACCTGAAAGTCTTATGCTCTTTGAGCTAACTTCATTTCTAATATGGTTATTGAAAAATATATAGAAAGTTTGGTGGAAATGCAAAAGTCGTGAAAACTATGTAAATGTGTTGAATATATTTATGCAAGTATGTGGATCGTGAGGCTCAAGTGAAGCTTCAAGCAATTTGATGCAGAAGAGAGATGATGGAAATTTGTTAAGCATGTGATGCTCTTGAATCTTTTGGTTTAATGCGGGATACTAGGATTTGTCAAGTTTTGTTGATCTTCGTTTTACATTGTATTCTTTCTCTGCTACTGCGTTGTATGAATTGCCAAATTATCAACATGAGGGTTCATTACTCCCATGTAAAAGACGTTATTACCATGTTGACTTTGGTAACATTGACGTGCTTGTGTTTTTTAAGTAACGGGGCCCTTGAGATGTACCTAGGAAGTAAAAACACGACACTCTCTCCTATATGTAAGGTGAAAGATCTAAAAGTGTTGACTGAAATAACTCTTCAATCTTTAGCTTTCCTTATTCATATGGCAAAGTATCTGAACCAAATAAATAGTTATATATATATATATATATATATATGCTGTTCAAAATATGCCAGTCAAGTTTTTAATCATGAATCTATCAAGATGGGGCTCGAGTACTAGATCAAGATAGAGTAATATATTACATGGAACAAAAAATTGTTTGTTTCGAAAACAAGTTAGGCAACTCTCGTTACTAACATAAATACAGAGCCATTTATCAACATATTGTATATTCTTATATATTGTCTGTATTCATGATAATGTTTAAAGATTAGGATATAAGCTATAGAAATAATCAGTTTTATTATACATGAAAATGTTGTTTTACCTTGTGAAGATGAGAACTTGATGTGCAAGTTTACAAGTCAACCAAAGGTCAAACAAGAGCAAACTATAGGTAGCATAAGTTACTATGGTTGGGTTATGCTTTTGGGACCACAAAAGCAAGAGATAAGGTTCTTTCTCTTTTTGTGATTAATCAATTAGCACTAAGGTTTTGTAGTTGTCTCCTCATATATTAATTTAGAGGTGGACATGAGAGAGAAGTGAGTTGTGGTGAGTAACCACACGATGTAGATCATGAGAGAGAAATCTTAGTCTTTGTATAAACTAGATTAAGTGTTTCTCGGGGAAAAAAACAGGGGTTGAGTTAAAACAGAGTAAAGCTTTTGTAAGAAGGGCTTTGGGGTGTTTGTGGATCTCTTGTAACCTCTGTGATCTAGTGGATTCCGAGAATAAATCCCGGCGAGATGTAGCGACCCGGGTAATGGTCGTGAACTCGTTAAATCTTATGTGTGCTCCCTTCTCTTTCTCTCTATACTCTGTTTTGTGCAACTTTCTGTGCTAGTCTATGTAGTATGTCAACAACTGCTTCAGATCTTGGTTTGTTGGGGTCTAAGCTCTGCAAAGGTGACGCCCTTGAGCCTGTGGATTCTTAATAGAGTGGTATCAGAGCAAGGGTTCTGTGTTTCGTGGTTCTCTCAAGCCAAGAATCATGTTTTGACAAGAAGTAAAGCGGAAGAATTTGTTTGTCATGGAGGCTGTGTTTTATTGAAGGAGAAACTCGTGGCTTAGGTGAAGATTCTAGGCATGAGTGAAGCTTTGAGGATGACTGATATTTAAGTATGGAAAGTCTCAGATCCAAGAGAAACAGAAGCAGAAAGAGAAAAAGTAGATCTAGATTTGAAAGAGAAAGGATCTAGAGAAAAAAGGAAAGTGAAGAGAAGTGAAAAAGGTTGGATCTTTGGAAGGTTAAAGGAGTAAGGCTCTTTCCCCTTGAGTTCCAACGTTCTTCTCTTTGTAGAGCTGGTTGTGGAGAGACAAGTAATGTCTCAGGAGAAGCAACAAAGCAGTAGCTCTTGGAAAATGATGCAGAAGAAAAGAAGATGTTGTAAGGCACTTTTTTAGTGGAGCATCATTGTGTTTTCTCAGTTTTTGAGGAAGGTTGTAGAGACTTGAGTGTCTCAGGCTGAAAGCCAAGCTATGTCTCTTGGTGAACAGCACGAATCTGAGTGGAAGTAGTTGTAAGACTCATTCTGGTGAAGCATGAAGCATCTCATTCGCAGCATCTCAAACATCGAGAAGGATCGAGCAGTTGCAGGTTTTCTCTTGAAGCTGTAGGGTTTCTGGTGCAGATGCTGGTGCAGCTACTGGTCTTGTAATGCAGTTGCAAGGTCTTCTAGTTTAGTTGCTGGGTTTCTGGTGCAGCTACAAGTGTTCTAGTTCAGCTACAGGTTTTCTTGTCACAGTTGCAGGTTTACTGTTGTAGCTACAGGGTAATCTGGTCAGTTGCATGTTTACTTGTTCAGCTACAAGTTTTCTATTCCAGTTACAGAGTTAGTAACAAAGAGCAACAGAAGAAGCAAAGGAGAAGCTTTGGTTATGGTGTGTAACTGAGTGTGGAATTGAGATGTGATATTGCTGGTACTACAAGGAGTGATTCAGAACAAAAGTTTGAATCGGTTGAGGTAATTTCAAGGTTATGAAATCAGGTTTCCTCTGAGTTCTCCAAAGGTACAGGATCTGCAACACAGTGAGAAGAATTTTCAGACTACTCACAAGTGGAAGTGTTTCAAGCAGAAGAAGAAATTCAGAGATAGAAGCATGAAGCATATTATCGAAGATGGATGTTCTTGATCATTGCTGAAGAAGCCGGTTAAAGGTTGGTGTAAGCTGGATTATGATTGTGTAACACACGAGTTCAAGTTGTGTGACTCAATGTGTGCATCAGAATCGAAACATCAACTTCAACACTCAAATTTTGGGACAAATCAAGTCTGATTCCGATGCAGTCACAAGGTATTTGTGATATTCTGTATTGAAGTTTCTGGTTTGCTTAAGTTCTGCATATTTATTGGAATTGGAAGCTTGTTGGAACACAAGGGTTGTTAACTGGTTTTGCAAAGGAATTGGCCAAGATTCAGTGATGATTTTCAGGATGTATTTTGGTTGAATCAGTCTGGTAAAGTCAGATACAGTTGGTGTTCAAGCTTAATTTGTTCCAGCCTCGGTTACTCAAAAATTCATGGGACTAATTAAGGGACGCCTTAGAACCTTTAATCTTATGTGAGTTTTATGGTTGTTTGAGTATCAGTTGGGTATTCTGGATTCAGTCTAGAGGGAGTTGCAGGATGTTTGTGAAGCAAATAAAGTATTATGTTGGGTTAAAGACAGAAACGGTTATGAAGACTTCAAGGGTTTTTTGGTTGAGTTTTGAAAGGGTTTCTGATGCAGGTTCTGTCTCAGGTTTTGTCTATGTTGGTGGCTATCAGTTCAATGAATATGAGAGTCTACAGTTAGTGGATTTTCAGAGAACGTGAAGCTACAATGTTGTTCTTTCAGAGGGAATGCAATGAAGTCTTGTGACTTTGTTGTAGTCTGAAATGTTCTGCTGACACAGAAGGAGAAACACTCAGCTGGTGTGAGTTGGAGTGTAGGGCCGAAAGGTGTATGAGCTGTCGTTTCAGGAGTGTATGCTCTTGACAAGGTGGCAGTAGCACATATTCATGTTTGTGCAGTTTTGTGTTCTGTCTAACACATGGAAATTATGTTGGAGTGAATCTGAGAGGACAAGGAGTTCTTGTCTTAGGTGGAGCATTGTTTTACAGAAAATTCTCAGAGAACATTTTGTATTTGGTTCAGATCTTCGAGCATAAAAGAAGAATATGATGATCTTAAAGCTAATGACATTAAAGACCTCATGTGTCACTCAATGTTTGTTGTGCAACAGGATATCTATGAGCTAGTATCGAAAGTCTTCCTAGCTAAGAGAGTTAGCGGCATGTTCTGATTATTTCAGCGGTACAAGATAAGTATGAGTTGTATGTTGGCTGCAAGAAGAAGAAAATACAAGGTTTGTGATTTCTGTGATGGAAACGTGGTTTGATGGTGTATCGACATAAGTTGTTGCATTATCATATCATGAAGAATGCTCTAAGTAAAGAAGAGACATTATTACTGAAGCTCAGAAGGTTGTTGTTGGTGGGTCATCGGGCACAAATGGATCAGTTGAAGTGGCTGCAAGAAGAAAGGGGTGGTGTCACAAGTCCTGACACACATTCTAAAGCAAGATGCCATGGTAATTCAGCTGATACATCAGAACGTGTGAGAGGATCAAAGAGGCGGTGAGGAGTGGTTTAACTCAGATTTATGAAGATGAGCTTTCAAAGACAAAGTGACTTCCAAGGGGTTATGGTTCCGGGTGGAGTATTGGTGCTACAAGAATGGCAATGCATACCGAAAAGGGTATTTTTCTATTTCTGGTGGAGCTGTGTTTGTGGAGGTTGTCTTTGATGGTTAGCTCAAATGGAAAAGAGTTAAAAGGTTGGATGACTCACTGTTGAACATGATTCACAGCAGTTCAGTGTACAAAGAAGACTAGGAAGCCAAGAAAAAGTTCTTATTGACGGGTATTCAGCTGAAACATGTTGTAATATGATGGTTATAGACAGTTTATAGGTTTGAAGATGGTTGTTGGTAAGATTCTCAGAAATGACTGCAGGTTTCATAACAAAGGTTGCAGGTTTCTGGATTGAAGAGGTTGCAGATTTCTGGAATAATTTCATAGAAGGCACAAGTGGGTTTGAGATGATGACATTGAAGTGGTTCAATTGGATCTCTAAAGGAGAAACAGAAAGAGGCAAGTGCAGGTGATGCATGATCTGTTTCAAGGTTGTTGACTTCAAAAATGTGAAAGTGTTGTGTATCTAGCGTGATATACAACTCATCTCAAACTGGTGTTAGCAACGAAAAGGAGTCCTAGAGAGGATGCAAGTGCAGAGAAGAAAGCTGCATTTGGAAGACAACAAAGAAGAAGTTTAAGTTGACATAAATACAGAGCCATTTGTCAACATATCGTATATTCTTATATATTGTCTGTATTCATGATAATGTTTAAAGATTAGGATATAAGCTATAGAAATAATCAGTTTTATTATACATGAAAATGTTGTTTTACCTTGTGAAGATGTAAACTTAATGTGCAAGTTTACAAGTCAAACAAAGGTCAAACAAGAGCAAACTATAGTTAGTGTAAGTTACTATGGTTGGGTTATGCTTTTGGGACCACAAAAGCCAGAGATAAGGTTCTTGTCTTTTCTCGTGATTAATCAATTAGCACTAAGGTTTTGTAGTTGTGTCCTCATATATTAATTTAGAGGTAAACATGAGAGAGAAGTGAGTTGTGCTTAGTAGCCACACGATGTAGATCCGGAGAGCGAAAGCTTAGTCTTTGTATAAACTATATTAAGTGCTTCTCGGGAAAAAAACAAAGGTTGAGTGAAAACAGAGTAAAGCTTTTGTAATAAGGGCTTTGGGGTGTTTGTGGATCTTTTGTTATCTCTGTGATCAAGTGGATTCCAGGAATAAATCCCGGCGAGATGTAGCGACCCGGTTTATGGGCGTGAACTCATTAAATCTTATGTGTGCTCCCTTCTCTTTCTCAATATACTATGTTTTGTGCAACTTTATGTGCTAGTCTCTGTAGTATGTAACCAACTGCTTCATGTCTTGGTTTGTTGGGGTCTAAGCTATGCAAATGTGATGCCTTTGAACCTCTGGATTCTTAACACATCTTCTTCTTTTTTTTCAAAAAGGGTTAAAATGTTGTTTTACTTTTTTTTCATAACACTTGCAGATGTAGATTTACGCACACATCCTCAAGTCAATGACTCACTAGAAAAAGCCGATTAGCAAAGACTTTTATTTTCATCAAAATGAACAGTGAAAGAGAGATGCATTTTCACTACAAATCTACTGTACATGTACAATACGAGTGCTATGACATAGGCGTTTTAGTTTGTTTATTTAACGGTGTTTTGCAAAAATTAGCATTTTTTAAACTTTACATAGTTTTTTAGCATTTAATATACTGTTCACAATTTTTTAGCATTTTTATTACTATTCATGACAATTTAACACATGTACAGTATGGCGTGTACGGTTGCGGACGGTACACGGGTAGACAAAGATAGGGGTATTTTTGTCAATTACACGCTAAAAGACCAAAAAAAATTAAGTGCTAAAATTGTAAGAAAATTTTAAATGATTGTTAATCTATGCAAATATGTCTTTATTTAATCTAAATTTTTCCTGGACAAGAAATGATAACCAACGCAAGAATTCATAGTTTTTTTTTTTTTTGACGTGAATTCATAGTTTAAAAATATAATCTACTAGGTAGGAAAAAAATATGGTTTTCTACGTCTACTTAAAAATAACATAGAAATAAAGAAGAATGATCTAATAAATAAAAGTAGAAAGAACATACAAAACTAGAAAATATATTTATCGAAATATTTCAAATTTTGGATGGTTATCGATCAAAATTTGTTATACGAGATCATGTGAATTAAGATTAAAGGAAAGTTTGATCTGTGGCAAAATATGAATCATAAACATATTCATATTAGTAGTTGACTTATAAATTTTAATTTTAATATCAATAAATAATTTATAAAATATCAAAGTCTTGAGTCCCCAACAAAGAAATTATTTTCATCAAATTCTATTTATTTGTTAAAAATGTGTATTAAATTAAAACAATTTAATTATTTATTAAGACAAAACAAACCCGCGCTAACGCGCGGGTACTCACCTAGTCTATTTAAAAGTTTAATAGTTTTGATTTGGGAAAGAAGATAGGAAGAAAAAGAAATCAAATGAGCCTCAAAAATTGTTTTTTACGCTTGCAGTTTATTTTTTAACATGAACTTTTTCAAAGTCTAATGTTGTGAAGTCAACAGACACTTGGGGATTTAAATTGCGTAGTCAATAGTTGGAGAATAAAAATGTTAATTTCAAATATTTGAAGAATTAAATTTACAAATTTTAGGACAAATCCTTTTGAACTCGGGGGAGCAAAATCACAAGTAAGAGAACCAACACAAACAACAAGACAGAATATTGGGCTACCCTATAACTTTGTTGTTTCTAGCCCAACCAATCATTCAAAAACGTGAACACCAACCTAATGGGCTATATTTCATGGAGTAAAGTTTAAGGAGTGTTTTTAAGCCGAAATAAACCATATGAAGAGCCATTTGCGTCCATGATCGAGACAACATTTATTTCAGTCTTGTTTTCTAGTTTTAAGGCAAAATTAAGTAGTATTTCATTTTCCTAAGTCTTCTGCATTTATTATAACTTTTGTGGACAAAAAGTGATGTATTTCCTCTTATAATGACGCTTATTATCTTGGAATAAATAAGAGAGAATTTGAATTAGGAATTGGAGTGTCTTTATGACCCATTTAATCTGTTTTAGATCATTTTTTTTGTCCTTTGATTTTGGGAGAGTCATTTTAGTGGTGGATTCGAACGTCTTTATCATCTGGTGGTGACAACTTTATCCATGTGTGGTATTAGCTCAACGGGTTTCTTTTTCATTTGGTGGTGACGACTTTATCCAAATGTGATGATCCCTATCATCCTATCTATCCAGTTACGTTCATGTTACGTTCAGACTATTCAGGAACTTTCGCAGCCCAAAACACACATTAAGTTGGTGTCAAAGCTGTCATGTTTCAGTCTCATCTATTTCACTCCGTTTGCATCCGCTACATGCATCATATATACCATTTTTATTATGTTTGCTTTACTTTCACTTTGGCTTAATTTCACACCTAGACGGTGTGATTTAAGTCAAGGGGAGAGGTTCTCATGTTTTGGAATTGTGTCTTTTGTTCTTATAATATTTGTCTTTGATGATGTCAACGGACCAGCAATTAACCCAAAAGTGATGCCAGGACCCGAAGAGGACTATCCGGGAGATCACCAAGCCTAAGACAAACTAGCTGGAGACGAACCATAACAATACAAGGATGCCAATCATCCCTAGGCGTACAATTAAGACACTTTGCCGAGGAGATTACACCTTGGTCCTAGAAGAATCGATCATGCCTCATAAAAACTCACTCTTGCCGACTTTAGCTGATTAGAATTCAACAAGCCAACTGACCAGGAACATGACCAAACACAACATTCTTACGACCAATATACGAAGATAAAAACATAGGTCGGGCCAAAATTTCTCTGGTTCTGGCCAAAATCGAAGATAGCCAAAGGATCACACTATCGGCTAGACCATGGGTTGTACCGCTCGTAATTTCATCCGATAGAGAGTTTCAACAAAAAAAAACAATGCACACAACAAAGCCAACACAAGGCCAAAATTAGACCCACTTGAAGAGCCATTAGTGTATCCAACCCCACGAAGACCTGACCCATATATGTCCATTGCCTACACAACCATTTAATGGCTCAATTCAAGATCAAATAAGGAAACCATCTCACACCATATCATTTAGAGGAATTAAGGACGCGTCATAACATGTTTGGACCAGAAGAGGAACGTATCACCGCCATTAAGAATGTTTCCTTTTCTTGAAAAGTCAACTCTCCGTTTTTGCCTAAAAATGACTTATGGAGAAATAATCTCGACCTTCCATCCAGCGAAGATCATCTCAGCCATCCATATTCATCAGAGAAACATTCAACTCATCAGCCGCCAAAGAATATGCCCTTCATAAAATCCCAATATCGAGTTCATCATCACCACCCCACCGATCATGTTGATAAGAACTAACCACTTTATTGAACAAGAACACCAATTACAATCTCAAGATCTAAGACCTTGAGCCCATACACAAGAGATATTCCTATGTGTCCCTCACAGATCCACACGATACAATGGATAACTCTCATCCTATTTATACTATTCTCTCTTCTCACTGTTACATGAGGCTTACTAATTCTTTATCTCTTCTTATTCCTTCGCAGGAGCCAGCTCAGCAATCTCAAACCTCTCCTGCCAACTCAGCATCAACAAAGGTATGTACGTATCACATATTTCCTTGATTTTTTTATTTCGTTATTGTTTTTAAATCTTTGTTGATCATCTCTTATAACCTATAAAAGGTTAAGTTTTTTCTTGTTTTAAAACATTTTGTGCTTTTGATTTGTTTTGCGAGTTCTAGTTTAACTGTGGATTCAGTTTCTCTAGTTTTTCGTGTGAGACTAGATTCTTTACGAAGAATAATCCTTAGAACTAGTTTTTGCGCTTGATGCATTCAGATCATCAACAATCCCAATGTATTTCCATCTATATCATCATCCATCCATTCACAGGCCTTAATCTCTTGATCATCATGTGTTAGAAGTTTGATTGTTTCCAAGCGTAAATAATTTAGTATCACATCTTAAGCGATCGTATCCCAGGTATTTTCTAAACATTTTCTCTTTTATTCTGTATTTGAATTCTGCTTTGTCTTATTTCATATAAAAAAAAAAAAAAAAAAGTTATTTTGTTCGTAATTCAGTTTCATCGTTTCTATTTCTTTAGAAAAGTGATAAGCTCAAAAGTAATACCCTATAAGTACTAAAGCTATAACTGCAGTATAGTAGGAGTCGAACCACAAAGACTCAAGAATCACACAATAGATTAAATAGAATAGAATTAAGCTAAGTAAATCAATGAAAAGGAAATAACAATGTAAATTAAACTGTTGTAAATTTAATGGAGGAAAGATAGGTTCAGGGTATTTCTCAGGAAATCAGATAATGCAGATAAACCAATTAATCATGATTCAGGTTATGCACGGTTCTTGAACTCAAATCACTAAACTATAATTAACCAATTGTCGTTGCGAGAATTATCTAAGTCTAAATCCCAGAATCCCAAATCTCTTTGCAAATCCTAAGGATCTAAACCAGCTTTAAAGATCAGGTTTGATATGTTCATAAAACAACTAAACCAAATCTCTTTGCGGATAGCTATTTTGCTCACCCTAAGTTCTGTCAGATTATCAATTGCACTGTCGTGCCTAATCGATTAACCTAAGATCTAAGTTCCAGATTCGTCAACCTAGAATTAGCTTTGAGAACAACCTAAGGTGAAGAACTAATTCAGATTATGAATCCTAACCAATCAATTACCAGCACTCAATGAAATCCTTTATGAGAAAACCCTAAACCTAAAGTGGATCTACTCAGACATGATTAATGGAACAGAAATCATAGATGAATAGAATTGCATAGAAGAAATCAATAAGAAACAAAGGGGTTCAGAATCGTCTC
>PKMM01003507.1:874769-981854 GCA_002933915.1 Eutrema heterophyllum | reverse complement strand
CTAACTTAATAAATCTTGTTTTGTCCCAATTCGTAAAATAGTATCTTGTTAAGGAGCAAAATAAACATCTTATTTATGTTAATCTATGAGTGTTTTTAACCTTTTTAATTACAATCTTCTTTTTTCCTTTGGCTAAAAATGCAATTATGAAATCAAATAATACATATTTGTTTTATTCACTACTTTTATAGTTTTCTTTGTTATGACAATGGATACTATATTTTTATGTCAACTTAAAAGCTTATACTAAGAAAAAAGTTTGGTTAACCAAATCGTATTAATTCATGAGTTTACTTACAAAAAAATCAAAAGAACGAGAAATAGCGTTACAAGACAAATAATTCGGTTTACTATTCAGATTGCATTGAATGTAATAAATAGAGCAAAGCAAAAACAAATATGCACTGCGAGTAATGGGAGAAAGCGGGCCTAACCTATTTATTTTGATGTCGTACAAAAATGACAAGATACACACATGAATTTTGGCTCGGGTTTGTTGTTTTTTTCTTACGATATGATCAAAGAATATAAAGGCTTTCTCTCAGTCTCTCTGCAGATTGAATTTGATTATTCTTTACATAGAGATAATGATTAATGATACAAGAATTATATGTTTGATGGTATCAGTTGACTGAAATAAAACCCAAAAGTTATTCGGTTTTCAATTTGATTTTGATTTTGGTTCAATTTTCATTAAAATAAGAAGCGTAATAAGGAAATTAATATTCTCAAAATGTACATCTAAAATATACTTTGATAAAAATATGAATAGCAACAAGAACTAAAGAACCGAAAGAAAGGAAAATTACAAAAAAGAAGAAGGAGAAACTCTTAATTAGCTAATTTCGAACCAAATCGGAAAAGAAGGAAGCATATGCTCGAGTAGGTGAACCGAATGTTTAGTGATGATGAGATGTCAACGTGCGTAACCACCTTGTGAGACGGTCCATAGGTGACAACTCGAGCTGTCGCTCCTGTCAATGCTCCTGTGAAGAGTTTTATCGGCCATATGACCGATAAAGAGGACCGATAAAATGGCTCACCTAGTGTTGAAGAGTACCAGCTCCTGTGAGAGTTTGTATCGGTCACCTGGCCGATACAATGTGCCCGATAAAACCAAAGATCAAGCATCGAGAACATGTGTCTGGAAGATCGACTCCTAAGGAAGCCTTCCCTTTGGAGTTAGCTTTCGACCTCTTCATCAAAGTTGTCGGCATGGAGTTAGCTTTCCAGTGGAAGTGGTTTCAAGTCGTTCTGAGCTGTATTGAAGGAGTTACATCCGAGTTAGTGAACACATGTCAACTCTGCCGCGAAGGGAATGCATCCGAGCATGAAGGCTCACTGGGGATGGTTTTATCGGCCATATGGCCGATAAACCAGGCCGATAAAATGATCAAAATGTGTTTAAGACTTTTTGGCTTGACTTTGGGTCCCTCCACTTGTGTATATAATCAACACTTAGTGGTGGAGTCTCAACAATTCTCCATAGACGAAAATTAGTCATTTTTACACTACAAGAATATTATGTTTTAATAGCATAAGAAGATAGCGATTTATGCAGTTGTGCTATTGTTGACTTAACTCTGACTTTTTTATAGCGTTGATAAATTTCTAAACGCTATAGACTTGTTGGTCAGATGAAAAAAATTGAACGCTCTCGTTTTTTGGGCTCTAAATGCTATTTAATAGCACCTACCACATTTAAAACGCTATGTAATGATGGTGAGCGCGAAACAAATAATTTTAAGTGCCCGCCTCCAAATAAAAAATAATTTGTTTTGGTTCCAAAATTTCTCTAAGGCAATAAACCTAAAATCTCAATATCGTCTAAAAAAATACAGCTCTCGACTTATCCCTCTTTTAACTCTCCCTCTCGAATTTTCCCTCTTTTCACTCTCCCTCTCGAGTTCTCCCTCTCACAATTCTCGTCCTACTCTCACAATTGCTGGAATTGTCGCCGTTCTCGTTCTTGTTGCTGAGGAATTCTCGTCAATTACTGAAGAGCGAATTTGACATTGGAATGTTAGTTTGTGTTTGGGTAATCGATACTCATATAGATTTAGGGTTTTAACATGTTTCGTATTGACTCCTTTTGACTATTTTGCTCTTTTGCAGGAAGATTTCGGTGTTTGCTTCAGTTAAAGGTATGTGGAATTTTGTTAGGGTTTCAGTTTCAATTTGGGTTTTCGATGTAGGGTTAATTGTTTCTCTAAGTATAAGTGATTTATTCTTTCATGTGTATAAGAATTTTTCGTTCTCTGAGTATAATCAATTTTTCCAATTTGCAGGGAGCTATCGGTCCTAAAGCTTGAGTTCTGAAATAGACACAAGTATTAGACTTCTGTAGTTCGCATTCAGCAAAGGAGTACGAAATCTGGCAGGTAAATAATTAGTTTTTGATACTCGATTTCAGATTTCAGATTTCATATGTTGATATGTTGTTGTCTTTTTTTGAAATAGACACAGGTTGATATGTTGTTGTCTTCATTTGCTGTCGGGTTATGTTTATAAGTTGTCTCCATTATTTGAGTGTCTGGTCTAGGGAGTTCATTAACTCATTCCTTATTATTCTCTTATGTGTTTTTTATGTGGTTTAATGTGAGTGTCTGTTATACATATTTGAGTGTCTGATAAATGAAATTATCATCTCAAAGTTTGTCCAAACCAGAATAGGTGGTATTGTAAGTACGTGATGGAGAATTGGACAAACCAGAACAGGTGGAGACAAATTCAAGCCTAGTCTTTGGTTACCTCAACTTGTTCTCTGATGGTATTGTAAGTACGTGCTCCTTTGTCGTTTATTAAAGAAATAGCTTGATCTGACTGATTAAAAAACTGCAAAAAGAGTTGCTTGCTAAAAGCTGTTTTCTTGGTTCAAGACCTCGCTTACAGAATTTGGCTCAAATTTGGCTACTTATGTGGGTACAGGTTTGGAAGAGAAAAGCTGAACAGTACCTTGCTGATTCTGGAACTCCTTACACAATAATCAGGTGAAACAAATTCTTTCTAGTGCTTCTTCTATTTTAACTACAAGACCCTTATTCCAACGTCAAAAAGTTCACCTCAAATTATGTAGTTTTAAAAACTTTCAGTTACATTGTGTCCTTGTAACTGATTTAAGCTTTTTATCCCGTGGATCATTGAGCGGTTTTCTCAATCTTCTTGAGGCTGTTCTTACTTGATTATCTCTTTTCTTGTTTTCCCAATCTTCTCATGTTGGTGAACTTAGAGCTGGAGGACTTCTAGATAAGGAAGGCGGTGCAAGAGAGCTGATAGTTGGCAAAGTCTGCATTCAGGTTTGCTCACCAGCTTTTTTTCTAATTATCATCATCACAGTGATTTAATATTTTTCTTTTTCGGATCACATTGTATCTTCTTTTTTACAAATACATGCATTGCTGTTCGAGGAAGCTAAGTTTAAAGCTTTCGATCTCGGCTCAAAACCAGAGGGAACCAGTGCTCCGACCAAAGACTTTAAGGCTCTCTTCTCTCAAGTCACCTCTCGTTTCTAATCTTTATCTTTGTTGCAAATAAAATCATCTGGGATGTAATGTACCAAACCTTTTTAAAATAAAATCTCCGTGTTTGATATGAAAAAGAGTCCATAAGATTAGAGGTACTTTCTTTCTAATCTAAAAGAAAATTGATTGGTGGTGCAAGTGTGTTGATACCAAATTCAGAAATCAAATACATTTCCGATGCAATAGGCACTAAAGTGGCTTGGCCTAATGGTAAACTTATGTTCCTATGAAATTTTATAAGCTTATCGTGATCTGCAAATTTTTAAACTAGTGTTGTTGGATTAGCATGTGTGCTTATATTCTAAGTATTGAATGTTTGTAAAAATGTATAATTTTCATGGTTTTGGTTTCATGGTTTAAATTCTATAAAGCAGTAATTTTCTTTTTTTTAGTGAAAAGGGTTTACGGTTTGATTTAGTATATATGGTGTAGGGTTCGATTTAGTGTATTAGGGTTTAGGGTATAGGATAATTTTTTTTTGTAATTTCCCAATTTACAATGGAATATACAATGAATTTTTGTGTAATACGTATAACATAATCTAAACATGTAATGTTTTAAAGATAAAATTAAAATAAGAGTTAAGTTTTCATTTAGGGTTTAGGGCATTGGCGCATAGTTTAGGTTTTGTTGATTTAGGGTTTATGTTATGTTGATTTAGGGTTTAGGGTTTATGTTATGTTGTCAATTAACAACTGAAAATGATTTGAAAAGAAAATTAAATAATTACAAATGATTGCAAAATCATTCCAAAATGATTACAAACTTACAAACCCTACAAACTAATGATAAGTTACTAAATCTTTCATCTATAGTTTTAGTGTCACATAACATTTGTTATATAGTTTTAGTTTTTAAATTTTTTGTAACCTCCAAAATTATATATTATTATGAAAGTAAATAATTTATCATCAACTCAATGATATAAAATATTTTCCAAATTAAAACTGTTTATAAAACATATTAAAAATTGTTTTATTTAGGGTATGAAAATCTATCATTATAAAAAAAGAAAATACAACAAATATTGTTTCATAAAATAAATAGAAAATCTATCATTATAAATCCCTTAAAAATTTTAAAATACAAAAATTTAAATTAGTTTAAAAATAAATTACTCATAAACTACAAAATATAAAACATTATTCATTAAAAAGGAGTTTTTCCAATTTTTTTAAACTCCAAAATTATATATTATTAGGAAAATATATAACTTATCTTAAACTCAATAATATAAACATTTTCAATCCATTAATAATGTAAATAATACATTTTACAAAGCTTTTTAAAATAGTGTATAAGAAAATAAATAAGCCTTCAAAAAAGAGGCAATGAGGAGTGATCACTCGGATTGATTACGTGGCACAATCTCACACTGTAGGATCCTTCCTTCTTATGCATTTATGTCGCTCCGATCCTTCCCTCCTCACCTATTGTTTATTTCCCAGCTAGAATGGATCGATGACGTGGCTCAATTAAAAAACCCAAACCCTCCCTCGCGATGAAGAGGCGGTCTTTGCCAAAAATCTAGGAATGATGGGCATCTCGTTTTCGTGGCGATTAAGAGTGAGGCAGAGACGGCTGCGGCGGTCAATTTGGTGGAGGAGGAAGATTCCTCACCTCGTTATGGTGGCGATTTCCGAGACGAAGTAATGGGTTCGTTCTATCCTTCAGATAGCTTTTTTTATGTCTTGTTTGATTTCCGAAATAAATAGAAGATCTATAGAAGATAAACCGTTTTTTAGACAAGATTTTTGACTTGAATTAGCTGGTTATTCAATGTGTAGCAGTAGTGTACAAACTCATAAAGTTCATTTTGTTTTTACAGATTTCTCGTTGACTGAATCGTATCGTTTCTCTCTTTGTTCCTCATGAGCTACTCTTGTTGGACTTAGAAGAGATGAGTTCTCTTTTTCGCATGAAACAGTCTTTGCTCAAAACACAGAAGGTTACTTACTGCATATTATGCTTTTGACTGAGATTTGGTGTCTACTCATTGTTTGCTTCTGCTTTGAGTATATGGTTTCAGTGCAAACAGATGGATCTGCTTGTGAAGACTTTTTTCTTGACGACAAATCTGACAAGGATTCTTTCTTTGATTGACAGAGGTCGCAACTTTCCTCCATGCTTGTGAGGGAGATGCTGTGACCAAACTCTCACATGAGAAGATTCCATACTTCAAATGCCCCGCTATACCTGCAGAACAAGACTCAGATTGGGAAAGTATATGAAATCTTTGGCCCTATCAACGAATCTGTAAGTTTTCTATCTCTCTTGTCTTCTTCTTCCAGTTGTAGCCTTACCAAGCTAGAGGTTTCAGACATTAACTCTGTTTTGTTTCTTCTTCAGTTGTTTTCTATTAAAATGCAGAACAAGACTAAAGCAGATGAAGTCTTCGGCCCTATCATCTAAATAAACATAAGGGTTCACATGCCATGAAACGATTAAAAACCAAAGTGATAAAACTAAAATCACCAATCTTAACCGAATCCGCAATCTTATAATAGAAAAGAGTGAAAATGAAATGTCAATGATGATAGTATAAACTTCTTTTTATTTTTTTGCAGATAGTGGTTACTACATTAGGAAACAACGATGTGATGGTTATATTAGACAACCACCTAACCAAACCAGGGTGGTGCTGCGCCAACTACGACGGTAACGGATTTTTCGGTGACCGTTTTTTCGATCCCACCGTGTGGACCGCCGCTTTGAGTAAAATGGCGACAACGTTCGACGGTGTCGCTAATGTCGTTGGCATGAGTCTAAGGAATGAACTTAGAGGGCCTAAACAAAACGTTAACGATTGGTTCAAGTACGGTAACTATATATAATTTAGCCTACGGATATGTTATATATGCACATATAAACTTTTTTTTTTATTGAAAGCTTGAACAAACTAAAGGTTTTTTATTGACTTTTTCGGTTATAATTATCAATTATAACAAATTGAATTTTTACATACGTAGGTATATGCAACAAGGAGCTGAAGCAGTTCATTCAGCAAACAAGAACGTACTTGTAATCCTTTTCGGTCTCAGCTTTGACGCCGATCTCTCCTTTGTAAGCATTTAGCATGTGTAGATCAAGTGCTCGAGATACAAGACAAGTGGTTGATATGCTTACATATTATGGAGTGATAAAGGAGATTTTACTTATGGACTACCACATGTTCAAAGTACCACTGTTTAGATGCAATTGGGTCAACATCTTAATGCTACGATAAAATGTGAAAAACTACAAAAATAATTTAAACAACTACTACAACATCTTAAAACTGCTATCACATTTTAAGGGACTGCTATTAAAAACAAATGAGTTTTAAATTCTAAATGCTATAGAAAAACATTGCGTAAATTATTGCAGGTACGCCACCGCTATAGTAAACCAAATAAATGCTATAAAACAACATTGCATAAATTATTGCAGTTACGACATCGCTATAGTAAACCAAATAAATGCTATAAAAATTGATTTTTTTAAAAATATCACTGCTACTGTAAATGCTATAGTAAAACTTTGCAGTGAAAAAATCGCTATAATTAAACAAATAAATGCTATTAAAACTAATTTTAATAACAAAATATCACCGCTATTGTAGAAGATAAGATTGCATAATTATAAGCGCTATAATAAAGCGTAAGACGATAGCATTACGGAAAACCGCTATCGAAAGGGTAAGACCTATTATCGCGGTGCATGACACAGCGTTTTCTACAACGCTATGGAAAGTGTTCGATAGCGTTTTTTTGGTGCTAAGAAATCCCATTTTTCCTGTAGTGTTTGCTCCAAAAAGCTCCAGAATGCTTCAATATCTCCAATTATGCTCCAAACATACCTAAAACCTGAAAAGACACTAAAAGACTACAAAAACACTAGAAAGACTCTAAAAACAAGACATATATCATGGTCAAAAAGGGGTAAAAACTATGATATATCAAAAAGTTAAAACCCCATAAAACGTTTGTTGTTGTTTACCTTATTTCTGTTTTATATGATTTAAGTAAATCAAATAGTAATCCACTTAAAACAAAAAAAAATCTTTGCATTTCGTCTGCCTAAATTTTCAAAGAGTTTTGCACTATTTGTCACTTTCATAAACTTTTGTAAAATTTTTAGCACTTTTGAAAATTATTGGCAAATATAGCACTTATTGTACTGTACACGCATTGAATTTACAGTTGTAACCCCGGAATAGTACGGCGCGTCCTTTTGTGTACAGTACGCAAGCCAATAAGAGTTGAGGGTAAAATGGTCATTTTACAGGCTAGCAGACCAACAAAAAAAAAGTGACCGAAAATGAAGGAAAGTAAGATAAAGTGACAGATGGTGCAATTGAGTCAAATTTTTATTTGAAAGAAAAAAACCATTAAAACAAATGGGGTTTTCGCATGTAGAAGTTTCTACATTTTTTTAGCACTTTTTGAACTTAATTAGGAAAGTATCACTTATTTAACTATTCGTGACGATTTCACCCCTGCAAAATATGGCGTGCACGACTGTGTACCGTACACGGAGCTGTAAGAGGAGGGATAAAATGGCCATTTCGACGCAAAATGAAAAAAAAAAGTGACAAAATTGTAACGGAGAATTGAAAAAGTGACTTCTAGTGCAAATAAGTCAAAACAAATTATGCTTTGTTTTACTTTGACTTTTGTCTTATTGAATTGTTCTATTGAACAATAGCTAATAGCTGAAACAAGTCAGCAAGATGCCTTGATGCAAATTCTCAATGCCCTAAGAGAAGACATTAGAACATATAAGACAAACATGAGCACATTGGACGCCAATCTCGGAGCTCGATTGGGTCGATTGGAGAAAAAACCACGAAATGGCCCTATAAGAAAACTCAATCCTCAACCAGTTGCGCCATTCAACAAAAATCCTCAACAAGCTGCAACACAGACTCATGACAAATCCATTCGAGATGGAGATCCAGCCGATAATACCCCCCCACCCCACCCCCCCCCCCACGACCCATTGATACAAGAACAATCGAGACATAACTCGATTCACCGCAACAAAATTAGAGAAGATGGTCCCAGTAGACTACCTAATGGTGTTAAGTTAACCTTGAATGGGAAAGAAGAATGGAGCACATATTCAACTACTACGGCTACAACTTGCACTTGCATCCCCAAACATCATTGATCATGCATTTGCATGGTGGCACATAGAAGAAGGAGAAGACACAACTACATACATATCACTTATTGGAGAGACATGAAGTTCTATTTCGCAAGAGGTATGTGCCACCATATTACTATAGAGAAATGAAAAAATATTATAGACCTTTGTTTCAGGGACAGAGAACCATTAACGCCTACTATGAGAAGTTTAAGGCAGTACTAAAGAACAAGTTGGAGCTGAATGACACCGAGGAATCATTGATGGCTGAATTTGTTGATGGTTTACAAGATGGAATTACAAGAAAAGTGAAAAGACAACTGTATCATGATCTTGAAGAGCCATTGCACTAAGCCATACAAATGAAGAATCAGATCAAACAAAATGCAGCGACTACTCAAAGGAGACGAAATAACACTCAAAAAACTCAACAACAACCGCTAGCCATAGAAAATGGAAAAATGTGGTGCTTGAGTCTAGATTCAAAAACAAATCGAGTGACAAACCAAGGGATTCACAATTTGAGCTTGGTAAGTCTTATGGACCTCAAAGACCACATGAACTAACGTGTTTTAACTGTCAAGGCAGTGGAAACATTGCTAGAGAATGTTTAAACAAAAAGGTAATGATTGAAACGAGGTTTTAAGAATACCCAAATAAAAGCACTGCAAGAGAACAGTCAATCACAGTAGTATAGATGAGATCGAATCCACAGAGACCAAGGTTATATTACGATTCTCACAAGATGAAATTAAGCTAAGACGAGAATATGGTTTTAATTTGCAAGGTAATGAAAATAACTAAAAGCGATGTAAATTTGATAAGAGGAAAACTCTAGGTCGAGGGTTTTTTCGCAGGAATCCAGAGATCACGAATCAGACAACTATTCAGGGAATGATTTAACGCAAGTTTCAAACTCAAACATAAATATTTANAAGAGAACAGTCAATCACAGTAGTATAGATGAGATCGAATCCACAGAGACCAAGGTTATATTACGATTCTCACAAGATGAAATTAAGCTAAGACGAGAATATGGTTTTAATTTGCAAGGTAATGAAAATAACTAAAAGCGATGTAAATTTGATAAGAGGAAAACTCTAGGTCGAGGGTTTTTTCGTAGGAATCAAGAGATCACGAATCAGACAACTATTCAGGGAATGATTTAACGCAAGTTTCAAACTCAAACATAAATATTTAACCAATCCACTTCCGTGGTATTGATTACTAAATCTAGCAACCTAAAATCCTAACTTCTGTTGAACCTAGAGTTCTAGACCAGCATTAACGAATAGGTTCAATATGTTCACGAATCGCCTTAAGATCAATTTCTGTTGGCTAAGAACAATTCGCTCGCTTATGTTCTTTCTAGGAACCTACGACACTTCCGTGGTATAGATTAAACCCTAGATCAGAGGCAAAGCGGTCAACCTAGCCTACGCAATAACACAACAATAAGCGAAAACCACAAAAGATAAATCTCTATCTGTGTCTAATTTAATGATTCATAGATCCCCTTGAAACCCTAAACCTAACTATGAAACTACTCAGACATAGAGAACAAGCAGAGAGATGAAGAACTCATGATAAATTAATTAAAGAGAAAAAAGGTTCAGAATTCTTCTCAATGGATGCAGAGATTCTTCTCCCAAGCTTACAAAATTCCAAAAGCCAAAGTCTGAATAGAGAATAAAAGCGGTATCAAGCGGTGTAAAGCGGTGCCGTAAAAGTGGCTAAAATAATGTATATATAGGGTTCTGGGCGGATTAGGTCAAAATAGGCAGTTTCCGGGACAAAACAAGAAAATCATAAATATCTTTTTCTTCTCGCCGACTTGCATTGATCGATGCACATATTGCATCGATCGATTCTGAATTCTCTGAGCATGCTCCATCGATCGATGCACTCCTTGCATCGATCGGCTCTGGTTTTGCATCAATCAGCCTCATTCATGCATCGGTCGATTCTAACTTTTCTGATGACATCACATTGATCGATGCACTCCTTGCATCGATCGATTTGGACTTCTATGATGGTGTTGCATCGATCGATTTGGACTTCTATGATGGTGTTGCATCGATCGATACACTCCTTACATCGATCGATTTTGCTCTTTTCTGCACGGTTCCATGTGTTTTTGCCCACGTAACTCCAAAATCCTTCCTTAAACGCCTTTTTACCTGAGATAACTATATAAAGAACTAAAAAACTCTAAAAACGAACTTTGTGTTAGACAATACTCAAAAGAAACACAAAAACATGTGTTAGAAATCGGTTAAAACTAAGTATATCAATTCTCTCAGACTTAGTCATTTGCTTGTCCTCAAGCAAACAGAAAACTAAGCAAGAATAAAAAGTTTGAAAAACACAGAGACTCACATTTCCTTTAGAATTCGGCAATGACCATTACCTTAGTAATCCACGTATTGCTAAACTAGCTCCAGATCAAACCACCATGTACTTCTCTGCAAGCATCGCAGCCTCCCAGATTCAACTCATTATTTCACAGAATAATCCAAAGCTATCATTGCTGGGTCTCATCAAAGATCATAGTGCCAAGAACCTTCTAGACTCTTTCCTTTTTGATACCATGACAAGTCAACCATATAACCTTTGGTACTCTTTCCCTCCCCCAGACTTATTCTTTTCTCATTTTTTTTTTTTTATATATATATCAAGGTTCACAAGACGCGAGTATTGATGGTGTTTGCCACCGAATCTCTGGTTCATCACCTTTTTATATCAAAGGTGTAGGCGAATAATGGGATCGCAGGAAATTTTCCTAGCCCTCGCTTCCAACTTTGTGTGATCATCTCTTTCGAAGTAAAATAATGGGATCGATGAAAATTTTCCTAGCCCTTTACTCAAAAGAAAATCATTTCATCTTTTCTGCTTTTTATTTGAAATAAGGGAGAGGAGTACCATACTTTCACACAAGTCGCCTTGTCAGATACGAATGAGGAGTCAATCTCTGAAGACACCAATTACGATGATGAGGTAAAAGGAAGAGCTCAGAAATTAGCTCAAACTTTTTGAATTCTTCTGCAAGCATGGATGCCTCTGATTAACTGGTCAGCCTTTAGATTTTCCATTAGTCTGGTCTATAACTAACTCTGCAACAATGGTCACTTAGATGCAAATCACATAAAAATTCAAAGGTCGTGATCATAATCTCTAACAAGTTTTTACTCAATAAAACAGAATGACTCAAAGAAAACATCAAAATGACTCACAAGAAAAACAAAAGAAAGAAAATAGCGTTAGTAACGACAAAGACCCTCCCCCAGACTTACTTCACACCGTCTCGGTGTGAAAATAAATCGAGAGAAAGGCAAAACAGACTCAAGAAAAATAAAATAAAATAAAAGAAAACTTACCGATGGGTTGCCTCCCACCAAGTGCTTGTTTTAAGTCATATAGCTCGACTTTGGAGCCTTTCAGGCCAGAGATGAATCACCGAGGAGAAGGGTTTCTTCCCCAACGATTTCTACGACAGCGAGGTATGGCTTTAGGCGCTGACCATTACCCACAAACTCATTTCCTGTAGTGCCCAGCAACACCACAGCTCCGTACGGTCTCATCTCCTTAATTGTGAATGGTCCGGACCATCTCAATCTCAGCTTCCTTGGAAAAAATTTAAGGCGAGAGTTGAATAGCAATACCTGATCGTTTGCAGCGAAGTTATTAGGAATTATCTTCCGGTCGTGATAGGCTTTGGTCTTCTCTTTGTAAATCTTTGAGTTTTCGTAGGCCATGTGGCGTATTTCCTCCAGCTCATGTAGTTGCATTATCCTTCTTTCAGAAGCAGGTTTGATGTCGAAGTGGAGCAACTTGATAGCCCATGCCTTGTATTCGAGCTCCACAGGAAGGTGGCATGATTTCCCGTAGACAAGATGGAATGGTGTCGTTCTCAAGGGTGTTTTGAGCGCAGTTCTGTATGCCCAAAGAGCGTCGTCTAACTTGATAGCCTAGTCCTCCCTTGATGTTTTCATTGTCTTTTGCAGGATACCCTTGATTTCCATGTTGGAAATTTTGACTTGTCTACTCGTTTGAGGGTGATAGGGAGTGGCCACCTTGTGCTTGACTCCATGCTTCTTCAACACGTTTTCAAAGACCTTGTTGATGAAATGAGATCCGCCATCACTGATGACTACTCTAGGTACACCGAACCTTGGGAAGATTACTGATTTGAACATCTTTAAAACCACCTTGGCGTCATTTGTTAGGCTAACTAGTGCTTCCACCCATTTAGACACATAGTCCACCGCCACTAGGATGTATTGATTCCCATAAGAGGACGGGAAAGGACCCATGAAATCGAACCTCCCACACATCGAACACCTCAACCTCGAAGATGAAATTATGTGGCATTTCATTCCTCTTGTTAATATTCCCTTGCCTTTGGCACGAGTCACAGTTAGAGACAAAAGCGTGTGCATCACAAAATATACTCGGCCACCAGAAACCGGCTTGTAGGACCTTGGATACTCTCTTAAATGTGGCAAAATCTCCAACATAATTAGAACCATGACAGTGAAAAAGAATACTAGGAATTTCCTCCTATGAGATTCATCTGCGAAAGACACCATTTGAACCATGTTTGTACAAGTAGGGTTCATCCCAAAAGTAGTGTATGATATCTCGCAAGAACTTCTTCTTCTTGTTCCCAACAAAGTCGCTTGGTTCTTTCTCTGCGGCTAAGTAGTTTGCTATTTCTCCAAACCAAGGAATTTCGGGGAACTTAGAGTGGCGCAATGGATCGTGGTGATAATTGCGCCCAACGCTGATCGCGAAAACATTCTCCTCGGGTAAGCTGTCATCTAGAGGGGTATCCTCATCTATACGCAGCCTAGACAAGTGATCTGCAACACCGTTCTCAATCCCCTTTTTATCCTTGATCTCAAGATCGAATTCTTGCAACAGAAGAATCCATCGCAAGAGCCTAGGTTTGGCTTACTTCTTCGTGGGGAGGTATTTCAGAGCAGCATGGTCGGTGTGCACTATAACCTTAGACCCCACAAGGTAAGATTTGAACTTTTCAAAAGCAAACACGATTGCGAGAAGCTCCTTCTCAGTCGTGGTATAAGACTCAACGAGGTGAGTCTTAAATCGAACTGATGGGGATCGAAAGCTGGCCTTCGCTCTCTCTTGTTGGATCGTGAAGAGGGGATTGTGAAGGGGGATCGATGGCACCACAGAGAGGATGGGAGGTTCTCTGATACAGCAATAAACACTTTTTCAATGGTGGAATCGCACATACACAAAGACAGAAGCAAACTCGCAAGCCTAAGCTAGAGAGAAAAGGTGAACTGCGTTATTTTATTGATATGAGCAAAAGTGGTGGCTACAATGCTGCAGGGGAACCTCATATAGGGTTCGACAGCTCTGACCTAATGGTCGACACAAAAACAACAAGGAAAGACTCAAGACGACAGGACTTCTAAGAGAAAACAAGAAAAACAGCAGCACGTCTCATTTGGACACAAATAAGGAAAGTTGACTTAAAACATAAAAATAAAAGAAAACTACTAAGTCTTGGGCGTGGTTTGATCTCTGGTTGCTCACAGCTCTAATTACCACTGAGCTGGTCTTCTTTTCCTGCACAAAACGTATGGAAAAAACATACCTGGTTTAAACGCAAGAGTGGCCAGATTTGGTGATGCTCGTCTTTGGCTTGTGCTGGGGTGTTCCTCACGTGATCTTCAGTGTTCTCTTTAGTGTTGAGGCTGCTTGAATTGTTGAAGTCACGACCTGCCTTGTATTCAGCTCCCAAAGCTTGGTTGAACGCATTCTGGTCTCTAGCGGCTAAGTTAAGCGCGTCCGGGTCTTCTTGTATTCTGGAAGCGTTCTCTTCATGTTCCTTGGTAATTTGTGGACCAATTGCTTCTAGGATGTTCTCCACTGCCAAATTGAACTTCTCACGTAGGCTCCTAGTTCTAGATCGAGTCATGGGAGCTTCTTGGACCGTAGGAACTTCTGGTTTGTTTTGATTGGATTCGATGACCTCATCAAGTCGTGACGTACTTGCATTGCGTGTCATCTAGAGTCCTACTGGTGTAGTAGATAACAAGGAGCTTCTTGTCCTTTCGATGTCCCAAAACAGTTCCTACTGCGAAATCTCTAGCATCGGTCATTACTTCGAAAGGAAGCTCCCAATCCGGTGGTTGGACAATTGGTGCACTGACAAGAGCTCCCTTGATCTTGTGAAAGGCCTCTAGACAGTCGCTGTCAAAATGAAACTTCACTTCTTTGGATAGCAGCCGAGTCAAAGGTCTAGCAATCTTAGAAAAATCCTTGATGAACCTCCTGTAGAACCCATCATGTCCCTGAAAGCTTTTAATCCCTTTGACAGAATCAGGAGGCTGTAGACTAGTCATCACCTCGATCTTTGCCGTGTCCACTTCGATGCCTTGCTCTGAAATCCGATGACCCAAGACAATCCCATATCTGACCATAAAGTGACACTTCTCTCCGTTCAACACCAGATGCTTTTCCTCGCAGCACTGTAATACCCTGCACAAATTAGAAAGACAAATAGAGAAGGAGGATCCATAGACAAAAAAGTCGTCCATGAAAACCTCCATGATATCCTTAATCAAGTCAGTGAAAATTGACATCATGCATCGCTGGAATGTCACTGGGGCATTGCACAAACCAAATGGCATTCTGCGATAAGCAAAAGTGCCATGAGGACATGTGAATGTAGTCTTCTCCTGGTCGTCTAGATGGATGGGAATCTGAAAGAAACCAGAATAACCATCTAGAAAACAGTAGTATGGGTGGTTAGCCAATCTTTCAAGCATTTGATCGATGAAAGGCAAAGGAAAGTGATCTTTACAAGTAGCAGCATTCAACTTCCTATAGTCAATACACATCCTATGCCCTGTAATAATTCTAGTTGGGATCAACTCATTTTTCTCATTTTTAACAACTGTTACACCACCTTTCTTTTGTACAACATGGACTGGACTCACCCAAGTACTATCAGAGATAGCATATATGATGCCCGCCTCTAGAAGTTTCATTATCTCTTTCTTTACAATATCTTTTAGATTCAGGTTTAACCGTCTCTGATGTTCTATCGAAGTCATCGATTCATCCTCTAGATGTATCATATGCATGCAAAGATCAGGAACGAATGCATCCCCAATTTGCACATGTAGATCCTCAAGAACACCAACAAGTAGCTTCACAGAATGATCGGCAAATACTAAGGAGATCTTAGTTTGTTTGAACTTCGTGAATCCAAGTCGCTTAGCCATAGAGTATGACATCAAGTTGACGCTGGAGCCAAGATCGCACAAAGAACAAGCAAAAGTCATTGCCCCAATCTGCACACGGAGAAAGAACTTCCCTAGATCTCCTGGAAGTTCGAGCTTGTAAGCGTTGTCATTGATTTTCTCCAATACGCGGAATGGGCCATCTCCTCTAGGTGCTAGTTTGGAGTTCCTTTTGTGTGGGAACCTTTCTGGTCTCATATGCAACCATACCCACTCTCCTGGTTCGAAAACAAGCTTCTTGCGTCCTTTGTCTGCCCTCCTCTTGTATTCCTCCGTCTTCTTCTCAATGTTTTCTTTGACCTTTTGATGAAGTTTCTTCACAAATTCGCCTTTGTTCAGCCCATCTAAGTTCACTTGCTCAGCTTGGGGCAGGGGTGAGAGATCTAATGGCGTCAATGGGTTAAACCCGTAGACAACTTCAAAAGGGGAAAGCTTAGTAGCAGAGTGAGTGGCACGATTATATGCAAATTCAATAAAGGGCAAACAGTCTAACCAATTCTTCAAATTTTTACCAACAGTGGCTCGAAGTAGAGTGGAAAGAGTACGGTTTACCACTTCAGTTTGCCCATCCATTTGAGGATGACAAGTAGTAGAGAATAGCAGCTTTGTACCCAACTTCCTCCAAAGCGTTTCCAGAAATGACTGAGGAATTTGGTGTCACGATCAGACACGATGGTCCTTGGGACTCCATGCAGACGCACCACTTCCTTGAAGAACAAGTCCGCGGTTTGTGTAGCGTCGTTCACTTTGGCACACAGAATGAAGTGCGCCATCTTAGAGAATCTGTCCACCACCACGAAAATTGAATCCTTGTGCCTGATTTTGGGCAAACCTAGCACAAAGTCCATAGAAATATCCACCCAAGGGGCATTAGGAATAGGTAATGGAGTATATAAGCCGTGAGGATGTAACCTGGATTTTGCCTTGCGGCATGTGATGCAACGGGAACAGAATTTCTCCACATCCTTCTTCATATGCGGCCAAAAGAAATGCTCCACCAGAACTGCTAGGGTCTTATCTATGCCAAAGTGACCCATCAACCCTCCACCGTGTGCTTCCCTAAGCAGCAACTCTCGCAATGAGCCTTGAGGTATGCATAGTCGCTTCTCTCTAAACAAGAATGCATCTTGTAGGTAGAATGCACCGAAAGCTCCCTTGCCACTTTCTTTGTAACTCTCTCCAAAGTCTGGATCGTCTCCATACAGATCTTTAATATGTTCAAATCCTAAGACATTTGCCTCCATGGTTGCGATCAGGGCATGCCTCCTTGACAAGGCATCCGCAACAACATTCTCCTTTCCCTTTTTGTATTTGATGATGTACGGAAATGTCTCGATGAACTCCAACCACTTGGCGTTCCTCCTCTTAAGTGCGGTCTGACCTCTCAAGTGTTTAAGAGTCTCGTGGTCGGTATGTATAACAAACTCCTTTGACAACAGATAGTGCTGCCAAACCTCCAATGCTCTCACCAACGAGTACAACTCTTTGTCATAGGTGGGATAGTTCAGCGAAGCTCCACTTAACTTCTCACTGAAATAAGCCACCGGCCTTTCTTTCTGATGCAACACAGCTCCAATTCCTAGACCCGAAGCATCACATTCAACCTCAAACATAATGTCAAAGTTTGGTAGAGCTAGAACAGGTGCTTGCGTAAGGCGGTCCTTAAGAGTGTTGAAGGCTGCCTCTTGTGCTTCTCCCCATGAGAATGGGACATGTTTCTTAATGACAGCAGTAAGTGGGGCAGCTACTGTGCTGAAATCTTTGACAAACCGGCGGTAGAACCTAGCTAAGCCGTGGAAGCTCCTAACGTGGCCGATGGTAGATGGATTTGGCCACTCTTGAATGGCTTTGATCTTCTCCTCATCCACCTGTAATCCCTGTTCACTAACAACAAAGCCTAAAAAGACAAGCTTGTTAGTACAAAAGGAGCACTTCTTAAGGTTAGCGTAAAGGCTTTCCTTTCGAAGTGTTTTCAAAACTAGTTCTAAGTGCATAAGATGATCAGATAAGCATTTGCTGTATACGAGGATATCGTCAAAATATACAACAACAAATTTACCAATAAAAGATCTTAGAACCTGGTTCATGAGTCGCATAAATGTGCTTGGGGCGTTGGTTAACCCGAACGGCATGACTAGCCACTCGTAAAGGCCTTGCTTAGTTTTGAAAGCAGTTTTCCACTCGTCTCCTTCACGCATTCTGACTTGATGGTAGCCGCTTTTGAGATCAACCTTTGAGAAGATGGTGGCACCACTCAGCTCGTCTAGCATGTCATCTAAGCGCGGAATAGGGTGTCTATACTTGATGGTGATGTTGTTGATTGCTCGGCAGTCTACACACATCCGCCACGTTCCGTCCTTCTTGGGAACCAACAGAACTGGTACAGCGCATGGGCTAAGGCTTTCACGGATGTAGCCTTTGTCCATCAACTCCCTGACTTGTTTCTCAAGCTCTTTACTCTCCTCCGGGTTCATCCTATAAGCAGGCTTATTAGGTAGAGCTGATCCGGGGACAAGATCTATCTGGTGTTCAATGCCACGAATGGGAGGTAAACCAGCTGGGATCTCATCTGGAAAAACGTCTTTGAATCTGTCTAATACAGCTTGAATTGAATCTCACGTGGATGCTCTAATGTTGTAGTTCCTGTACTTAGACACTCTTTGTAAACCATTAGTAGCACGGTGCCTTTGGCACTCATGGTTTTAACAATAGCACCAGAATTAATGTATAGGTTAGGTTTACTTACCTTAGTCTCCTTGCTCATTCTGGTTTGCAACTCATGCACTTCAGATGGGCTCAAAGGTGCGAGGTTGTATTTGCGGTCATTGTATGCGAATGAGTAGAAGTTGGTGCTGGAGCCAAGATCGCACAAAGAACAAGCAAAAGTCATTGCCCCAATCTGCACACAGAGAAAGAACTTCCCTGGATCTCCTGGCTTCTTTGGCATCTTGTTTTGGAGGACAGCACTGCAATCTTTAGAAATCATCATGACACTATCTTTAGTAGATACCTTACTCGTCACCAAGCTCTTCGTATACTTCTTCAATGAAGGTATCATCTGGATTGCGTCAACAAGAGGAAGCTTCACCACGAGATCATTCAGCATCTCCTTGCACTTGGCTTCTTCTAGGTCCTTGTGCGACTTCCTTGGACGAGTGGGGTATGGAACTCTTGGAGTGTAGACATGTGTAGGGGGTAACACTTGTGGCTCATTTGCAGGGTCTATATTTGTGGAAACCTTCCCCTTTTGAGATGTTTCTTCGTCAACCTCCTCTAGATCAATCACGAAATCAGCACCCTTTCCTTTTCGTGCAACAGGTTCCAGCTCTTTCCCACTTCTGAGTGTAATGGCGTTGACGAACTCGTTCCTTGGGTTCTTCTCTACCTTTCCTGGAAGAGCTCATGCGGTCTCTTGATTGCTTCAGCTGTGAGCGACATGGGTGTCCAACTTCTTCACATGAGTACATACAACTTCGTACTTGCCGTTGAGATCGTTGTACATGTTGTCAACCTTGACATTGATCTCTTTAGCGGATTGATGTTGGTTTAGTAGAAGTTGTTGCATAAGAAGTTTAAGCTCATCCTGAGATTTGTTTGTTGAGCTTGCAGGGGCTTGAAACATGACGTGCTTTGTTGTCTGGAAGGTGTTGAACGACTATTTCTGCTGGAACCCACCTTGCAACCTATTCTGACCTTGGAAACCTTGAGAAAAACCTGAGGTGCCTGTGTTTTGCGCAAAAAAAATTCCTTGAGCTTGCTGGGGTATACTTGATCTTGGGGGTTTTCGACGTTGGTACTCCTGTAGGACAGATTCGGATGGTTTCGGAAATTCTGGTTGAAACCTCTGTTCTGCGCATACCCTTGCCCGCTAACAAAGTTCACCTCTTGCTACTCATCAGCCTCTTCCTCAGCTAATCCCTGACTGAAAAATGCATCTCCTGTCTCCTCGCAAGACTGCACACCTCTCTGATTTCCCTTCAGCAACAAGGTCACCTTCGCGGTAAGCTCATCAATCTTCTGTGAATCCACATTGTTGACCCGTTTGGACCTGTCGTACAATTTGGAGGATTTGAGGAACACACAAAAAGGGTTTCACTTTCAGATCCAAAATGATGGCAAATATGGGATTCTGATACGACCCGTGAGATGAGAGAATTAGAAGAATTGGAGAAAAAAAGAAGTAAATTTCAATTCAACACAATTTCATATTGTACTCACAATAGTAAAACGTTAGCTAGCTTTAAATACACACATCAATAAACCCTAACAAGGCTTAGCCAATTACACATAACCCCAATCTTATCAGATTCTTAGAATGTTTGATCAAGTAGTACTACACATTATTTAACATTCATACCAAAATAAGTAGTACAACACAATACAAATCCAAATCAATTCCTTGCGTAGCGCGAATTCTCTCCTAATATTCAATTTTAAAACCATGTAGGGAGCAAGTTGTTGTACTCAATTTAAAACCATGTAGGGAGCAAGTTGTTGTTCCCAAACGACGGAAAAAGACTTTGAATTGACAACGGTCCTTACATTCCACGCAAAAGGGTCGAGACATATGACTGTTGCGCACAACGTTGAGCTTTCTACCGTACTGGATCACCGATAAACCCGGTTTCACGTAGAGTTCCCGCCCAATCAGACATTTAATGTGAAGGGTGACACAACAATACTCATCACATATATAAAACCGCTTCTTCTGATCTATTTTTTTCTCGCAAGCTTCACACCAATACGTCATGGTATATGTCTCCTTCCCATAAGCAATAGTGAGAATATGCTTATCATGCTTATACCTCACCTTTTGAGGCAAACTAGCACCCTTAAAACACAAAGCATAGTCACACTCAATGCAATTGAATGTTTCACGTGTGTAACTAGCGCTTGCGTCTTTGCAAACAGAACACCATCTGTAGTCTCCTGGTCTGGATGTTTGGAATAAAGGATCCATATTACTTTCATGGACTAATGGCTCAGAAATCGTGGCGCACTGCACGTGTAGCTTGAAATTACATCCTCTGCACTCGTAGAAGAAACCAGTGCACAACCAAGGACAAGCTGAACATGATTTCCCAGTCTTGAATCTATTGCTAACGAGTGTCGCTAAAGTGAGCATATGTGAATGTATAGGTGAACCATTTTGCGTGGAAAATTAGCAGAGTTTTCGTGGATGATGAAATCACATTGCATACAAGAGTAGAAGTTACCGAAATAGATTGGCATGATGCATGCTTGACACTCGTTATCATCATTGAAATCTCTGCCCATGTTCTCATCCAGCCTTAGATGATGATCTTGATCACTGAAATGTTGTATGATTCCATCGCTTATTCTCACAAACGGCTCAATAATTTCTTCTTCGATTTCTTCAGGCTCTCCTTCAAGTTCTTTACCATCCCACACATTGCTTTGTGTGGCACATATTGAATGAGCCGCGAAAGAACAACCGTCTTTCTTGATGCAAGAAAACTAATATGACCCGTTTGGACATCGATTTCCAGAACTCGCAGCCAAGTTCTCTATTAACTGATATGCTCCTTCCTTAGTCTTAGTCATGAAATCTCCATTGCTTGCATCATTAAGGGCATTTTTGTAGTCCCAATCCACTCCATCATAGAAGATGCTCAAGATCTGCTCGTCCGAGTACCCATGATGAGGGCACTCTCTGCGGTACTCTCGGAACCTCTCCCAAACTTCACAGAAAGACTCTCTGATGTTCCCTTATTTTATCCCTTTTAGCATGCATTTAGCCTAGCATTTTAGGTCTCATGCATGTGTTTATCTTAGTTTTCTTAATGTTTTAGTCTAAATTAGAGTTTAGGTAGTTTGCGTTAGGTCCTAGTGAGTCTTGCATTCATTTGAAGTGTTTTCTAGGTGTTTGGAGTGATGGAGCATAAGAGAAGGAAGAGTTCATCCAAAGCGTCTGACAGATGTGGAAAAACGAAGGGCTGCCGATCAGATTCAGCTTCAATGGCCTTCATGAACGTTGTATCCCAATGACTTAGCTGTCGACTGAAAGTGGTTTGAGGTCATTCGGACATGTATTTCAGGAGATATGGCTGTTTTACCGAAGGTGTATCCGTCTGGCGAGAAGACCATGCCGTCCCACATCCGTCCGGCGTGCCCATCCGGCATGCTTCCCTCTTCTCTCCATACCAACCCACTTCCACACGGTACAGCCATCCAGTATTGGGACAGGAGCCAATACCGTCCCAAGACACTTTCCATACAGTTTCAATCCCATCCGGCATCCGGTACAAGTCCAAATCCATCCTCGTCGAAGCCAGCCAAAGCGACTGAAAGATCAGGCCAAACGAAGAACTTACACTCGGATTTAGCTTGCAACGTCTTCATAGAAGTTGTAGATAATTGAGCTAGCTGTCTTCCGGAGGTAGTTGCAAGTCATTTTGAGCATTAGTTCGAAAGACACATCAGATTTAGCAAGGACGTGTCTATCTGGCGCCCAAACGGGTTATGCACAAGAACTCTATACCGACCTTGTTCCATCCAGTACAGCCATCCGGTGTGGACCCAGAGCAGACCACTTAGACCCAGTTTTAACCAGGTCAAGACCCGGTTTATCCCAAGTTGATCCGGTTCGCCCCATTTCCTTATAAATACTTTCTAGACCTAATTTTTATGATATATGCTTTCTTCTAAGCTTTATTTTCTCTCCTTTTCTCTAGCCAAAAACGTGTTCTTAGTCTTCTTTAAGGGTTTTTATGATTTTGTAAGAGATATCTTGAATTTGAATGCAAGTTTAAGTTTAATCTTCTTACTCTTTCATCTTTCTATTCTTTAATCATGGAACCCATCATCTTTCTTATGAAATTTGTTGGTTCCATCATGATTAGTGAGTAGAACCCTCGTGGATCTTTTGGGCTTGGTAGATTAGTGGGTTTCTTGGTTAATTTTTGATGTCTAGGGAATTAATTATATTGTTTCCTCTCTTATTTGAAGGTTTTAATGCTAAATTAGGCTTGAGAAAATTGATCTAGAACTAAGGGCATTTCATGCACACAATGTGTTTGATGAAATGCCCCAATGAATTAAATAAGAGGATTTTCATACTTAGCTCATGAGAGTGATTGTCTAAGGTGATTATTAGCTAATAGAACTTGAATTTAATGCTTGCTACTTAACATTTTCACAAATGAGAGTTTGTTCTTTATTTTGTAATTAGTGAAGTGATTAGTGCTAAGAGATTAGGCTAATCTTGATTAGTGTTCTAGGCTTAAGGAAATGCTCTTTTGTGATTGGATAGACATCATTGCTTAAATTGAGATTCCCCCAAATCAATTTTCTTGCCCAAAAATCCTCTTTTAATCATTCTTAGTCTTGTTTAGTGCTTGTTTACTTACTTGCTTTGTTTAACTCGAATCATTAGGTTGCTAGAATTAAAACTAAAATCACCTTGTTTGCTTAGCTTAAGTAATTTATTGCATTCCTAGTGTGTTTTTCTTTGTGCCTCCTTGGATTGATCCCCACGTGCTACAACGATAGCATTTGGATAATTGGTATTAGATACAAATTATCCATTATCAATTTGGCGCCGTTGCCGGGGAGGCAATAGCAATAACCATTAGGATTTAGATTTTGCTTGAGACTAAGCTTTTGTTTACACTATGTTAATGCATATAGCTAAGTGCATGCATCTTGTTGACATGATGAATTTTTTTTTTTTTTATTGTTACTAACTTGTCTTCGTTAGTTCTATTCTGCTTTCAAAGGTACCATAATCAAAAGAAGAGATATGGGAAGACAAGATCGATTGAGGTGTTTGAGGTGGTCAATCAAAAAGACATTCTTGAAGATCTACAACCGCAAGAGATGGACGAGCAAAGAAGCATTCTTCAAGCCCCAAAACCTCGAGAAATGCCACAATCTCAAGAATTAGCATCAACTCCGACCCAAGCTACAAAGGACAAGCCAACGGTTGGAAGCTTTGACACTCCTTGTTGCCGTGGATCGAGATATGGGATCCACCCTCCTCCAATCGAAGCTAAGGCCTATGAGATCAAAGCATGCTTGGTTAGGTTGATTCAAGAGTCTAGGTTCTTGGGGACGGAAGTGGAGAACCCTATGATCGTTTGGACTCCTTTGAGAGGTTGTGTGACACAATTAGGATTGGAGGAGTGCCCCATGAGAGTATCAAGCTCATCTTGTTTCCGTTTTCTCTTGGAGAAAAAGCAAGCCAATGGGAGAGAGTATTACCATCTCACTTAGTCAAATCTTGGGATGATTGCAAGAAGATCTTCCTTAATATGTTCTACCCTACACAAAAAACGGTCCAAACTAGGAAGGACATCTTGAGCTTCAAGCAAGGCACGCATGAGACCTTTCACGAGGCATGGGGAAGACTTAAAGGATACACTCGAGATTGTCCCCATCATGGGTTCAAGAAAGAAGTCATTCTTAGCATCTTATATTGGGGAGTTGATAAAGAGCATAGATGGACCTTGAATGTGGCTAGCAAAGGGTGCTTTACAAACATCACCGTGGATCAAGGCGATCTACTTGTGGAGAACTTGGCCCAAAGCAAAGAGAACTATGGTGTTGAGTATGCTCGGGCTACAAGGACCACGAGTGCTAATGAGGAGCAAAGGAGAACAAAGGAAATGAAGTCTCTAAACGAAAGAATAGAGAAGCAGTCCACAGTGATAGACAAGCTCATCAATGCTTCTCGAAAATCAGTTCACTTTGATGGAGATTTTGATGCCACTACACGGTTTGAAGAGGATAATGTGGATTTGGGTACACAACGAGACCTTGAAATGACGGGCATGCTTCAACAACTCTTAACCGGGCAAGCTAATGGGGCAAATGAGTTGAATAAGATGGTGGCCGAGATTCATGACAAAGTTGATTGCTTTTATGATGATCTACACCGAAAGTTTGAAGCCCTATCTAGGATCAAGCATTTAGATCATCAAAATGCTCAAGAACGTTCCCTTTCTAGTAAATCTATGGGGAATCTCAAAGGAAAATTTGAAGAGATTGAGGAAGTCCTCCATGGCTCTCAATATGAAGAATCGATGGTTGCTAGCAAGGAGAAGGATGAGGAACAAGACGTGGTGTTGAAGATGACTAATGAGGATGAAAGGGCAATTGAAGAAATCTCTAACCTTCTCTATGGTTCTAAGGTCAATGCTAGAGATGTGATGGTTTACAAGGATGACGAAGTTCAAACTCCAAGAGTCACTACAAGAAAACAGCGTTTTGGCGACTGCAAATGGCGACTAATTATTTAGTCGCTAAAGTTGCGACTAATTAGCGACTACTTTCCGACTATTTGGCGACCAATAAATTTTAGTAGTAATTGAGTCGCTGTTTTACGACCAAAGTACATAGTCGCTATAATAGTCGCTATTTTACGACTAATTTACGACAACATTTCAGACGGGATATAATAGTCGCCCAATAGTCGCTAATTAGCGACTATTGGGCGACTATTTCGGCGGGTCGCACTGTAGTCGGTAAACGGTCGTTAAATACCGGTGGTAAACATGTGTAATTCGTTTTGGGGTTGGTGTACCGGTTTTATGCGACTACATTATGTAGTCGCCTTTCAGACGCCGTGTAGTCGCCAGAAATGTCTATATAAGCAAAATTCACCCCATTTCTTCTCCTCATTCGATCTCAAAAAAAAAAAAAAAAAAAAAACCAATAACAAAAAAATTCAGTTTTTATTAGTTAAATAATGTCGGGAAATTACAATTATAGTAATTGCCGGGAGTCGATGTATAAGAGTTTGATGAAGAGACGGGAAATTTCTCGGCAGAGTTCACAACGGGGTGGAGCAATTCATGACATTTGCAAATAGCCAGCCTCTAACACAGAGTAATGGCGGTAAGTTTTTCTGCCCTTGTAGTGTTTGCAAGAACGAGAAATTTATTCCGGGGACAAGAATTTGGAATCATCTTTATAGCAGAGGATTTATGCCAGATTATTATGTTTGGTATAAGCATGGGGAAGAAATTAATATGGTGGATTTAGGATCGAGTTATGTTGATACGACGTATATAGGTGGGAGTGAAGAAGTGGGTAATGTAGTAGAAGATAGATATGTGGATATGGTGAATGATGCATTTCGTCATAACGTGAGTTTTGATCATAACTATCATCAAGGTGATACTAGTTATCAGAATGTAGAAGAACTGGTACGTAACCATTCAAAGAAATTCTACAACTTGTTAGAAGGTGCAACTAATCCACTATACGATGGTTGTCGTGAAGGTCACTCGCAGTTATCCTTAGCTGCTCGAGTCATGCAAAATAAGACAAAATATAATATGAGTGAAAAGTTAGTGGATTCGGTTTGCAGAATCTTGACAGACTATTTACCAGAAGGAAACAAGTCAACCGGTTCACATTACGAGATAGAAAAATTGATGCGCAATTTAGGTCTCCCATATCATACAATTGATGTTTGTATTTACAATTGTATGATCTTCTGGAAAGAAGACGAGAAGGAAGATAAATGTCTATTTTGTGGTGCACAAAGATGGAAGCCTAAGAACGACCGGCGTAAAACCAACGTACTACACAGTCGTATGTGGTATCTACCTATTGCTGACAGGTTAAAGAGAATGTATCAGAGCGAGAAGACTGCAGCGGCAAAGAGATGGCATGCCGAGCACCAAGAAAAGGAGGGAGAAATGGGTCATCCTTCTGATACGGCGGAGTGGAGATATTTTCAAGATCAAAATCCCCAGTTTGCCGATGAACCCCGTAACGTTTATCTTGGATTATGTACGGATGAGTTCAATCCATTTGGCATGTCTCGTAATCATTCGTTGTGGCACGTGATCTTGACGCCATATAATTTACCCCCGGGTATGTGCATGAATACATAGTATTTATTTCTTACAATTTTGAATTCTGGGCTAAATAATCCGCGAGCTAGTCTCGATATCTTCCTCCGACCTCTTATTGAGGAGTTAAAAGAGTTGTGGTCTAATGGCGTCGATGCATACGATGTGTCCTTGAATCAAAATTTTAATCTAAAAGCAGTGCTGATGTGGACGATAAGCGACTTTCCGGCGTATAGTATGTTATCCGGATGGACAACCCATGGTAAATTGTCTTGTCCAGTTTGCATGGAAGATACAAAGTCTTTTTATCTACCTAATGGAAGGAAGACGTGTTGGTTTGATTGTCACCAAAGATTTCTTCCTCATGGTCATCCACTGAGGAGGAATAAAAAAGACTTCCTAAAGGGAAAAGACGCTTCGAGAGAGTATCCACCTCCGTCTTTGACCGGTGAGCAAGTTTTCTTCGAGCGGTTGGCTGGTTTTAAATCCATCGAAAACAAAGGATGTTGGTGGAAACGGTCACGAAAAGAAGAAGCCGGGCTATGGGAAGCAACATAACTGGCACAAGGAAAGCATATTCTGGGAGCTATCGTACTGGAGGGACCTCAATCTCCGTCATTGTCTTGATGTGATGCATATAGAGAAGAATTTGTTTGACAACATCATGAATACTCTTATGAGTGTGAAGGGTAAATCGAAAGACAACATCATGTCAAGATTGGATATAGAACGATTTTGTTCTCGGCCACACTTACATATTGATAGTGAGGGTAAAGCTCCTTTCCCATCCTTCACATTGACAGACGAAGCCAGAAAAAGTTTACTGGAATGTGTGAAACATGCGGTTAAGTTCCCAGATGGTTATTCGTCAGACTTAGCTACTTGTGCTGATATGGACAACCAAAAGTTTTCAGGCATGAAGAGTCATGACTGCCATGTTTTTATGGAGCGGTTACTTCCATTTATCTTTGCAGAACTCCTAGACCGGAATGTCCACCTTGCGTTATCAGGTATTAATTACGACTATTTCTTTAAATATGATTATAGTAATTTATATAGTAACCTCATGCAATTTTCACGTATATTGTAGGGGTTGGAGCTTTTTTCCGGGACTTATGTTCGAGAACTTTGCATAAAAGTCGCGTTCAAATTCTAAAACAGAACATAATTTTAATCCTATGCAATTTATAAAAGATCTTTCCACCTTCATTTTTCGATGTGATGGAGCACCTGCCTATACATCTCCCCTATGAAGTTGAATTAGGAGGCCCTGTCCAGTATAGGTGGATGTATCCTTTTGAAAGGTTTTTCAAAAAGTTGAAAGGAAAAGCAAAGAACAAAAGATATGCGGCAGGATCGATTGTTGAATCATATATCAATGACGAGATTGCTTATTTCTCAGAGCAATACTTTGCCGCGAATATACAAACAAAATCAAGGTAAATGCTAAAATCAATCACATCATGTCCACTTTTCCATTTAATTTGTATACACATGCTATGTATTTTAATGTCAGGTTAACAAGATTCGATGAAGGTGAAGTCCCCGTATATCATGTCCCTGGAGTACCTTCTATATTTACTCAAGTAGGCCGTCCAAGTGGAGAAATGCATGAAATATGGCTCTCAGAGAGAGACTATCAATGCGCACATACATATGGTTTTTATATTGCAAGCAGCCTCGCAAGCGGATCAAGTTTGTTATATTCCGTACCCATATACAAAGAAACCGAAGCAGTTGTGGCTCAATGTTCTAAAAGTGAATCCGAGGGGAAACATTTCAAGGGAATATGAAAAAAAAGAACCGACTCTTTTGCAAACAGAAAATGATGATGCTGTATTGATAACAACAATTGAAGATCTCGTACTCGACAATTTCGTAAAAGGAGACCTAATAAACCTCGATTATGATGTCGGAGATGCAGAACCAGAAGATGAATTTCGGTGTAATTTGTCGTCTTCTGATGAAGAATCAGATGACGAAGAACCCTACTAATTAACTATGTTACGTATGTCACAATTTCGGTGTACTTTGTCTTTTACATTATTCGTCATTTTGAATAAAAAAAAACANGAGCAAGGAGTGGGGGGGGGGGGGGGGGGGGGGGGGGGGGGGGGGGGGGGGGGATTGAATCAAGTGAGAGAATTACCAGTAGGCCATAGTCATTAATTGGTATTTATCACACAAACATATTATTAAGTCAGCAGAAAAGATTATAAAAAAATATATACGTCTTCACTTGGATTCGATCCGTGGGCTGATTGAACAAAGAGCGGGGGTATTACCAATAGGCTAGAGTCATTCATTGGTTATTACCACACAAAACAATTATTTAGTCTTCTTTGTCTGCGAAAAAAAAAAATACTTAACCATTTTAGTCTTCTTCGTGTGCGATTAAGTCGAAAACCCTAAGTCCCCTTTTGCTCTCATCTTCGTGTGCGATTCATCTTCTTCAATCTGCTTCTTCTTCGATCTTCTTCTTCATCTTCTTCTATCGCCTTTCAAGCTCTTCTTCGACTCCCCATCACGAATCTCTTCTTCGAATCCCCACACGATGCCGGCAGAGAAGAGCAAAGGAGGACGGAAGAGAAAATTTGTTCCCAACGTTTCTCAGAGAGCCGGAGTGTCCAATACTTCGTCGCAAACACTGACCCCTCTACCGCCGCAGTACAACTTCACGCCGCCGGCCCAACTTCCGAATCAGTCGTCAACACCTCAAGTCCCCGTGAATGCTCAACCGTCATCATCAGCACCCAATTTCCGGAGCTTTCCACCGCCACAACAACTATTCCAGGACTCGATGCCTCAACACCGTGGAGAAGAATTACTTGCGGCTTTGACTCCACTGGAGGACACTCCTGCGTCACCACTTCGGAACTGTCACAGTCATCCATCTTCAGGAGGACACAGCTTCCATGACGAATCTGCACCAGCTTTGCCGGATCTCCAGGAGGACACATTGCGGGCTCTCAATGCTTTGCTTATGGTGCCAGACCGGGATAGATTCACCACCGTCCTCTCTCCCACACCGAAGCCGAACTCAACTTGGTATGTTCATTATCTCTGATTTTGGCCATCGGATTTTGTCTCTGTATGAAGTTTGTCAAGGAATTTGATATGAATTTGTGAATTTGTTAATTGTTAATCATGATATCTGAGTTGTTAATTGTTAATTGTGACAACTGAGTTGTTAATTGTTAATTCCACATTGAGAATTCCACAACTGAATTCACATGTTTTTTTTGGTTAGTGTTCTTGTCTACGTGGGTGTATAATAGTTAACTATTGTATTTGTACCCTTCAAATGAAAAGCTACATGATGCAGCTACATTTCATGATAGTTAATTTGGTGCTTAGCTTAGCAATCTGAAACTTTCTGGTTTGTTGGAGTTGTATTGACTTGGTGGTTAGAAGTCTCATTTTTAATTTCGAAACGGATTGTGTATGATTGGTTCTGCTCTGAATCGGAACATTGAATGAGATTCAATCTTTATCTCGAGAAAACAGAAAGTATATATGTCATGGGAAACATATTTGGTTGGTTTGACCTTTGAGATTTTTGTGATTGTTTTCTAGGATTTGAATCAGTAATGTACTACTTGAGATTTTTGTGATTGTTTTCTAGGATTTTTGAGATTTTTGTGATTGTTGTCTAGGATTTGAATTGAAACTGAAACTGATATATACTTTAACTGTTTATGACTTGGAGTTGTATTGACTTGGTTGTATTGACTTGGAGTTGTCACGAATAACTCAGAAACTTTCTGCTTTGTTTTCTTTCTTTACTTGTCTTGTCAAAACTGTAATGTATAGTATTTGATTAAACGTTTGCTTTGTCTTGTCTTAAACTGTAATGTACTATGTCTGTGTGTCTGACTTTATGAGTTTCTGAGTTTGCAGGTTTACTCGCGACAAGGGATCTAAACTGGTTAGTTCAATTACTAAAGTGTTTACAAACAAATTTGACGGTCCCTACTATAGCTGGACATGTGTGCCTCCGAAGAGATAAGAAATATACTTTCTCGAGTTCGCGGTATAGTTTTCTGTTCTTTAGCATTCACATATAGGTTTGCTTGTGATGTTTTCACTAACATCATTCTGTTGTCTTTGTATTGTAGAAAACCCACACCTGGGATCCCTTGATAACATGGACAGTTAAAGGGTATTTCGATGAGATATGTCAACGCCGGATGAAAGACATGGTTAGCAGTGTGAGGACTAGTCGAGAGCGACCAAATTGGATCTGCGACACTCTCTGGAAAACGATGACCGACTACTGGGACACTGATGATACAAAGGTAAGAAGTCTCACCTATTCCAATGCTCGTATGTCTAACCGTAACGGTCTCGGTCCTCACATGCACTTATCAGGGCCAAAGTCGTATCAACAAATCCAATACGACATGGTTAGTAACTTTTCATAATCCCTTTTTTGTCATAATCCTTGTGTTTTGTCATATTCTGTTGTTGCTTGTATTCTGTCATAATCCTTGTTTTTTTTTCTAACATTGCAGGAAGAGGAATTGGGAAGACCGGTTAGTCTTGGTGAGGTTTTCAAAAGGACACATACAAAGGTTAGAGATTTGGGGTTAGAGACATCTTAGGCATTTGGTAGATGAGAATTCACCCTTGTATGCATAGATTGCATTTTACCTTTAGCATTTTGCTCAAGTTTGCTCATTCATAGAGAGATCCTTGCATTGAAGAGCCCACACATGTGATTGAGATCATCTTTATCTCAAAACCGAATCTCTTAGCCAAACAAGTTCATTTTATTTTGCATAAGCATGATTCACGTAGACAATTAATGAATGTCAAAGGGTTAAAGGATAAGAATGCTTGTCTAGGTTGGGACTTGTAACTTGATGCATGTAGAAATAGAAATGGCTAACTCTTTTGGAGTATACTCACTTGATGCATTCTAGAATTACAAACATGGACGTTGAATTCGATTTCTTCTTGTGATGTTTTTATATTTAAGCTCCCATCTTCAAACCTCTCTCTCTTCTTGTTCTTGTTAGTTTGCTTGAGGACAAGCAAATGAATAAGTTTGGGGGAGTTGATGTTCCCTAATTTTATCTCTTTTAGGATGCATTTAGCTTAGCATTTTAGGTCTCATGCATGTGTTTATCTTAGTTTTCTTAGTGTTTTAGTCTAAATTAGGGCTTAGGTAGTTTGCGTTAGGTCCTAGTGAGTCTTGCATTCATTTGGAGTATTTTCTAGGTGTTTGGAGACATATTGATGATGTTTGAAGTGATGGAGCATAAGAGAAGGAAGAGTTCATCCAAAGCGTCTGAAAGAGGTGGAATAACGAAGGGCTTCCGATCAGATTCAGCTTCAATGGCCTTCATGACGTTGTAGCCCAATGACTTAGCTGTTGACGGAAAGTGGTTAGAGGTCATTCGGACATGTATTTCAGGAGATAAGGCTGTTTTACCGAAGGTGTATACGTTTGGCGAGAAGACCATGCCGTCCCACATCCGTCCGGCGTGCCCATCCGGCATGCTTCCCTCTTCTCTCCATACCGACCCACTTCCACATGGTACAGCCATCTGGTATTGGGACAGGAGCCAATACCGTCCCAAGACACTTTCCATACCGTTTCAATCCCATCCGGTACAAGTCCAAATCCATCTTCGTCGAAGCCAGCCAAAGTGACTGAAAGATCAGGCCAAACGAAGAACTTACACTCGGATTTAGCTTGCGCCATCTTCATAGAAGTTGTAGATAATTGAGTTAGCTGTCTTCTGGAGGTGGTGAAAAGTCATTCTAAGTATTGGTTAGAAAGATACATCAGATTTAGCAAGGACGTTTTTATCTGGCGCCCAAACGGGTTATGCACAAGAACACCATACCGACCTTGTTCCATCCGATACAGCCATCCGGTATGGACCCAGAGCAAACCACTTATAAATACTTTCTAGACCTAATTTTTATGATCTATGCTTTCTTCTAAGATTTATTTTCTCTCCTTTTCTCTAGCCAAAAACGTGTTTTTAGTCTTCTTTAAGGGTTTTTATGATTTTGTAAGAGATATCTTGAATTTGAATGCAAGTTTAAGTTTAATCTTCTTACTCTTTCATCTTTCTATTCTTTAATCATGGAATCCATCATCTTTCTTATGAAATTTGTTGGTTCCATCATGATTAGTGAGTAGAACCCTCTTGGATCTTTTGGGCTTGGTAGATTAGGGGATTTCTTGGTTAATTCTTGATGTCTAGGGCTTAATTATATTGTTTCCTCTCTTATTTGATGGTTTTAATGCTAGATTAGGCTTGAGAAAGTTGATCTAGAACTAAAGGCATTTCATGCACACAATGAATTAAATAAGAGGATTTTCATACTTAGCTCATGAGAGTGATTGTCTAAGGTGATTATTAGCTAATAGAACTTGAATTTAATGTTTGCTAATTAACATTTTCACAAATGAGAGTTTGTTCTTGATTTGTGAAGTGATTAGTGCTAAGAGATAAGGCTAATCTTGATTAGTGTTCTAGGCTTAATGAAATGTTTTTTTGTGATTGGATAGACATCATTGCTTAGTTTGAGATTCCCCCCAAATCAATTGCCTTGCCCAAAGATCCTCTTTTAATCATTGTCTTAGTCTTGTTTAGTGCTTGTTTACTTACTTGCTTTGTTTAATTCGAATCATTAGGTTATTATAATTAAAACTAAAATCACCTTGTTTGCTTAGCTTAAGTAATTTATTGCATTCCTAGTGTGTTGTTCTTTGTGCCTCCTTGGATTGATCCACAAGTGCTACAACGATAGCATTTGGGTAATTGGTATTAGATACAAATTATCCATTATCACTCACCCACATGCTGTTGAAAAATTAGGGATTTTGTTTTGCAGCGAGGCTGTCTTTTACTTGGTGTAGAAATGATCCAAGAAAGTAGCTCTGCAATCATCCCAAGTAGTCAATGACCCAGCAGGGAGCGACTTCAGCCACCTTAGTGCCTTTGTCTGCCAGAGAAAAGGGGAAGAGCTTGCACTTGAGGTAATCAGCTGGTACCCCATTCGACTTGGTAGTGCTGCAGATCTCTTCAAAATTTTTGATATGGTCCATCGGATGCTCTGCAGGCAGACCATGGAACATGTGTTGCTTCACCGATGCGATCATCTGAGGCTTGATCTCATAATCTTGCCTCGTAATAGCTGGTGGGCGGATAGCAGGCTGCTGTTGCTGTTGTTGCTGTTGCAATTGCAGTTGTTGTAACTGCTGCACTTGCTGTTGTAGCCTCTGAAGTTCGGAAGCTGCAGCGTCTTGTCGGCTGTCATTATGATCGTCCATGATGACGGGATTTGATTTTGCTTTCTGCTCGTTCGTTCTAACCTTGCTAGCTCTTGGTTGTCGAGCTCAAGAAGGTTCTCGGAGCCCTTGCTTCTGGTAACTCTACCCAACTTTTTGGTTAGTCACCTGAAACACACAAGAGAATAAAATAGGATACGTTAGTAAATCTTAGACTAAACTTCAAATTCAGAATTGAAGGTAACGCTATTGGTCCCCGGCAACAGCGCCAATTCTTGAAACAAGGTTTTAAGAATGCCCAAATAAAAGCACTGCAAGATAACAGTCTATCACAGTAGTATAGATGGGATCGAATCCAGAGAGACCAAGGTTATCACCTGAAACACACAAGAGAATAACCAAAACATGTGTTAGAAAACGGTAAAAACCAAGTATATCAATGATCATCACACAAAACGGGTATAAATAACAATATGAAGAAGAAATAGATGATCCAGAACAATAAATCTCCTTTCAACCTGATGAAGGGAGCTGCTGATGGTCCTAAGAGTTCTCACAACACAACCACACAATAAGAAACAAGCTCAAATAGAAAACTTGTTTCTGAAAGTCCATATATGTGGCTAGATCTATGCGTTCGAGTGATACGAGTATGTAAGTGCGTAAAGTAAAGAACACATGGAGTTTTTTAACGAGGTTCGGTTTCCCTACATCCCCGAGACCTAGTCCAGAACGAATCCACTAGAGCAAGAGTACAACTTACAATTGCGTATGGTATCCAACACTACGATGCCTACCATTCTTTTCTAGATGGACAAACTGTGGACACGGTATCTCTACAAAGTCTACCGCTCGGCTACAACCGATTCAAACACCATCTCACATATGTGCTTGTACTCCATCAACCATCACCAACAGATCTACAAATCTTGTATGATGGGGCGACGCCGTGTGCATCTCATGATAAACCCCTAGACGCGCGCAGCCTTTATGAGACGCCGCCTTGGTATTTATATCGACCCTAAGCCCTAGGATCTTCAAGTAATTTGGATAGATACAACTTGCTCCCCAAGTTTATCTACTTACCAAATCTGTTACACCAGATATACGTTCCAACGATTTTATCCAGCTCAGCAAGCCACTTGCCACATCAGCTTCTGCGTCACGCCAAGTCCTTGCCTCTTGATACGACGACTGACTCATCGACTGACTCATCGTCTTATACATCCTCTGATGTATCCAACTGCAGTCTTCATGATCGCCACAATGTATTTCCATCTTGTATCGATCACTGATCATCACTTGCACAAAGCGATGCCTTCGTATCTGCTATACCAGCACCTGTACCAGATACTGCCTCAGCAACTGAATCAAATATGTCCAGTGTCTCTCTCTGAACTGCCACACCATGTATATCGATTATGTCTCTGTCTAGCATATGTAACATGTCATGTTCCCACAGCTCATGCTTTAGCCCCACGTCATAAGTTGCTTTGTACTGCTTCCTTGTATCACTTCGTGTGCTACTTCCAACTGATAACAACTGCGTCTATTACACGTCATGTTCATACAACTGTATCATGTTCTTTTGTGACAGCTTCTCAAGTCAGTCAGCACAACACTTTCAATCTCTCCCTTGATGACTGAGTTGTAGAGCTCAAGCACACAACCAATACCACATCAAGCACACAACCAATACCACATCACTTGATGTATCAAATTGTTCGCTCCTTTATAGTTGTGTCACAAACTATTCCACCACTTTCTAAACTCAGTCAAACACTACACTAACAATCTCTCTCTTATTTACTGAGTTGTAGAAAGCTTTTCCATATACACACAACCTTATGCTCTTCAAACTCTCCCTCAATCTTATATCATCAGTTTGTGTTATTTCTCTGAAACGCCCACTTTGACTTGCCGAGATCAGTTAACACTTAGTCATGCTTCTTGTCACACATTCTCATGAATCATCTGATTTATCAACACTTAGCTCATAAGATCTAGCATCATCTCTCCCTTTTTAGCTTAGTTTGATACTCAAGCTACTTATGCATCACAAGAGTAATCCAGATATTCGAATTCACACAACTTTACTCTCCCTGAAACCAGAAACCAAGCTATGTATACAAGTATGATTACTCTCATGTATCTTATCAAGACTTCATCTCCCCCTGCTTGAGTGCACAACTAAGTTAAAACCAATCCTCGAAGCATATTACCAAGCATCTCTATTTCCAAGTTGCTAGAACTAAGAATTGCACATTTGAGTCTTAACATTATCCTCCTACCACCTCTTTGAAGAATAGCACCATCTCCTTGTCAAGAGCATGACACTTTACATGTGAATCTTATGTCTACTAGATGTAGTAACTCAGAAGCAGCTGTCCCAACATCACAAAGGTACTGCTGTCGCCAATAGGAACAAGGTCTAAGCTTGCCGTACGCACAGAACAGTCTCTTTCTGATATGGTAGCAGTTCTAGAGCAATCACATAGATAGTAGAACACATACTGTAGCACAGACTAATATACACCTTTGATGCACAAAGACTATCTTCAATAAAACGTTCATCTTTCATCCAAGCTCCAAATGAGCTCTCCTTCAACCAGAAAATAGTTCTACATGTCCAGAATGTTCCTGCCAAAATTTCAGCTCAAGATGCTATTGTTTGACGAGTCAAACCCACTTTCTTGTCAGACTGGTCACAACCTTCTCTTCACAGATCTATCTCGGAAATCCATGAATAAATCTCAGAAAAGCCGTTGAAATCACGATCCCACCGTTAATTTTGAAGACAACACTGTCAAGAAGCTCGCTACCAAGTTTCAGCCTGATCAGAACATCTTTGAGCCTCCAAACGTTGCTCTAAAGTTGGTTTGACAGATTTGTCTTCTTCTTCTCCATAATAGTCATCAGTATCAAAGACAGGTTAAAAAGAAATTGATGAATTCTTATTCAATTTACCTGCAACTCACCTCATGAGAAGATTCCTCCACACTCATCTACTCATATGATTACTCTTTGTCTTCTAACGCAGATTGAGATTACAATCATTAGTATCAATTCCATCGGCTATGAGCTTAGCCATATTCTCCTTTGATTCATCACACACGTATTCTGATGCAAGATCAAAATCATCAACCACTCATTCTTGAGCTGGAATGGGCTTGAACTTTAATAGGCCTAACACAAGTTGTCAATCAAAGTCCAATTTTCACCACAAGCCCACAGCCTCACGTTTCTTTCTTCCAATGAGAAAAGACACGATGTTTTTCATTCCAATAGCAATAAGAACGAAACTGAACCACCTCTGGCCATCATCTCTGCATCTCCGGTGATCTCTCGTCTCCGAACCATCTGCGGAAACTTGTCCAATTTTAATTTCTTCCTTTTAAATCTGAAATTTTCTCCGTACCCTGAACTTTATGGGCTATCTCAGACCATGAGCTGCTCCGACCTTCTCCCCCAATCACTTTTATTTTCTCAATCAAAGCGAAAATCAGACCAGAGAAGATGAATCCTGATCTCTCTCCCCCTCTCTCTATGATTTTCTCTTCCCAGTAGCAAAGAAAACCGAAGCAATTACGATGACCAGACCTACACCTTCTGATGATTATCCTCTCGACTTACCATCTTGTGTACAATCTCGAAGTTCTTTTTGATCATATAAGTCAAGATTTCTTCCTACTCCAACGATGAGCTAGAAAGAAAAAGTGATTCCGAACAGCTCATGTAACTCCGACGAGCTTTCTATCACTTCTTGCTTCAATTTTTCTTTCTTTCTCTTCTCAAATCCTTTTTCTTTTCTTTTTCGTTTTTCAGGATTGAATATCTCTTCTCCATTGAAAGCTCTTTCTTATCCATAAATTCCAACACAATCCAATAAAAACTTGAAAATACTTTATCTAGAATGGACTTGAACTTTGCTGGGCCCAACTGCTTCTTCTAGAGCTTAAATCCGTCAGAATTTTGACCCAGATTAGTTATCAACTAAAACCCCAATTTCACCACGAACTCACAACTTCAAGCTTCTTCTTTCGATTGCACAAGAATCAATGTCTGTCTATCTTTCCTACAGCATCACAGACAACATCGATTTAACTCTGATAAAGTATTCTTCAAGCGAGTTCTTCGTCGTCTACTAGGACTGTTACATATCCGACCCAATGCATGAACGACAGAAATCTCTGTAATTCTCGGTGAACCTCTGCTAAAACGTCTTTGCCGCCAACAATCTCTGGTATTCATAGGAGCACTCGACTTCATCCCCATGTCATCTTGACTTGACTGTGGTGCCTAATCTGAGAGAATAGCTCAGATGCACTTCGCTGGAATCTCTGCAAATCCTGGCAAAATTAACGACATCAAACCTTCTCTGGTAGTTTAAGATGCTCTTAGCTTCATATTTGAATTTCACTTTTGTCTTGTACAACCCTGCACTCATGAATCCTACCCAAACAGTGACTAGCTTTGTTCTCTGATTCTTTAATTCCCAATGAACTGAACACCTGCAAATTGTTCACTCATCTCAAGTCGTCCATATCTTAAAATGTACTTCGATCAATCACCATCACTATCTTCTTCTCTTCCTCTTGATGATGTTAACAAGGCTGCTTTCCCGATGAAGCTATAGACAGAACTCGAGACACTTAAAATAACATAAACTTTGCAAATTCCGATGAACCGACTATTGCCGTAGGTCCAAGCATCCTGAGATTTAAGGTCAGATTCTCCACTGTGAAATTTCCTCTCATCAATTCAGAAGTAGCCCACAAGAACAATTGTCTATTCACATCAGAACCTCTGCAAAAATATTCACATCAAAGGTACAAGCTAGAATGCTGCAACCCACCATTCTTCATTGAATTCACGAAGCATTGAAGTCCATTGCTCATAACTCCCACGATGATTCTTTTTGATAGAACTAAAGTTCTTTTGTTATTGAGCAGCTCTGAGATCACCACTGAGTTGCAATTCCGAGAAGCTTCTTTCTGATATGTTTCTTGACCGAGGAACCCAAAAGATATGAACCAAATTGAAACGACCATAACACGGGCCCTTCTTATAATATGCATTATTTTGTTCCTGGCGACAAACCAGAATTTTTAATTACCAACAGATTCTTTCCGTGATAGCACCACAGCCTGAAGCAATTCTGATGATCGATGCTGCACCTTTGATAAACTTTACAGAAATTACCTTCACACTTTCAAGTAGCCATGAAAACTTGCGATATTCACCGATAAGGTCGCTGATTCCGAAACTTGCTCCTCTGAAATTCCAGTAAATCCTTCGTGTCTGATTCGTCACACGCAAGAGAAAAACAAAATATTCACCATTGAACCCACATAAGCCTGATTCGTGAGACTCTTTCTGTTTGTTGCAGGAACTCGCGACGTTTCAGAATATCGAGAAACCTTCGCCTGTTGATTTCGCAAAACCAAACACTGAAAATGCCATTGCAATTTAGCTTATCCCATTGTACAGCTCAACCTCAGTTTCATCGTTTCCCCTTTTTGTTTTTCTTGCAAAAGTGACGTCACAAGTAACTTGAGTTGGATTATTCACCACTCACACGGGCCTTTGACAAATCTAGAATTAATCTTTAGTTGGGCCTAGTACAAACATATGACTGAAGCCCATGTTTCTATCAACTCCAGCTTGTTCTTCAATTGGCCCCGTCGAAAATCCGCCGGAAATTTCCAAGGGATTTCCGACGGTTTAGGATTTTAGCCGAGAAAATTCTAACCTCCCGGCTAAAACTTACACCGGGTGAGTTTTTCTCGGCTAAAATCCTAAACCGTCGGAAATCCCTCGAAAATTTCCGAGGGATTTCCGACGGGTTGGGATTTTAGCCGATACGATCTCCCAAAGGAACGCACACTCTTGTCGGTAATGAAGCGAAAGTGACTTGGGTAATCCTTGAACGAGCAAGGCGGGGGAAGTGAATGGCTGCGTCGAGGGCTATGAACGGCACTCGGTAAACCAGAACCGAAGGCTAACCACCTAAGGAATCGATTTGAACAGAAGGCTAACCACCTAATGCTCGGATTTGATCAAAGAGCTAACCACTCAAGGATCGTTTGATTTTCTTGGCTAACCACCAAAAGAATCGAAAAGTTCACAAAGGAACAAAGGAGAGAAATCTCTAAAAGGTTTATAAAATTGGATGATTATAAATGAAGAACTACAAAGAGTATTTATAGGAAGAGAAGGTGAAGGGGTGAAGAAGAAAGGCACAAAATACAATGCCTTGGAAAATACAAAGTCACATAAATGTGAAGACTAAGACCAAAGACTTTGACGAAGAATTAAAACAAGGGTTGAATGTCTCTTGGCCTTCCACGTGAGAATGCTCCTTCCTTAGTATAATTTCCATGCGAAATATACTTGATATTTTTCATGAAATTGGACCGTAAATGATAAGCATAAGTGTTTCCTCATTAAAACCCCAACTCGGAAAACCCATTGGGACAAAACCGAGAAGTGGAAAAAGAGTACAACAACTTACGCTTAACGGCCAACTTCAAGAAGATATCGTAGCTGATAGTGAAGTCAAGGCGTTGAGCTTAAGTTGGTTTTCTTCCTCGATCCGAACTTTGTTAAGTAGCTTCCGAACAGCTTCGGCTAAACTCCTTGTCTTGGACCGCGTCATTGGACCTTCGGGAATGATCAAAGCTTCTTCCGGAACCTCATCCAAGGCATGCATGTCCATGATCGTATCATCCTCCCCCAGTTGAAAAGGATTTGTCATCAAATCTTCATCTGCAATAAAGGGAATAATATCAGAAACGTTGAAGCTAGAGATAACGGAGTACTTACCTTGGAGATCAATTTTGTAAGCATTGCCATTGATCTTCTCCAAAACCGTGAATGGTCCATCAACTCTCGGTAAGAGTTTAGACTTCCTTTCGTCCGGGAACCGCTCCTTTCGCAAGTAGATCCAAACGAGATCGCCGGGTTCGAACGTCTTTTTATTCCGTCCCTTGTTGGCTTGCTTGCGATAAAGCTCAGTCTTGTGCTCGATGTTTTGCTTTGCCTTCTCGTGCATTTGCTTCACCAATTCTGCCTTCTTTCCCCCGTCCATGCTTACACGTTCACTCAAAGGCAAAGGAGTTAGATCCAAAGGTGTAAGCGGGTTAAATCCATAAACGAGTTGAAACGGAGAGAAAGAAGTAGTGTAATGCACGGCATGGTTATATGCGAATTCAACATGAGGCAAGCAATCTTCCCATGACTTAAGATTCTTTTTAATGACCGTCCGCAAAAGTGTTCTTAAGGTCCTATTGACCACCTCGGTTTGACCGTCAGTTTGCGGATGACAAGTTGTCGAGAAACAAAGCTTAGCTCCTAACTTAGACCAAAGGGTCTTCCAAAAGTAGCTAAGGAACTTGGTATCTCTATCCGAAACTATCGTCCTAGGCATTCCATGCAAACGGACAACTTCCTTAAAGAACAAATCGGCAATGTTAGATGCATCATCGGTTTTATGGCAAGGAATGAAATGAGCCATCTTAGAAAACCTATCTACAACCACAAAAACCGAATCGCTACCTCTCCTAGTTCTCGGCAATCCCAACACAAAATCCATCGAGATATCGGTCCATGGTGCACTAGGAATAGGCAAAGGACGCATAAACCATTATTATTTTTGCCTCAACAACCCATGTTCACCCTAGCACCTTTTGATCAAACTGAAGTTCGTGTTATGCATGCCAAGAAAAAGGAAACCTCAACTAACATGGTAAGTTTATTTGCTGAAAAAGAGTCATTACCTTTGGATTACACATAATGCCATTGTCTATGTAAACAATGTCCAAAACAGGTTATGGAGCAAACATAATCCACACCGCAACAACAAAAGGAGTTTGAGACTAGCAAAACATGCCAAGGGAGTACTTTATTGAAAACCACAAGCATCCAATGGCGTCATCTACTCCTTACTAGTTAAGGAGGCACCCAAGATAGACAATACAAAACGAGCCAAAACAAACTAGAAGGTAAATTTCTAACCCCATGATATAATGGTCATACTAACTTGCTATATCGCCTTTAAGATGAACCTGTTTTGAGGACCAAACATTCAATGGAGAGGTTTTAATGAGGTCATCAAACCAATCATTCAACCCGAAGTGATACAATGACCCGAAAAGGACTATTCAGAGATCACCAAGCCTAAGACGAACCAGCCGGAGACAAACTATAACAAGAAAAGGCTGCCAATCATCCCTAAATGTAAATGAAGACACTATCTCAAGGATATTCCACCTTGGTCTTAGAAGAATCGATTATGCCTCATAAAAACTCACTCGGCCCGACTTTAGCTGACAAGAACATCAATGGAGCATTCAACAAGCCACCCGACCAATAACATGATCAAATTAAGACAATGTTTTCACCAACCAACACACCAAGATAAAAAAATTTTGGTCGAGCAAAAATCCCTCTGGTTTGGGCCAAACTTGAAGATAGCAAAAGAATCACACCATCAGCTTGACCATGGGTTGTACAACTCGTAATTCCACCCGATAGAGAGTTTTAGTCCAAAAGCAATGCACACAGCCAAGCCAGCACAAGTCCTAGCCCAGGAGAGAAGCAGACCGACTTGAAGACCATTGGGATATCCAACCCCGCGAAGACCCAACCTGGATCCGCTTAAAATGAAGTCTATGTGCGAAAAAGGAGAGCCACTAGATCATTTAAAGTCATTAAGGACGCGTCATAACACGTTTGGACCATAAGAGGAAGGTATCAACGCCATAGAGGATGTTTCCTTTTATGGAATGTCAACTCTCCGTTTTTGCCTAAAAATGACTTATTGACCATCTATCCAGCCAAGATCATCTTAGCTAACACATTTATCAGATAATCATTTAACTCTCGACCTCCAAAGAATATGCCTCCATCGAACCCTAAGTTCGAGTTCATCGTCACCACACCACCGATCTTGCTTCCTTGATTTTTTCTGTTTGATTTTAGCTATTACATTATTGTTTTTAGACCATTGTTGATTATCTCTTGGAACCTATAAAAGCTCTGGTTCATTCTACTTTACATTGACGCCTTTTGATAATAAAAACTTAAGTATTTCTAACTACCAAACACTTTGTGCTTTTGTTTCGTTTTGCGAGTTCTAGTTAGATTGTGGATTCAATCTCATTGGGTTCTTGTGTGAGACTAGATTCTTTGCGAGGAATAGCGCTTCAAACTAGTTTATGCCCTTGATACATTAAGATCATCCATAATCCGAGTGTATTGGCATCTCTTCTTCATCCATTCATTCCATCGGCCTTAATCTCTTGATCAGCTTGTGTTATAATTTTGGTCGATTCAAGGCTTATATCACTCTTGTGTTATAATTTTTGTTATGCATTCAAAATAACAAAAAAAAAACATTTGAAAAAACAATAACATTCATGTAGCTTTTCATACTTACATTCTCTTTTATGATCGAGTCAAGAAGCATATATGATTTGCATTCGTATGTATAGGAAAAATTATAGGATTTCCTTGTAAAAGTGTATGCTTAGCACTCGGCATAATGCCCTTAGTAATGATCTCATATTGTATAAACGATTTTGAAAGACTCGAAAACTCGGTGCTTTGGTCTCTCTACTTGAAACTCATTGCTTTGTTGATGTTTGCTTAAATTGAAACCAATTCCTTGATTATTGGAATTAATTAAATTTAACTTTCTCACTTATGGGTTCTTGATACTTAACCATGGTTCTACATCAACATTCGGGTTATCTTTCACCTTTATACACCTCTTGTTAATGTGAATGGCCATTTTCACTTTTAAAAAGGTTTCCCACCTTAAACCTAATCCATTCTTTCCAGCTTTTGATTATTTGCTTCAGTGAGGCTTCTTTCTGATAATGCTAACTTCTGCAAAATCTCGTAAGTATCAAAAACGATAAAGTTTAGCTTCCATTTTAGCTGGTATAGTTGTTCATCAAGAATTAGCATAAGGAGGAGAATTTCAAGATGGGTTTGAGAACTAGAAGAAAATAGAAATAAAGATGAATGGGAAAAGAAAACTATAAAGAAAAATGTGTTAAAATGGAATTGTCGTAGCTAAGTAAAAGAAGAAAACGCACCATTGATGATTTGAAAAACAAAAGAATGAAAACTAAGAGAAAAACGAGAGTAGGCGATAACAAAGAAAAAAGGTCATGGGAAAAAAAAAACATCTCTAAGAAATTTGGGTTTGAAAACAAGAAAGGTTACTAAAAAGAGGTTTTATCTAGCTATGAAAAGCTTGTGGGTACTTGGCTCAATGAAGAAAAAACGGGATTGATATTTGGGAAGAAAAAGGAGACTAGGAATTTGGCAAATGGGATGGGTAGACAATAGAAATTAAAATTTTCCATCTTCCTTGCCACAGCCTTATTTTGATTTTTAGGATCTGATCCGATTTGTCTCGGATCGACTAGTTCTAATTTTTAGTGCTTAAGTTGTATCTATCTTTTGTTCCGGGTTGACCAGTTCTGATTGCTCAAAACAGATTTTCCTAATATAGTTCTTGGGTCTTTTCTAAATTTGTGTATGTCTTTTTCGAAATAGAATCCAAGATGAATTCTATTTCTATTTTTAAAAAAATAATGTAATATAATCATTTCGAATGTAGTTTTTGTTAGAGTTAGAATATTCTAACAAATCCTTATTTTCTTCTATCTTTTTCATTTTTCCATATTTTATTACTTTTTCTCAAATAAATAAAAAACAAAATTTCGCTGGCAAATATTTACTCTTTCAATATCTATTTAAATTTGATGTTTATCCCACGATGTCTCATAATCAAAATCAAAATAGATAATAAAAGTTTTGGCTTATTCCACCATCATGTCCAATGAATTACTAAGATTTGTTTTTTTACTAGAATCCTATATATTCATGGGTTCCGTCGTTCCCATCGGTTCTTGATTAACCATGAGGCCCAAATTCTACAATGGAGCTCTTACATGAAATTTTGAATTTCGTTTTTAAAGTTTTTGAGTTCATTTTCTCAGTTTTTATTGGCTCAGGGCTCTTAATTTTTTTTTTGTCTCGGAACAGATTTATCTAATTATTATGAATAAATCTGTATTGATGCTTTATTACATTGCTTTTCTTAGAGTGACTTCGTAGACTTTCCAAATTGGAATCTAACTATTAATGATCATTTAGTGAATTTTTTTTTTTTTTTTGAATTGAATGTAAAATTTTATTCAAGCTCAAAAACTTTTGTACAACGAATGTGTGATTTTGGTTAAGAGTTGAAAAAAACTTAAAATAGATTTTGAATGGTCACGGTGCCAAACCAAATTTGAAGAGGATCTTTGAGCTTGTTTTCTCCCAATTCACAAATGGAGTGGAGCCTGCAACGAACTTGTTTGTCAATGAGGGTGTAGAGACGAGCAGTGGAAGAGGGAGCTTCACTGTGGCGGCGATTATTTCTCTCTCTCTAGTTGCAATGAACAACGGCTTAAAAAACATATCAAAATAGAAACTGGTGAGTTCGATCGATCTGAGTATCGGCTATGAGTTGGAACAGAGAATTCCAGTCCATAGTGAATCGATCTTTGAGAAGTTCCTTTGCTAGTTTGGTCCAAACTTCCCCGGAGAACCGACAAGCGAAAAATAGATGAGTTCGAGATTCCATAAGATCATTTCATAAGATGCATGAAGATTTTACTCCAGCATTGCAATTCACCATTCGATCTCATGTTGATAAACGATTCTGAAATGCAAGCCAAGAAAATACCAAATATTTCGGTGTAGAGTGTTTAAATCAGATTCCCTTATACCACTTGATAGGATTCGAGGCTACCTTTGTGAGGAGCCATGTATTCTTCGAATTGAAAACAGGTTTGAAGTTGTCTTCCCTGTTTTTCCAAAGAGAAACATCCATTACGTCTTGCTAAAATCGTGCTTGTGCAGCTGCGAGAGCATTTTCTATTTCGTTCAGCACCTCAACTCGATGGCGACGTCTTCTACTATTCATCAGCGTCGCGACCGAATCATGAATTGGAATACCCATATCAATAATTCCTCTCAGACCTATCAAATTGATCAATCTCCCCATATCTGACCAAACGTCATACCAGAAAGAAGTCCTCTCACCATTTCGAACATCCACTTTATAAATATTCCTTGCGAGAGCTCGATATTTTAAAAACTTTCTCCACATCCAAGACTCCATACTCGTGTTTTCTCGTATCGACCAAAATGACTCTTTGCGAATCAAGTACGTTTGTATCCACTTAACCCATAGAGAAGGATGAGAGGATACAATCCGCCTGATCATCTTAAGACAACACACAGTATTACCTCTTTCATAGGACGAAGACCAAGACCACCCTCTTGTCTCGGTTTGCATACTTCTTCCCATGCGATCTTTGCTTTTCGTGGATTTAGCTCAGGCCATGGCCATAAGAAAGCCAAATAGAGCTTATCTATCTCTCGAATACAGTCTCGTGGCAGTCAAAAAACTGATAACCAAAAATTGGAAATGCTATGAAGCACTGAGCTGATGAGTTGCGACCTTCCAGCAAGGGATAGATCTCGAGCTGTCCAAGAGGTTATTCGCTTACGAATCTTTTCCAACAACGATAAGTAGTCGTTTGGTGTCATCTGCTACGTTACGAGAGGAAGACCCAAGTATCGAACATGCAAGTGTCCTAAATCAAAGTGAAATCGGCTGCTTAACTCCTCCCTTACGCTTTCTGAGACTCCCGCAAGATAAATCATCGATTTCTCCAACTGATTTTTAGGCCTTAGATCCTTGCAAATTCTTCAAATACTCTTACTATACCTTCCACCGATCTCACTTTACAGTCTTATAAAACCATTATATCATCTGCAAAACTGAGGTGAGTAAGACAAATATTTTTGCACTACGGGTGGAAACCAATGTGTCAAGCACTCGCTGCTTTGTCCAGCAACTTAGATAGCATGTTCATGCTAATGACAAAAAGATATGGAAACAAAGAACACCCTTCTCGCAAACCTCTCTTACTTCAGAAAAAACCAGCAAGCTCTCTGTTCACTTGCACCGAGAATGAAGCCGTCGTTATGCATAAAGATATCCAATGAGTAAATCTCTGTGAGAAATTCATTGCCGTTAGAGTATTCAGCAAAAACGGCCATTGGACCGAGTCAAACGCCTTGGAGATATCAATTTTGATGGCACAACGAGAGGAGACCGAGTCCTTATGATAGTCTTTGACCAACTCAATAGCTAGGAGCATATTCTCGATTATTAAACGGTCTTTTATGAACGTAGATTAGTTTAGTGCAATGAGGTGAGGCAGAATTCCCTTCATCATGTTGGCCATGATCTTCAAAATAACCGTATATATTATGTTGCAGCCAGAAATGGTACGGTAATCTTTCATTTCAATAACCGAGTTCTTCTTAGGAATAAGAGCAAGGATTGTCGAATTAACCCCTTTCGGTAGAAAACCCTTCACAAAAAAGATTGTACAGCAATGAAAAATTCGTTTACAATAATCGGCTAAGCTGTTTTGTAAAACTCTGCATTGTACCCGTCCGGGCCCGGAGACTTATTACTTGGCATTGAAAAGAGAACACCTTTTACCTCCTCCACCGTTACTTTCGCAATGAGCTGAATATGATACACTTCTGAGCATCTAAACGGCACAATCTCCTCTAGTGCCTCCGTCGAGATCCCTTCATAGTCTGTTGGAACATGTTGAAAAAAATCTCGAAAAAAACTTTCGGCTTCTTCCTTTATCTTATCACCATCCGAAACCAATACTCCATCCCGACGTTGGATCTCCCTAATTGTGTTCATCGCCTCGCGAGAAACAACAGCTTTATGAAAGGTCTTATTGTTTCTGTCTCCGACTTTTAACTAATGCACCTTTGACCTCTGATTTATAAATTTTTCTTCTAACCCCGAGACAAAATCCCATCGACTAAAGTTTTGAACCCCTCATTTTTTTTCTTCATCAGATTACCCATCTTGTTCTTTGCAAGTGATCGAATCAGCAACTTTAGAGGCTTGAGCTTCTTTGTGAAGTGAAGCATAGACGAGGTAGATAAGAAAATAGGCTGCGATTCACTCCAAAACCTCTCCACCATGGGTAAACTCCTCCAAATCAGCAACAACATTCACAACCTTAAGAGGTTTCTTCGCCTTTATCTTCTCCGCAACCAAGTGAATTTGACAACGTAAGTGACCGAACACCCTCCTACTTCGAAAATACTATACGATTGTGAAAACACTTGAGGTCATTTAACCTTCATGAGGACACGGTCTAAATTCTTTGAAATCTGACTCTCCTCCCTCTTATTACACCAAGTAAACAATGGCCCCTGAAAAGCCATATCCTCCAAAGAGCAATCTCTCACTAGATCCTAAAAATCTCGCATCCCAAGAGGAATATAAGGCGAGTTCTCAAAAACTGAGTGCTCCTCTACATCCAAAATCTCGTTATAATCCCTAAAACATATCCAAGATTTATTCCGAATTATAAGAGAATTTTGATGAATCTGGATATCACTCCATAATTCTCGACGCTCTTCCACAAAATTTGAAGCATAGATAAAAGAGAAAAACTCCTCATCTCTATCTTCTAACTACATGGAACAAGTGATCATCTGACCACTCTTGAAAAATAAACTTAGCCTCACCATTGGACTCCAAAAAACCCAAATACGACTCAAACGATAGAATTCATAATTCGTAATTACCGACCAATATTTGAAGATTGATGAGGCAATTCCACTTGCTTTGCCTTCCTTTACCCTAGTCTCTAATAAATCTCCAAACTGGAAATTCTTGCTCTGAACCCAACTCTTTATTACATAATGTTTTGTTGATTTGTTTGAATCGCGAAAATTCCAAACAAAACCGGACATAATTCATTTTTCTTTCTTGGAGCCCGTCTACCCAAAGTGTCAGGATTTTTCTCCTTAGCATTTAGAGAGTTAGAGTCAACCAAAAATCAATTCGATGCTTTTGAAGCCCGAGGAAGTGGTGGACGAGTCCCTGCTTCATCTTGCTTACCCGTCTTCTTTTTTTTTACGGTCTGATTATGAACTAAAAAGTCTCCATCTTCTTTCTCATCTACCCCTTTCTCATTTTGATCAGCCTCTACCTGGTTTTCATCTTCCCCATCTTCATCATCTTTTTCCTCCTTCCGAGCCAGAATTGAATACCGAGAAAGAGAAACCAAAATCTTTTCAATATTCTCTCCTGATTTTCAGAATGCTTGCCAACTTTTGTTGGAGAGATAGAGCACCATTGGCCTTCCTCCTTCTCAGATTTTTCCTCTTCAATATCAATGGAGTTAGATGGTTATTCTATATCCAGTACTGGAATTAAAACAGTGCCATCTTAACCCTCTTCTTCCCCCTTCAACTGAACTTGGACTGGATCCTCCTTTTCTAAATCAACAATTGCAGTCGATAAAGAACATCCTTCTCTGCTGAAACAAATTTTTCCTTTGCATGCCTCTTTAGCAAAGTTTTTTTACCTGCATTTGTCATATATGAATCTGCAAGATGACCCCATTTTGAGCATGAAGCAAAACTAGGAGGCAGCCACAAATACTTAAATTCCACAACGGAATCAATTCCCAAATATGATTTGAATCGAAAATGCTTTGGCAGCTCCTTTGATAAGTCTGCTTCTACAAAAATCTTCGCTTCCTCGAAACTTTTGCGAATCTCCGTATCATGATGTAATCTCTTCGGCTCTCCTACCGTACTAGCAAGAAAATTCAATCATTTCCTATGAAACATCTTATGCGGAACGTTTTTCATGACGATCCACATCGGCATTGTTTTGTTTTCAGGCTGAGCTTCTTCCACTACCGAAGACCACTGCAAAACTATCATCGGAATATCTGCAATATTCCACATTCCTCTCCATAAAACACGGTTTTGAACTGAGTGATCTTTTATTCTAAACTTCATCGTGGTTTGGTTTACCACAAACACGTCGACTTTCAGGTTTTTATCCCCAAGAGTCTAGATCTTATTGACTATCACATGTACTTTCGCAACATGAGGTGTAGTCGACAAAAAAAATCCGATTAAAATCTCATCCCACAAAGGAGCCGAACTTTCGATAATCTCATCAGGAATCGCCAATGTTGGAGAGCCATCAATCATCGAGATATTGAGATCATGCTTCAAGAGGTTTGAATTATTCTAAACAATGAAGACCAAAGTGGCTTGGTTTGATTATCCTGAGAAACAAGAAGGGACGTCTGCGATACCGTCTCTATGCTCTCCACAACTTCTTCGATCTGAATTCCGACCACCCCACCCTCTTCAACCCCAATCACCGAACCCTCCAACGTAACTTGCTCCAAACTCCGAGGCGGAGAGACCGCCGACGCCCCCATACGAGCAGCAAACGAAAGGAAACCTTACGAAACCCTAGTCGCCCACACGATCGCATGCCACGTCAACTAAGGCTTCTATTTAGTGAAGTTTCTTTAATCTTTCTTCCGTTACATCTTATTTATCATTTGCTTTTCCTTTTACTTCAAATATGTGTGAGTAGTCAACTTATGGATTATGGACTATGTAGATTAGGTTGATTGAAGGTTGATTAATGATGCTTAGGCTTATATTATTAGAATCCACATGATTAGAGATTGCTTAATGTTAGGATTTAGCTTGCTAATTAAATCCTATATTTTGGATGTTTTATGTCTGGAAGATGTTTCATAAAATGTCTAGACCAACTATAATGCATACTTTTCACTCTTAGTTTCATTCTTAGCTGATGAAAATTGATGATTAAGATGAATTGTATGCCAGATAAACTTATGCTTATAGATTTTTAATCACTTGATTGTAATTGGAAAATTTAATTAGTTTAGTGATTAGTAAATAGATTAATATGATGGAAATGATATAGTTTTCTTTGTGTGATTTATGCCTTTTTATTTTGCTTGATTGAGCAATTTAGCATTATTGGTTGACCATTAATCATTTCTAATCAATAACCTTAGCCTATGGTCCACACCTCTTAAAATTGATTAATCCTTGTTTATGTTTCGTTTGGTTGACTTTGCTTTTACTTTGAGTTTCTTGTCTGTTTGCTTTCTTAGTTTCATCTTGTTTTGATGTGATCATGGACATCAATCACAACATGGAGCTTGAACCAGATGATGAGCTAGTAGCTGAGGAGCATGAATCAAAACAAGAGGAGCCTGTTGCCAAGGAGCCCTTGCTCATTCCAACTGGTCCCATGACCCGAGCACGAGCTAAGAAGTTCAAGGAGGCTGTTGCTGGCATACTAAGTCAAATTCAGGCTCAACCTAACTACTTGAGCCAAGAGGGAAAAGAAGTTGCATCTACTTTGGTGATGATCGAAGTCCAAGACAGTTAAGTGGGCTTGTTATTCAATCTTGCACTCTTTTTCCCTATCCTTGTTTTTGTCCCAATGGATTTTGCAAGGATACGTTTTTAATGAGCCAAGATTGGTCATTTGCACTAAGCCCACGAAATTGAAGTCCAAGGCCTGTTTTCAATTATCACGAAAATGAAACACAAGACCAGTCTTTTCATTTTCGAAATTAGACAAGGCCCAATCTGTTTTTGTTGTATTTTCTTTTGTTGTTTCCTTATTAAAACCCTAGCAGCTTTGTCGACAAACACACCTTCATTTTTATCAAAAACGTTTCCTCTTTTTTTGGTCTTAGAGAGCGATTCTCTTCTTCCATACTTGCTGGTGTGTAACATCCAGTGTGCCTTTCTCATTTGGTGTGTCATATCCAGAGTAGATCGACTAGGTGAATCAAAGGATCTTCCGCCTCCTTTGTGTGACCTCTCGACTCACATCCCTTGAAGTACTTGAGCTTGCAAAGCTTATCCCGGTTACTGCCCAGCCTTAGAGTGTCGAATCTTAGGGAGTTCTTATTAAGTGGTATCAGAGCTACGCTCTATAACTCTGGGTAATATCTCTCCTTACTTTTTTCGCACATGTTCTTAGTTTTCCTTTGAGTTTCAAGTATGTTCATCTTATGTTTATGTTGTCGCATCAGTTCATCACTTGTTGTTGTGATTTTCGCGTCTGTTCAACTACATGTGTGTGTGTCGAGTCTGTTTACCTTTGCTTATGTGTCATTTTCGTAGTTAGTTACTTGTTCTAATGTTGTTGTCGCTTAGAGCTTCCCAAAAAAAATAAAAAAATAAAAAAATTTAGGGTTCTAGTTATTTGCGATTTGGTGTCTAAAACATGTCTCTTCAGCTATGTGTGTTAGGTCGATTTTTAAGGTGATAGTTTCAAGTTTTCGTTTCAGTTTGTTGTGTGCTTGAGTCTAGAAAGCCTGTTAGTTGTTTTTATTGCAAAAGAAAATTCGATTTCTTAAGTCTGTTCAAGTGTAGTTTGTTAAAATTTGTTTTAGCAAGTTTGTTCATGTCTAAAAACATTGTTAAATCTATTTTTGTGAAGAACTAGTTACTGGTTTCTTGTTCTGTCTTGTTTCATGTCAAGATGGGAGAAGAACAAGGTGAAAACAACAACAAACTATGGATGGAAGCAATGATGACTCGTATGGAACAGATGATGAATACCAAACTGGAAGCTTTCTGTCAAGAGCAACAACAGAATGGAGAAGTTCAAAATGATAATCAGCATAGAAGAGCTCGTCATAGAGCACCTAGAAGAGAAGCAGACCAACAAAGACAACGCAGAGATGACGAAACAGCCAGCTATTATAGCCAGGACAGTGAATCAACTCAAGACAGTCAAAGAAGGAATAGACGTGCTAGAGAAGGCAGAGCACATCAACGAGACAACTTTGGAGGTCTCAAGCTCATAATCCCTCCTTTCCATGGGAAGAACGACCTTGATGCGTATTTGGAGTGGGAAAAAAAGATTGAGCTAGTCTTCAACTGTCAACATTACACAGAAATCAATAGAGTGAGAGTAGCAACTACTGAGTTCTACGACTACGCTCTCAGCTGGTGGGATCAGCTAGTTACTTCTTGGAGACGTAATGGAGAAGATCCGGTGGAGAGTTGGACTGAGATGAAGAGTATCATGAGGAAAAGGTTTGTTCCCAGCCATCACCACCGTGAGCTGCACAATAAGCCCAGAAAGCTTACTCAAGGAAGTCGCAGCGTAGAACACTATTATCAAGAGCTAGAAACTCTCATGTGCTGATGTATCTGAAGATCGTGAAGCAACTATGTCAAGGTTCTTGGGTGGCTTGAACAGAGACATACATGACATATTAGAGATGCAGCATTACGTGGAGTTAGAAGAAATGCTTCACAAAGCTACTAGTCGAGCAACAGCTCAATAGATGAAACAGTTCTAAACCAAGCTATAGACTCGGATCAGTCAATACTAGATCTAGTTATGGGAGTGGATAAGTTGCTGTGAAACCAAGTTATCAAAGAGAAGAAAGGTCTAATGCTTTTCAACGTGAAGGAAAACAGATCATGGCACCAAAATCAGAAGCTAGGCCTTACGCAGCAAATCAAGATCATAAAGGCAAGGCAGAAGTTACTACAAGATCTCGTGATGTTAAAAGCTTCAAGTGTCAAGGCAGAGGCCATTATGCAAATGAATGCATCAACAAGAAAGTTATGATCATGTTAACAATGGCGACATGGAATCTGAAGATGAAGAACTAGAGCATGAATCATTATCTGAGTATGAAGAGTTGCCTGCTCGTGGTGAATTGATAGTAACCAGAAGATCTTTAAGCTTGCAAACCAAGGATGAAGAGCAAAAACAGAGAGAGAACTTGTTCCATACAAGGTGCCTGGTCCAGGGGAAGGTTTGTAGTCTTATCATCGATGGAGGAAGCTGCACTAACGTAGCAAGTGAAACGATGGTTAAGAAGCTTAGACTAAATGTAAGGAAGCATTTGAAACCTTATAAGCTTCAGTGGCTTAATGAAGATGGTGAGATGAAAGTGAGCAGTTAGGTGCTGGTGCCTATTTCTATTGGTAAATACGAGGATGAGATATTATGTTACGTGCTTCCAATGGCTATTGGACACATTCTGCTTGGAAGACCTTGGCAATCAGATCGTAAGGTGATATATGATGGCTTCACCAATCTCAATTCATTTGAGTTCAAAGGAAGAAGAACCGTTCTGATTCCCATGACTCCAAAGGAAGTTCACCAAGATCAATTGAGTCTTAAGCTCAAGGAAACTGAAATCTCTACTAAGAAGCAATCAAACGTCTTTGCAAAGGCTGGTGAGGTAAAAAAAGCTCTAGTTTCTAAACATCCTTTACTTCTATTTGTTTTTAAAGAAGCTCTTACCAGCTTGTCTAACCTTGCACCGGTACTTCCGAGTGAGATGAAATCTCTATTGCAGGAGTATGAAGACGTGTTCCCTGAGGATAATCAAAAGGAGCTTCCACCGATTAGAGGCATTGAACATCATATTGATTTCATGCTAGGCTCTTCACTTCCAAACCGTCTAGCATACAGAACTAACCATGTGGAGACAAAGGAGTCGCAACGACAAGTCAGTGAGCTTATGAAGAAGGGCCACATCCGAGAGAACATGAGCCCTTGTGTCGTGCCTGTTCTGCTCGTACCCAAGAAGGATGGCAGCTGGCGCATGTGCGTTGATTGTAGAGCAATCAACAATATTACGGTGAAGTATCGACATCCCATACCTAGATGAGATGATATGCTTGATGAACTGCATGGCTCTAGTATTTTCTCTAAAATTGATTTGAAAAGTGGCTATCATCAGATTAGAATGAAAGAAGGGGATGAATGGAAAACTGCATTTAAAACGAAACATGGTTTATATGAATGGTTAGTAATGTCATTTGGGCTCACAAATGCACCTAGTACATTCATGAGATTAATGAATCACGTTCTGAGATCATTCATAGGCGTTTTTGTTGTAGTGTACTTTGATGATATTCTGATTTACAGCAAAAATCTAGAAGAACATGTTAATCACTTGCAATCTGTTTTGAATGTGCTTAGAAAGGAAAAGATGTTTGCTAATTTTAAGAAGTGCACATTTTGCACAGATAACCTTGTCTTTTTAGGTTTTGTTGTGAGTGCAGATGGGATCAAAGTAGATGAAGAGAAAGTCAAAGCAATTCGAGACTGGCCTAGTCCGAAATCAGTAGGAGAAGTGCAAAGTTTTCATGGCCTTGCTGGATTTTATAGACGGTTTGTTAGAGACTTTAGCGCTCTTGCCGCACCACTCACTGAAGTAATCAAGAAGGACGTTGGTTTTAGATGGGAAACAACACAAGAAGAGGCATTCCATGCCTTGAAAGAGAAGCTTACTCACGCTCTTCTATTACCTCTACCTGATTTCCTTAAAACTTTTGAAATTGAGTGTGACGCTTCTGGTGTAGGGATTGGTGTTGTCTTAATGCAGGATAAGAAGCCCATTGCATTTTTCAGTGAGAAACTCGGAGGTGCCACTCTCAACTATCCAACATATGACAAGGAGCTGTATGCATTGGTGAGAGCATTGCAAACATGGCAGCACTACCTGTGGCCAAAAGAGTTCGTCATACACACTGATCACGAATCACTTAAGCATCTAAAGGGTCAGCAAAAGCTCCACAAGATTCACGCCAGGTGGGTAAAGTTCATTGAGACATTCCCATATGTCATCAAGTACAAAAAATGTAAGGATAATATAGTTATTGATGCACTATCTCGAAGGTACGCATTACTCTCTACTCTTGATGCTAAATTGTTAGGATTTGAGCAGCTCAAACATTTGTATAATTTTGATTCTGATTTTCAAGAAGTTTTCAAATCGTGTGAAAAATTTGCAGCAGGTCATTATTATAGAAGCGATGGATTTCTCTTCTATGATAATCGCTTGTGTGTACCTAACTGTTCTATTCGATATTTACTTGGTAGGGAAGCTCATGGAGGAGGCTTGATGGGGCATTTTGGAATTGCTAAGACACTGAAAGTGATGCAAGATCACTTTCATTGGCCTCACATTAAGAGAGACGTTGAGAGAATCTGTGGCAGGTGTGCTACTTGTAAACAAGCGAAATCTAAGGTTCAGCCATACAGTTTGTATACTCCTCTCCCTATCCTTTTTCACCCTTGGACTGACATCTCGATGGACTTTGTTGTGGGGCTGCCTAAGACTAGTTTAAGGAAGGATTCTATTTTCGTTGTAGTAGATCGCTTTTCTAAGATGTCTCATTTCATTGCTTGTCATAAAACAGATGATGCATCTCATGTAGCTAGTTTGTTCTTCAAGGAAATTGTTAGACTGCATGGCATGCCTAGAACAATTGTATATGATCGTGATACTAAATTCCTTAGCTATTTTTAGAAAACGCTGTGGTCTAAGTTAGGCACTAGGCTTTTGTTTTCTATTACATGTCATCCGCAAACTGATGGCCAAACAGAAGTGGTTAATAGAACTCTAGGAACACTTCTGTGTGCCTTGATTAAAAAGAACCTTAGAACTTGAGAAGAGTGTTTGCCACATATAGAGTTTGCATACAATCATGATGTACATTATGCTTCTAAGTTTTCTCCATTTCAGATTGTGTATGGTTTTAATCCCTTATCTCCATTGGATCTAACCCCTCTGCCTTTGAGTGAAAGAACAAGTATAGATGAAAAACATAAAGCTGAACTTGTCAAGCAGATTCATGAGAAAGCAAGAGCCAACATAGAAAAAAAGACAAGGCAGTATGCTAAACACGCCAACAAGGGAAGACGCAAGGTGATCTTTGAGGAAGGAGACCTCGTATGGGTGCATGTGAGGAAAGAACGATTTCCAGATCAAAGGAAGTCCAAACTGATGCCTAGAATCGATGGTCCATTCAAAGTCACAAGGAGAATCAGTGACAACGCCTACAAGCTTGATCTTCAAGGTAAGTATAATATTAGTAACAGTTTCAATGTTTCTGACTTAGCTCCTTTTCTTGCAGATGATCCAGATTTGAGGTCAAATCCTTTTCAAGAGGAGGGGGATGATTTGATCATGGACAGCAATCACAACATGGAGCTTGAACCAGATGATGAGCTAGTAGCTGAGGAGCATGATACAGAATAAGAGGAGCCTATTGTCGAGGAGCCCTTGCTCATTCCAACTGGTCCCATGACCCGAGCACGAGCTAAGAAGTTCAAGGAGGATGTTGCTGGCATACTTAGTCAAATTCAGTCTCAACCTAACTATTTGAGCCAAGAGGGAAACGAAGTTGCATCTACTTTGGTGATGATCCAAGTCCAAGACAGTTAAGTGGGCTTGTGATTTAATCTTGCACTCTTTTTCCATGTCCTTGTTATTGTCTCAATGGGTTTTGAAAGGATAGGTTTTTAATGAGCCAAGATTGGTCACTTGCACTAAGCCCACGAAATTGAAGTCCAATGCCTGTTTTCAATTGTCACAAAAATGAAGCCCAGGACCAGTCTTTTCATTTTTGAAATTAGACAAGGCCCAATCTGTTGTTGTTGTATTTTATTTTGTTGTTTCCTTATTAAAACCCTAGAAGCTTTGTCGACAAACACACCTTCATTTTTATCAAAAACGTTTCCTCTTCTTTTGGTCTTAGAAAGCGATTCTCTTATTCCATACTTGCTGGTGTGTAACATCCAGTGTGTCTTTCTCCTTTGGTGTGTCATATCCAGAGTAGATCGACTAGGTGAATCAAAGGATCTTCCGCCTCCTTTGTGTGACCTCTCGACTCACATCCCTTGAAACACTTGTGCTTGCAAGGCTTATCCCGGTTACTGCCCAGCCTTAGGGAGTTCTTATTATGTTTTAGTTTGAATTTACATTTGTTTAGTCTCGCCATTGGAAAACCCAAAAATTATTTTGAATTGGATCACTTAGCTTAATTTGTTTTATTTATTCTTATTGTGATAGTTATCTCTCTCTGTGATTCGATCCCTAACTATTACAAATTTACAACATTTGCCATGCACTTGAAGTTGCACTTGAGGAAGAATTAGGGATTTAAAACTACAGCTCATCAGTGCCTTTTTTTTTTCACTGGAAATATATTGATCATTCGGAAAGGAATACAGTTCGGATTACAAGTCAAAGGAAAAACGGAAATTAAACTACACATAGAGTACAATGATCTATCCCGAACCTACAACACAATGAGGATGAGATGTTTCGATGAAACATTGACACTACCATTCACAGCTTTGTCTCAAGTCGTTCGAAGACCACCAAAAGGAATTCCTGCACAACACATGTTCCGAAGACGGGGGAGGCTAACACTTTTGACGATAACTCAAATACAAAAACCTGGCATACTCCACAAGAAATGATTCTCCTTATTTTTATTTGCTTTTGTCAAGTTTATCCCAGATGAGCGAGCTTCACGGAGAAACGCTCAATAGACTGTTCGGACAAACGAATCCTGCAAAAATCTTTCAATCGCCACAAACCAACAAGGATTTTAACATGAAAAGACAAAGAACCTGTTCATCAGTGTCTTTCAATTTGATCCTTTTTTTTTTCTTTTCCGCCGGCCGTAAACAAATTGATTTTAAAAAGTCATCAAATTCAGATGTATCATGACAACGCTTTTCTTTGGCCAAAAACATTAGCTTCTCTTCCTTTAATAAGTTTCCCATCATTAGGTTTGAGAAAGAATCATAATTGTCTCCACATACAAAATCTCCGGTCGTGATTCTAGTAAGTGAAATCATTATCGTATCTGTAGTTACATTATTTATAACAGTGCGCATCACAGTACACATTATTATTATTTTTTAAGTGTAGATATGGAGTATGTAAACTGCATATACAACTTTAGTCACTACTTTAAAATACTGGTGTACTATAGTATAGCACCTGCGCTGCTGCGTTAGAGAATTTATTTAAATATTATACTATTGTAATTTTAAATTAAGAAAATATGACTATACTTATACATTAATAAATGTGAAATAATATTAATAAATGATTTATATGTTTAGGTTATATACTACACTCCATTTTCCATTCCAAACTCTATTTTGAAGTAAAATCTTCTTCAACCACATTCCATTTCCATTCCAAAATAGAATTATAAATATGATGTACAAATAAATAGTTTTATCCTAATAATGACCCAAATACCCAGTTTTAATTGAAATCACTAGATTCTAACTAATGCGTCCGCACAAGATTTATTATTTTTTTTAATCAAATTTTGTAATATAATTTGTGTTTATTTTTGTGTTTAGATATAATTTGTTTTTGTAGATTTAATTTTTGTAATATGAGACACATATTTATTTTTGTGTTTAGATATAATTTTTTTGTAGATTTAATTTTTGTAATATGTTTATATGTTTGATTATGATTTTTGTGTTTAGATATAATTTGTTTTTGTAGTTATAATTTTTGTAATATGTTTAGTTTCGAAATTACATGTAATTTATTTTTTGAGTTTACTAAAATTAAATTGTATATGTTTATTTATCTTAAACTAATTAGACTTTTAATATGTTTATATGTTTATATGTTTATTTTAGCAACTTTGAAATGATGATTGGTTTTTATTTTAGCAACTTTGTTATGCATCCTTTGTTTTTGACACGGTCTCTAGAAATTAAACAATTAGAGTATTGAGAACATATCATGCAATTTGTATTAATATTAATTTACCAATCAACAAATGAGTTTTGAGATTCCCACTAGTAATCTGAGCAAAACTGGTCAATGATAGAAAGTTGTCATTTGATTTGAACAAAGACCCAGAGATAGAAGTGGTGCTCACGAAAGTCATCTTGTAAACATGGTAGTTAATCGGAAATTCTCATTCGCAGGAGTTAAGGAGAAGTTCTCGATAACTTTTCATGCTCCAACAAGAAGTTCTTTTTCAACACGTCGGAAAATTGTTTTTTTACATGAAACATGAATCTTTTAATACCCTACAAAAGTAAAAGAAGATTAGCTTTGAAATAAAAACAGATTTTAATATAGAGAAAATTAAACGTAGGTGGTTTTAGAGAAAATTAAACGTAGGTGGTTTTGTTTTATTTTAAGTCAACTTACAGTTTCATCGCTAATTAATATTAGCTCCAATGTTTCTCCAGCTTGTGATGTGTATTGTTTCCAGATATGCAATACTTTCACCTGGATTCGCCAGCTTGCTTTGTAAGGTTTCACATCTTTAAGATATGTGAATGGAGAAACCATATTTAATTAGCTTTTTGAGTGATTTGAGATTAATTTTCGGTTTAGTGGTGAACAATATAGTATGTGCTCTCTTATTTATATAGATTTTAGTCTAGATTTGTTTATAGTGATAAGATCATGGAAGTTATATTTACAATTTGATGAGTCTAGATTTTCTGCAGATATAGGATTATATTCAATGGCATAAAATCTCGACTGAAATCTCGATTGTTTAAGGTAGATCTTATCTCATTGTAAGGTATATTCTGGATTATATTAATTTCAATATATTTAGAGAGATTTGGTATGATTTTGTAGATGGTTAATAGACCAAAAGATATTCATTGGTTAAGTGAGCAATCCGTTTGGTATGGTTAACCGTAAATTGTAGTTGGTCTAAATTAGTTTTATCTGGTTAATTTCTTTTGGTTTACTTGTGATTGTTGGTCATCTTCTACAATGATTATTTTTACTGTTCTCACAATTGACGATCTATAACATGTAAAGTTTCAGTATAGTTTGCTTCTTTTGTCGGTAGATGATAAAATAATCATTGTCTTTCTATTTAAAATTTACTTCAATTTCTCTTTATCACACAGGGTGAATCAAGCAGCATAAGCGGGACAGTTTGCTTATCATCCCATGTGTAGTAAATTATCCCTCACACATCTCAGTTTTGCGGACGACATGATTGTATTCACCGATGGTACAGACTTTTCTCTCTGCGGAATCATCAATGTTCTAAATAATTTTGAGAGCGAATTGGTTTTGGCTATTAATGTAGCGAAGTCGTCTCTCTTCATCGTGGGCATAACCTCTACTATTTTTTCGGAGACAGCACCCGACCTTGACATTCCGTCAGCTCCCTATACGGTACTTGGGTATTCCTCTCACTACCAAAAGCATGACTCGACAAGACTACGAGCCACTAATAGATAAAATTTGATCCCGTATGCTATCTTGGTCTAATAAAACTTTGTCTTTCTCCGGGAGACTCCAACTCATTCAATCCGTAATCACAAGCATCACAAATTTTTGGAGTTCAGCCTTCAAGCTTCCGAAGAGATGTTATGCTACTATCGAGAGCATGTGTGCTGCCTTTCTTTGGTCGGGTTCCCCTCATGAGACCTCAAAGGCAAAGGTAGCGTGGAAAGATGTTTGTACTCCAAAGAATGAAGGAGGATTGGGTATCCGAAGCTTATACGATTATGCCCGTGTTTTTTCTCTCAAGTTAATCTGGATGTTATATGGAAATTCTGGCTCTTTATGGATTCATTGGACTCGTGAATATCTTCTCCGGCATTCATCATTTTGGGACTTATCAGAAAAGTCGACGAGGGGATCTTGGATTTGGAAGAAACTTCTGAAAATGAGGTCACTCGCCAAAAACTTTATACGATTTGAAGCTCGAGATGGAACCTCGACCTCCTTTTGGTTTGATCATTGGCTTCCAATCGGCCCCCTTTTGTCAATCACGGGAGACATTGGCACTAGGATTCTGAGTATTCACCGTAACGCTACAGTTTCTGAGGCTAGCGATGGCTCGCGGTGGCTCATCCGCCATCGTCGAGGGCATCATCTCCACGAATTTCTACAACAAATCAGAACAGCCCCAATTCCATCCCCGGCTGTTGGCGAGGATATTCGGTTATGGAAGCATAGTCTTGACGATTACAAAGGTGAGTTCTCCTCATCCAAAATCTGGAATTTGATACGCACGCAAGGGCAGAAGGTGGATTGGAATAGGATTGTTTGGTTCACCCAAGTTATTCCGAGACAATCCTTCATGACTTGGCTCGCCATTCGCGATAGACTAGGCACAGGTGAACGCTGTCATCAATGGGGAATAGTTCAACCTTGTGTCTTATGCGGAGAGCCAAATGAGACTAGAGATCATCTCTTTTTCGGATGTCCGTTCTCGTTCACGGTTTGGTCTCTCTTTCCTCTCGACTTCTAGGAGCTCGGATAAACCCAGGTTGGTACATCACATTGAATTCGATCAAGCGCAACAGGCTTAGTAAACATGATGGCCTGCTTCTTTGTCTAGTCTTCTAAGCTTCGATTTATATATGGATTGTGGAAAGAGCAAAATGAGAGACGTCATCAGGGATCTCAGCGCTCTCCACAAACACATCGCACACGTCATTCGCAAGGGAGTAAGCAACTGCCTTATCTCTCTTATCAAAGATCCGACTTCCAACGGCGCATACCTCATTGATCGCTGGAATTCTCTCCTGCCATAGACGCAACGGCCATACTATGTTTTCACACCATTTTATGCTATGTTTTGCTTTCTTCTTAAAGCACTATATGCTTGCCTAGAATTCTCGTACTAGTCTTTTTCTAAACCATGTAAATACTTCTTTTTTTGTTGATCAATAATAATCACATTACAAAAAAAAAAGGAATTGACCTATCTTTCTTTTTTTTTTTTTTTTTAAATGACCTATCTTTCACCCTATCATATTTACATTTTTCATTTTTATCCTATAATATATAATCCCATGGAAATCAAAATATCATATGAAAACACACATTGACAGCTAAGAGTGCTAAATAATACCGTATCATTTAAAAAAAAAAACAAAAATTGGTTTCTATCCTAAGGTTAGAAATAATCGAAATGATTAGAGACATGGTAAGGCTCATCCCTTTCCTTCCTACTCATCATAAACCTCGGTGGCACATAGTTTTTAACGCTGCGATTAGTACTCTTAGTCTTGTGATTAATCTCTTCTTTAGGGACCCAAGGTGGCTTTATTGACCTGATTAGTGCCCAATTAACACCTTCGAAGAACTCATGTCTTTTGATCTCAGTAGAGCCTTTGAGACTCCCTAACCTCTTCTTAGGATTCTTCACCAGTAATCTAATAATAAGATCTTGAGCGCTTACCATATCATCGTACTCTTTCTGGTTATTAACTATAACCTTTGGGAATGTCAAGGGTGTTTTCAGAATGTTTACTAGCGTTCTCTCGTTGTTCTCTCCTTTGAATGGTGTCGTCCCAAATATCATCTCGTACAGAAATATCCCGAAAGTCCACCAGTCAACTGCACTCCCATGCCCTTGCCCTGACAATCCAACAAATTTAACTAGTGAGCATATTGGCTTAAGTCAGATCAATTGTTGTTGGACAAATCATTTTCACTACAAGAAATCAATAAATGGAAAAAAATTTGTTTCTATGGGGCTGAACTCGTAGCAATTCGTAGAAATAGCAATGGACGTTAAATTTGCTTACAATTGATAACCCCCTAAATCTATTACAATTAGTAAAGGTATCAACAATCTAGTATGAATACGTTGCTAGCTTGAACACACCAACAAAAAAAAAAAAAAAAAATGCTGACAATATACAACTTAATTAGTCATCAATGAGTCGTTTCTGTTTTAACAATGGATGGCCCTTATAATTTATATAAAAATAATCCGAGTTATAATCTGGTATCCCCTAGTTTAATTTTTTACGTTACATACATGTTTTTTTTTTTTTTTGTTACATGCATGTAATGTAGAAGAAAAAAGAAACCAGGTGACACCATTTTTATTTATTTTTGCTAATGACATCATATTATAACTCGGATTATTCTTCCTTGCATGTTTGTCAAAGTTACATACATGTTTCTAAATATATATATACTAAGACTTAACCCGCGCTAATTATAGAGCGGAGTAATTTTTTTTTTTTAAATTGTTTTGAAATTTATGAAAAATGCTTTTATTTGAATTTTATAATATGTCTAACTCATGATTATAGATAGAGTTGTCAAACGGAATAATTTGTCTATTTAACCCGTTTTGTAGTAGACTAAAATATTATTCGGGTTAACCCGTAAAACCTATAATCTTGAAAACATAACTCTAATATGCACCGTTTAATGAATTTAGTTTTGTGGTTAATTCACGAATTCTTAAAAATAATCAATTTTCTTTTATTTAACTTTTCATAAAATTAATAAAATATTTTTTAATTTTATTTTGATATATAATTCAAATAAAGTATAATAAATTATAATGAAAAATATAGCAATATTTCGAATATATATATTTCTTTTAATATATATAGATTGATTATTATTTAAAAATAATATAATATTAAAATTAATTAAGAAACTAAATAGTAAATAATCTGATAAATAATTATTTTTCATATTGTCATCAATAATTTCAAAAGACAATTATATCATTTCCTATTTCAACTATCTTTTCTTATTTATAATGACATAACATGTAATAACTTACAAAACAAAGTTTATTTTTAAAAATGTCATTCTTAGATAATATTATAGAGATATATATATATATGCATTCTCGAAGTATTTTATTTTTATTTATTTCGTTTTCTAGGATACAATTAACGGTTTAGTATTTGTTATGTTAAAAAATCACTGATTTACCCACTAAAACAATTTTAAGCCAGGACAAAACCAGATGGGCTATACCTGAAATTACCTCCGGTGCCAAGTACTCATGTGTTCCCACGAACGACTTAGAGCGAGCGTTAATTGGTTCCGCGAAGATCAATGGACATCCACCAGAGAAGTCTCGAAGTCCTCCGGTTGAAACTCGAGAACAAGAAGAAGGTTGTCGAGAGAACGTCGATATCGAAACATCGTTGCTTTTAACCGAACCGCCATTACCGGTTGCATTCTCGTGTATAGTAGTGGTAATAACGTTCTTTCTTCTTCTTCTTCTGCTCGAAGCGGGAGAGAAGCAGAAGATTACGGGGTTTAACGGAGTCGCCGTGCAGGAAGGCGTGGAGCATTTACGTCGGATGCTGACGTCGTCGTCGTGATGATCACGGTCGTTGTGGTCGAGGAGCTGAGGAACAACGTCGCATTTGAAGGAGAGATCGAAATCCGAGAGCATTACATGACCATCGTCTCTGATTAATACGTTCTCCGGCTTTAGGTCTCTGTACACAATTCCCATCATGTGGAGGTACTCTAAGGCCACAAGTGTTTCTGCTGCGTAAAACCTGATTTTATTAAGCTTTCGATGATTAGTTTTTAGATATGTCAAGCTATATATTCACTATTTTTCAAGAAAAAAAAAAGAAGAATAGTTTTTAAATTAAGTTGTGGATACGAAAACAAAATGTTAATCGTTCAACACAAAAGGTGCAAAAAAAAAAGAAAGATAATAAGTGTAATAAAAATTCACATTTTTGAAAATAAAATATTCTCCATATTTTCGTGAAATATTTACAGCTAATAAATACGTTTTTTCTAAAACATAAAAAAAAATAGAAATAAATTGTTGTTCACACTAAAACAACACATTAAATACAAACAATGAATTGAAATCTTCAATACCTAGTAGAGGAGATAGTGAAACGTTTAGATGGCTGGCGGAGGCGGGCGGCGTAGAGATCACCACCGGGACAATACTCCATGACAAGAAAAGAGTAATGAGAAGCCTCAAAAGCTGCGTACAAAGTCGGGCAAAAAGGGTGATCAAGCATCCCTAAAATCTTCTTCTCCATCTCCGCTCTTCCAAGCTTTTTTTTCACCGCCACAGCCTCCTTATCCACAACTTTCATCGCGTAAAGCGCCACCTCAGGGCTTCCACGTATTTGGCAGAGGTACACACTTCCAATGTCGCCACTGCCTAACCTCTTTAAAATCCGGAAATGTTCTAACCCTACCGCGCGGCCGCAGCATCGGCGGAGCCTGGCCATAGCTTCCCATGCGACTTGGTTTGCTTTGTGAGGCTTTGATTGGTTGTAGCTGTTGAGGCCATGGTTACTTAGATGAGATATGGAGCTACTACAACTTGGGCTGGCCGTGAAAGAGCTGCTTAGCCAGCTCGTGCGGCGGCTCGAGTCGGGACCGGCTGTGGAGCTCTCATAATCTGACTCATTGTCTTTGTAAAAATTAGTTGAGTTTGCCATTAGAGACGTCTCATGGGTATATGAAAACTGTCTTATCTTCACTATTTATCCATATTCTGCACCTAAATCACTTTTTGTTTTTTTTTTTTGTCTTTTTGTTTATTTATTTATGTTTTTTTTTCAATATTATTATATAGTTGTAAAGATAAAACCATGCGTGAAGATAAACAATATAGATCCGAGTGCGGATACATAGATAAAGGAGAATTGATGAGATGCACATGTCAGGCATGCTCCGCCAAGCTGACACCACCACTATCCTTTGTTTTCTCTAAAGTTAAATGTTTGAACAATAAAATACAATGTCAGCTTTTACTTTTAGGTATTAGAATAATATAATATTCTGAGATTTCGAAGATGGTCAAATTATAATGAATAACTTTAGAAAATTATAATTAAGTGAGTGACCACATTAATTATCATTTTGGTCGTACGTAACAGAATGATAAAATTATTTGGTTGACAAAAAAAAAAAACTATTTATGGGCTTATATGGGCATGATTTTGAGAATTGACACACAAGTGACAAGTATGCTATAAAATATTCATAATTGATTTGATCCTATGGATTTTTTTTTTGTAACAAGGGTTCATTCTATGGAATTTTAATTATACACCAACAGTTTCAAAATGTCAAAGAACAACATTATTCGCGAATTATAGTTAATTAATAGTATGTGACACAAATTATGCGCAAGTTACCATCAATTATAATTTTTTTTGTCATAACTAACTCGTTTGACATCGTTAACTTAAAATTGATGCCATCTAAGTGGATTACAACAATTAAAGTTAGTACTACGTTTTAAAGAATTGGCGAGTTTTGCTTTTGTAAACATCTTTTCTATTTCAAGATTTTATGTTTTTCTTTGAAGACTAGAAAAACTCTAAGTTAGGAGGAATTGATATACTCTATAATTTATGGTTTTTTTTATTACGGTTTTAAATATATTATTTTAGTATTTTTACATGGTTATATGCATTAAGAGATAGTTTTCTTGTATTTGTGGCGTTTAAGGTCTATATAGGTAAAATCATCAAAAATAATGCAAATGGAGCAAAAGTGCACTAAATTATGTTCACGTCATTTCTCCAAATCAAAAGAATGAACCAATCACTTAAAACCCAAAAAGTGGATTTTTCCAATTGGACATCATAGTACATTAGAAGTTTCCTGTTTATTGAATGCCTTTCCACACATGGATTGAGATGAAATTTGGATCCAAAATAGTATTTGGAGTTAGATTTCATATGGAATTGGTTTCAAGTCATTTGAAGCAGTGAGACACCCTAATCTCACAAACTTAACCTAACTTGAATCACACTCACTTAACAGCTTTAATTTTAAAATATAACGAACTCATTAAATACGCAATTAATATCTGAAAAATCATTTATTAAAATCAAACCAGGAACTCAAAACGTCTTAGCAAATAAAACCAATTCTAAATCGGAAAAGAAGAAGAAAATCTTTATTAAAAGATAAATAAAAATAAAAGAAGCGCCATTGGTCCCCGGAAAGTAACACCACAACGACTGTCACAAGTCTTACTCTTCGGTCTCACCTGAAAAGGAAGAGAGGGGTGAGTATTTTCGGAAATACTCAGCGATGGTGTGCTTTTTGGAGCACACAAGATTCTTAGACACACCATTTGAAATAGCAAAACGAGTATACATAATATAGACAATAGACACACATAAATAACCTACATAACATGACTAACATTACAATATAACATGGTCCAAATATCTCTAATTGCAATCATTCATTTCACAACATACAACCTAACAAGTCTACTTCACATTCCCAAGGAACCCTTTGTCCATGGTACTCATTCTCTGCCTCGACCCATTCCAGGCTTGACAAATAATCCTGGTGCCACCGCCCACTTCAGAGTTTGAGCCCTTTCTTGATCACTACAACTTCACAATATCCAGTCCCTCGTTGTAGCTAGGCCGTCAAACAATACTGTAAACAACGGTCACAACCGTGTCTACAGCGGTTCAAACAATGAGTACTAGCACACCTAGGAATTGGATACTTCATAACCATAACATCAAGTTTCAACAATTATTCATTTCCGCAACCAACATCAAACACCAATCATATCTAATCCCTATATCAAGCACACACATGATCCTAGTTCAACTAATGAATCTTAGGAATCCACAAACTAGTCCTCACCTGAAAAACACGACGAAAAACTGATTCTGGAGGAAAGCGGTCGAGAGTCCACAACTGCGTTAACAACAAAAATGATTAACTAGGTTTCCAGATTTTCTAGGTTTGGGTGATTTCGTGGCTGAGAAGATAAGTCTGTAACTTTCGCGTTATACCTTATAATCAAAATCGGGGAGTTGATCTGGAAAGATGAATGCGAGGTCTTCAAAAGCCTATGTAGATCGTGATATGGGTCCTTCTTGTTCGACAGGAAAACGCTTCGCAAAACGACTCTGTAAAACTGTGAAAAATCAGATATGCACAGATTTCTGGGTTTAGAAGAAAACAATGATTCTTGCTCAACTTGTAGATCAGATTGCGGATGGAGTTTACCTCGGAACGACGATCGGTCAACTGCTATGGTTTCCTTTCAACGAGATCTTTCCAGGGTTATGCGGATCGTTACCTAACTCTTTATGGTCTGAACGCAAACGGCTCAACAAAACACTCACTTCTTTTTTGCGCTGCTTCTCCTTCGACGGCTGGCGGTTCTAAGCGAATTTTGGCAGAGCTTCGCTGAGAATTCTCTCGGTAGCTCTTAGAAAAACGTGCTTCCTCATTATATAGGGCAATGGGTGAGCTCATTAGGTCTAGGGTTTGAGGGAAATTGACTCTTTAGCCCTTAATGGGAGTTAGAGCTATCTTTCCTTGGGCTTTACGGTTTTAGGCCGGGTTTGGGATGTCACAATTCTCCCCTACTACAAAGGAATTCGTCCCCGAATTCAGTTCCATCAACTACTCCGCTCTTGTCCTTAAAGAGCTCGGGGTAATCTTTCGCCATTTTCCGTTCCGACTCCCATGTTTCCTCTTTTATACCAGCACTTCTTGTATAGTTCTCCCTTTTCTCACTGTTTCTCTCCTGCTTAGAATTTCTAGAGGTTCGACCCGAACATAGACATTATTTTCGAGACACTCTGGCGGATGGGAGATAATCAACTATGGTTCTCTAACTGCCTTCCATAATACCGATATGTGGAACATGTCATGGAGCGGTTTCAATTCGTCGAATAAGTCCAAACGGTAAGCCACATTTCCAATCCTCTATAGGAATTTGATATTGTCCAAGGTATCTTGGCTTAAGCTTTTTCAACTTCCGGTTCTTATCTGCATTTCCTTGAAATGTTCTCATCTTAAAGTATACCGCATCACCAACTGCAAATTCCAGATCTCTTCTCCTTTAATTCGGCTAGCTATTCTGACGATCGTGAGCCTCTTTAAACATTTCTTTCAATAGCTCCACTTGCTCTACCGTTTCATGAACAATTTCCGGCTCTAAGTCCCGACTCTCCCCTACTTCGGTCCAACACAAGGGAGTGTGACATGGTCGTCCATATAGAGCCTCATAGGGTGCCATCCCAATTTTGCCAACGGAAAATAACGTAACCAGCTCATTTCCCAGTCTAATATGCATGCTCGCAACATATCTTCTAGCGTCTGGATTGTGCGTTATGATTGCCCATTCTTATGGGGGTGATAAGTTGTACTCAAATGAACCTTAGTCCCTAGCGCTTTCTGAAACGATTGCTAAAACTTTGATGTGAATCTTGGATCCCGATCCGAAACAATGCTCACATGTACCCCCATGCAACTTCACAATCTCTTCTAGGTATATCTTCGCCAAACGATCCACACCAAATGTCATTTTAATGGCCAGAAAAAGAGCTGATTTCGTCAGTCTGTCCATAATTACCCAAACTGCATCCAAGCCTCCAGTCGTCTTGGGTAACCCGCATACAAAATCCATAGTAACCATATCCCATTTCCATTGGGGTAGAAGTAACCCTTGCAACAACCCACCTGACAATCTGTGCTCTGCTTTAACCAGTTGGCATATCTCACACTTGGCTACATAAGCTTCCACTTCCTTTTTCATATAACTCCAATGATAGTACCGTTTCAAGTCTCAGTACATCTTTGTGCACCCCGGGTGTATGGAGAAACGTGACTGGTGAGCTTGTTCTAAGATCTCGTCTTTTAGGCCTCTGACATCGGGGACACATACCCGATTACAGTATAAGATGGTCTCGTTAATCGCTCTACGGTACCCAACAATCTCATTGTTTACAGATTTTTGAAGAGCATCATCATCCTTTTGTGCCTCGCGTATCCTCCACAACAAATCCATGTACCCACAACTTCCAACCCGTAGTTCTCTTCGTTCTCTACGGTCATGGCGTTCAAGCTAAGACAAGCCAGCTCGGAGGTCAATTCCTGCACATCTCTAGCACTAGATACATCGTTCATTCTTCTACTTAGGGCATCAACTACATGATTAGCCTTTTCGGGGTTATAAGCGATGTCCACATCGTAATCTGCTAGCAATTCCACCCAGATTCTTTGTCTTAAGTTCAATTCTCATTGCATGAAAATATACTTTAAGCTTATGTGGTCTGTTAATTTCTGGATCTTCTCCCCATACAGATATAAATGCCAGATCTTAAGCGCAAAAACCACCATTGCTAATTCCAAATCATGAGTGGGATAATTAGTCTCGTGCTTCCTCAATTGCCTAGAGGCATACACAATCACATGATCCCCTTGCATGAGCACACAACCTAAACCCATTCCTGATGCGTCTGTGTACAGTACATATGGCACCCCTGAACTTGGCAGTACTAACACCGGTGTTCCCGTCAAGCGTTCCTTTAACTTTTGGAAACTCTTCTCACACTCCTTCGTCCATTCAAACTTAACATCCTTTCCCGTGAGTTGCGTCATTGTTTAGATACGCTTGCAAACCCTTTCACGAACTTCCTATAGTATCCGGCCAGGCCTAGAAAACTACGAATCTCAGTAGCACTCTTAGGTCTCGGCCAATCGGTAATCGCTGAAATTTTCTCGGGGTCCACAGCCACTCCGGCTTCCGAAACAATATGACCTAGAAAACCGATCTTCCTCTGCCAAAAACTGCACTTACTCTACTTCGCATATAACTTTTGCTCTCGCAACTTGCCCAACACGGCCTTGAGATGTCCAGCATGCGTTTCAAGATCGTTTGAATTAATCAGAATATCGTCGATGAATACGATCACAAACTTGTCCAAGTATTCCCGGAATACATTATTTACCAACTTCATGAATGCTACGGGTGCGTTATTTAGTCCGAAGGGCATCACCACAAACTCATAGTGCCCATAACGAGTTTGGAAAGCTGTTTTCTTTACATCCTCCTAAGCTATCTGATATTCTCATATTTTACTTGTTTTAGCATGCATTCTACTTAGCGTTTTGAGTCACATGCATGCATAATCATTGTTTTCCTTAGTGTTTTAGTCTAAATCAGAGTCTAGCTAGGTTGCATTAGGTCCTAGAGAGTTTTGCATGCATTTGGAGTGTTTTATAGGTGTTTGGAGTCATTTTAGAGAAGTTTGGAGTAATGGAGCATAAGAGAAGGAAGGGATCATCCGAACCGTCCACAATAACCTGCCGAACGAAAGCTCTATGATCCGAATTAGCCTCGAAGATGTTCATGAAAGTTGTAGAGGGATGAGTTATCTTTCTACCGGATTTTGAATCAAGTCATTCGAACAAGTGGTTTGGAAGATATAGCCGATTTTCTAAGGCGTGTCTGTCTGGCCGCCGAAAAGAAGAATGGACTTTCCAGAAGACTGTACCGACCCGTTCTGGGTCGGTATGCTGGATCGGTATCAGCACAGGAGCAAACACCGACCCAGATCAGCTCGGCATGAAGGCATATGAAGATTAGTACCGACCCATTCTGGGTTGGTACTACGGCTCGGTACTAATCTCTCCGCATAGCTCCTTTGATCCAGACCCGACGTGCCTGAAAGACCTGACTAAACGAAGGGTGTCCATTCGCAATTAGCCTCGATAGTCTTCATGGAAGTTGTAGAGGGGTGAGTTAGCTTGCCAGAGGAGTTGGAATCAGGTCGTTCGGATGTCAGGTTAAGGAGTTATGGGCGATTTACAAAAGTGTATGTCCATCTGTGCCGACCCATTTCCAAGCGGTACAAATGATCGGCATGACATCAGGAATTTGTACCGATCCATTTGTACCAACCCAGGACTGGTCGGTACAAATCTCTCCAACCAAGCTTCACTTCCATGCCGGCCAAATTCCACCCGACCTGCATCGTTCGTCTACAACAACACCGACCCGTCCTTCAGTGCTATGGCATGCTCGGCATTGATCCTCAAAGTTCAGTACCGTCCTGTCCTGGTGCGGTAAAATTACTCGGTACTGGGGCAAATATTAGTACCGACCTGCCCTAGCTCGGTACACTTGGTCGGTACAAAACCACTTCCTAATCCGTCCTCGTGAAGCCAGCCGAAGTGACTCAAAGATCAGGCCGAATGAAGAACTTACACTAGGATTTAGCTTCGGAAGTCTTCATAGAAGTTGTAGATGATTGAGTTATCTGACTTCTGGAGGTGGTTGAATGTCATTCTGATCCGTCGTTAGAAAGATACATCAGATTTATCATAGACATGTCTGTTTGGCGTCCAAACGAGTGCTGCTCCCAATACAACTTCTGAAAGATCAACCCATACGAAGGGTTTCCAATCCGATTCAGCTTCTCTGTTCTTCATGAAAGTCGTAGATATATGAGTTAGCTGTCGCCTGGAAGTGGTTTCAGGTCATTTGGTAAAGTGGTTCAAGAGATATGGCGATTGTACCAAGTGTATGTAGACTAGTATCGACCGACTTCCGTGCGGCACACTCCGACCGGTATGACACCAGGGACTTGTGCCGATCCACTGTACCGACCCAGGACTGGTCGGTACAAAAAACCAGAATCAGTCAAAAACCAGTTTTGGCCGGGTCAACACCCGGTTTGTTCCTGGTTGACCCGGTTCGCCCTTTTTGCTTTAAATACTCTTGAAACCTAATTTTTGTAGCAAGCTCTCTTCTTTCTAGAGTTGGGTTTTATCCCAAACTCTTCTTATGATTTTGGAGGGATTTTGATTGTTCTTCATACAAATGCACTCTAGAGAAGATTTCTTCAACTCTATATTTTATTTATGCAATTTCTTTACCTTTATGTATTTTTCTCTTTTGTTATTTATGTCTAGACTTTAGCCTTTTTGTTGGATTGTGGATGGCTTGACTTTGATGGTTTGATGATTGATTTGTGATGCTTAGATTCTAAATCATTGCTTTCCTTTCTTTCTAAGTGATCTTAATGCTAGATTGGGCTTGAGAGAGCCAACCTAGATCTTTGAGAATTTCACACCCAAAATGTGTTTGATGAAATTCTCCAAAGAACTTAGAAAGAGATAAACATTCTTAACCTATGAGAGTAGTTGCTTAAGGTGTTTATTGGTTGATTTGAATATTGATCTTAATGCTTGCTAATCATTTCATCACAAATGAGAATTTGATCTTGATTTAGTGATTAGCAAAGTGATTAATGCCTTGAGAAAGGATTAGTCATAATTAGTGATCCTAACCTAAGGAATAGCATAGATTGTGTGTATTAGCATCGTTAGTTAATTGTCTTGATGGTTAGATGATGATGGATTTAGGTTGCATCTTGTTAGATCATTCACTTAGGTTGATCTTAAAGCTAGTTTTGGATTGAGAGATCAAAACTAGAGCTTAGGCATTTCACGCCCGAGAGGTGTTCGATGAAATGCTTGAACCAAACCTTTTGTGAGCCTTTCATGCCTAGCCAATGAGAGTTGATGTCTAGGGTGATTAGTGAACTAAGTGGAATTGGAGATTAAAGCTTGTTAATCATCTTATCGCAAACGAGAGTTTGTTCTTGATTTGGTGATTAACAAAGTGATTAGTGCCACGAGAGTGGATTAGTCATAATTATGAATTCCATGTTCTAGGATAGTGTTTAATTCAATCTAAATCATCATTGTTTGTTCATTAATCATCTTATTGATAGTTAATTCATTTTCCAACACTTCTAGCCTTTGTTTTTTTTCTTGCATTTTACATTCTTTGTTCAAAAATATAAAAACCCAAAAACATTTGCTCTAGCTTAGGAAGATTCATGTATTCTTAGTGCATTGATCTTAACCTCTATGGATTGACACCTCTTATGCTACAATGACAAGCATAGAGGAATTGATATGAACATAACACAAAAATTATTTATCACTATCGCAATCTGGTGGTAACCGGACGCCAAGTCTATCTTTGAAAACCATGAAGCTCCTTGCAGCTGGTCCAATAGCTCATCGATTCGTGGAAGTGGGTACTTATTCTTGATCGTCACCTTATTCAAGCCTCGATAGTCAATGCATAGTCTAAAACTCCCTTTCTTTTTCTTGACAAATAAAACTGGCGCTCCCCATGGCGAGTTGCTAGGTCTCACAAATCCTTTGTCTATACGATTGATACGATCCCAAGAAGGATGTTCACTCGAAGGCGGTAGATTGGATAAGCTTGTCTCTAAAAAACGATGAAGCTTCGAAGAACAAGGAAGTGTAGCGATTTGTCTCACAAAGGTTGCGGAATTAGCTTTGATATACAACCAAATTTCCTAGATATTACTCACTAAAAAAAACGGGGTTGAACACTAGATTTGACACACTAGGTTCGGGTTTGGATCATGGATATAACACACCAAGATCACACTTTGAGAATCACTCTCAAAGAACAAGAAAAGAGAATTTCTCTTTCTCTTAGAAATTGCACACGGCAAAACAAGGTTTTAATCTCAAAGTTGTTAAATCATTATTTCTTACGTAAGTTACATTCATATAAGCACAAAATAAAACTAACTCTAGCTAGGATATTAACTCTAGTTTAGTTAAAACAAGAAATTAAGGAAAGTTAAAAACAAGTCAAACAAGTTGCAAATCACAAAGAAAAATACTTAAGACTTTCTTACACACACAAAGAAAAATACTAAGTCACACTTGTAGACTTTTGTGGTCGAATGAACAGTACCCATCGTGAAGAGTGCACGTTTTTGGGATCACTATTTTAGAAGCCATAAGCACAGTTTTGGGCAGTAGTTGGGTCATGACTTTGTTGATCTTGTTGTGGGCTTAGGACTTTTACAAACACACTTAGAACAGTGCTGGACTGTTGTAGAATGATCATGGCTAAAGTTTTTGCATGGATGGTTTTGGGCACATGAAGTGATCTTGGGCTCCCTTGGCTTTCTTGGTTGAAGTTATTGTTGCTGGGCCAAGACATGATCATGTATCAAGTTCCAAATTCCTTTAATCAGCCCAGAATTTGCCTTACTGAATTTTCTGGTTCTTGAAAGCGTTTTTAGAGGCTTAGCTCCCTTTGGATACGTCCTCATTGTTCGACCGTTATAGGGCGATTGGAAAGTCGAATCGGGATGGTCTTGGATGTTCTGGAAACTAGACGTAAAGATCGTGAAATTGATATGTGGCTCGTTTCCTGAAGTTGCGTGAGCTGGTAGCGACGTTTGTTTGAATAACGCCTTCGAATTTGATCTCTTCATGCAAACGTTTTCTTCATTTGGACCACGAATTTTGATCATCTTTTAGTCTTGCTCAGTTTTAAGCTTCTCCTTGGCTTTAAGCACAGCTACAAGACCGTCCTCCTTGCTAAGGCTATCCATGATCACATGAAAGATCCTCCCATTTCTTTTTAAGCTATGCCATCTCTGTAGGTGCTAATCGATATAGAGCTCTTAACACAGGCGCTGTCCTAGGTTCCAACTCAATAGTGAAAGCATCTCCTCGTGTTGGTAGTGGTCCTCGTAGTGCCTCAAATATATCCACGTACTACGTTGCTATTGGAATAGCATCCAATGTTATCTATGTATCCTCCTTCTCCATAGAGATCGTTGCTAAGAACGCCTCACAACCTTTGCTAATTAGCTCTTCCGCCTTAATCATTGATACCAAAGGAACTCCACTCTGCTTCTTGACTCCTTGGTAAACCAGCTTTCCTTCAGCCCATGTGAAGCTAACTTGAGCTTAGCGACAATCCAGCACAGCCTGATGGCACTTCAGCCATGCCATACTCAATATGACTGATATCTTCATATTTTACATGTTCTAGCATGCATATTAGTTAGAAGTTTTGTGTGATTTGCTTACTTATCATGGTTTTATCTCGCATTTTTGGTCTTCATTAGGAATTAAGATGTTGTGCATTAGGTCCTAGCGTGTCTCGCATGTTTTGGAGTCTTTCCTAGGTACTTGGAAGCACTTTGGGAGGATTGGAAGTCACCAAGCCAAGCTGGATCGGAGTTGGGTGCAAGAAGAGATGGCCAAGGCAAAAACAACAAAAGGAGAGGAGTGTATGGGTTGGTACGATGGGTCGGTATGGAGACAGAGGGTTATACCGATCCACAACACATTTTTGCACCGACCCAGAATCGATCGGCGTACCCTCCCAGAACTCCGAGTTTTCAAACGGCATGTTTGCAAGTGATTCACACCGACCGATCCTGGATCGGTATGGAGATAGCAATGAACACCGATCCAAGCAGGGATTCATACCGACCGGCACCAACGCACAAGGAAAATTAGTGCCGACCCATCCTGGGTCGGTTCTTATCAAGCGGTACTAATTTCTGCCAGCTAAAACTCATCCCGCACACGGATCCAGCACGTCCCGCGCACGCACCGGCACGCCTCGTATCGGCAACCTCACGATGAAGATTAGTACCGACCCGTTCTGGGCCGGTACTACCAGCCGGCACTAAATCCAGCACACGCACAGATCAATTCATGTCGGCTAAAACTCATCCCCCATGCGACCCAGCACGTTCCGCATCGACCCGATCTCATTTTAGCCGGCTAAACCAGCATCCAGCTCCTATCCGACCTGCTCGAAGAAATCTTGTACCGGATGGTTTGTACCGACCCAGAATCGGTCGGTACAAACTCTTCTTCTACAAACCGATCCAGAACCGACCGGGTCAATACCCAGTTCGCACTATTCACTATTTAAACCCACAAAAACCTAATTTTGAGGGAGGTCTTTCTTATGCTAAAAAACATATTTTTGAATGTTCTAAGTATTTTGTAAGAGAGATTCTCCTTTTTAATTTATGCAATATATTCTCAATCTTCTTTCTTAATCATCTAATCATCTAATCATGGGATTTAACATGTTCTTCATAGGATTTGTTTGACCCATCATGATTAGTGAGTAGTCTCATAAGATCTAGGGATGGGTTAGGATTATGTGACTTCCATGGATGATTTGTGATGCTTAGGGATAAATAATCAATTTCCTACTCTTAGGGAGTGCGTTTAATGCTTGATTGTGCTTGAGAAAGTCAAACTTGATCTCAAGGCATTTCCCACCCACAAGGTGTTCGATGAAATGCCTAAGAGAGCTTTCTAAGAGAAATACCCTTCTTAGCCTAAGAGATTAGTTTTCTAAGGGATTATTTAGGTGATCTTGATTAATGAATTTAATGCTTGCTAATTAAGAGTCAACAAATGAGAATTTGATCTTGGATTAGTGATTAACATAGGTGATTAGTACCTTGAGAGAGAATTAGTCACGATTAGTATCTTAACCTTGGAAATTAACTTTGATTGTGTATGAGCATCATGAATTAAACTTGGAATAGCCCATATCCAATTACCCCATCCTTGGATTCGTTCCCATTATTTGAATTCACATCTTGCTTAGTTTGTTTCATCTTGTTCATTTGCTTAATCTTGTTAGGGTGTTAGTAAAACTCAACAATTCCCTTATTTAGCTTAACTTACTTGAGTGCCTTGTATTCTACGTGCTTAGAATTAATCCCAATACAGATTGATAACCTTCTATACTACTCGTATTGGAGTTATTGATACCTCCTTAAGACCGAAAAGTCTTAGTATCAATTTGGCGCCGTTGCCATATTGGGATTTGATTTTAACATTGAGATTTAGGTTCTTTGTGAACTTAAGTATTACTTTATACCAAGTTACTAATCTTCTTTACTTCCTATTGCTTTTGCTCTCTATAGGTGTATGCATACCCGTTCCCGTGGCAATACCAATCTCGTAGAACCGAGGGACGATATTGATCAACTTCAAAGGGGTTCAAGAGCACGACGAAACCGCGTGAGAGCGCAAGAAGAGGTTGGTAACAAAATGGAGAATTTTGACGATGTTCCACTTGGGAACATTCACGATAACATTCCACACCAAAGAAACAGTGGAATGGAAATGGGAACAACCAAGGAGGTGGTGGCAATGTGATGTGATCATGGACGACATTCACAACATGGAGCTGGAATCAGATGGTGAGCTTGTAGCTGAGGAGCATGAACCGGAGCAGCTTGTAGCCGAGGAGTCATTGACCATTCCTACTGGCCCAATGACACGATCCAAGACGAAGAAGCTCAAGGAAGCTGTTGCCGGCATACTTAGCCAAATTCAGGAGCAACCAGAATACTTGAGCCAAATGGGAAATGAAGCTACGTTAATGATGATTCAAGTTCAGGGAGGTTAGTGAGCTTGTGATCTAGTTTTGTGCTCTTTTTCCCTGTCTCCGTTTTTGTCCCAATGGGTTTTGCGGAGATAGGTTTTTAACGAGGCAAAACTAGATTACCTTCCCTTAGCTCACTCGCCTACCTGAAGCCCATTCCAAGACTATTCTATTTGCGATTTCTCCTTGGCCCAGCAACATGTCTAATTTTCGACAAAGACCATTTAGTTAAGGCCCATATGTTGTTGCTGGCCCTTTCTTTTTCTTTGTTAATTTCCTTTGTCGTTTTGGTTGCTACAAAACCTAGTTTCTGTCTTTGTCGACAAATAGATCATCTTTTATCAAAAACCTTTTCAGTTTCTTCTTCCGTTTGGCGCAGAGAGTGATTCTCTTCACCATTGTCTGGTGTGTCATATCCAGATCGTTGCTCTCCTTTGGTGTGTCATATCCAGAGAAGTTCAACACAGTTTCTCAAAGGTCCTCCATCCCCTTTGTGCGACATCTCTCACCTCCACACGCCTTGAAGCTCCAGCGCTTGCAAGGATTATCCTGTTCTACCAAGACCTTAGAGTTCGATTTTAGGGAGTCTTACATTAAGTGGTATCAGAGCAAGCTCTATACTCTGGGTAATCTCTTTCTTATCTCTATTTCAATCTGTTCATCTTTTATTTGTTGTTGTCGCACCTGTTCTTATTTTACTGTGTGATTTTCGTGACTGTTTGAGTGCTTGTGTGTGTGTCGAGTCTAGTTAGGTTTGTTTCTGTGTGTTTTTCGCATCATAGGTATTAGATTGAGTGTGTGTCGCACCTGTTTCATCAAAAAAATCAAATTTTTATATTTTTTTAGGGTTTATCTTTGTGTTTGCGATTTGCTTGTGTTTCTGTCTCTGCAATTTCAATACTGTGTGATTAGAACGAACCTAATGTGTTAGAGTTGTGTGTTGCTATTTCAAAAATTGAGTTAAGTAAGTTAAAGCAACCTGTTTGTTGTTTTAGTTTCCAGTATGGATTTTCCAAGAGAAGCATTGTCTGTTTTAGCAGCTTCTTGTTCTAACAAATCTGTTCATGTCTAAAAATTGTTTTGGATCAATTTTTGCAAAGAACTAGTTACTGGTGATTTTTGTTCTACCTTGTTTCAGGTCGAAGATGAGTGAAGAACAAGGAGAACAAGGTGACAACAGCAACAACGCCAACAAACTATGGATGGAAGCTGTGTTTGCTCGTATGGAGAAGATGATGGATAATAAACTGGAAGCTTTCCGTCAAGAGCAGCAACAGCATGGAGAACACGTTCAGAGTGACAACCAGCAGAGAAGAGCTCGACATAGAGGACCTAGAGGAGAAGCAGATCAGCAAAGACAGCGTAGAGATGATGAGGCTGCAAGTTACTACAGCCATGACAGTGATTCAACTCAAGACAGTCACATGCGTAATAGACGTGCTAGAGAAGGCAGAGTTCAGCGAGACACTTTTGGAGGTCTCAAGCTCAGAATCCCTCCATTCCATGGGAAAAATGATCTCGATGCATATCTGGAGTGGGAGAAGAAGATTGAGCTCGTCTTCAACTGTCAACACTACACTGAAATCAATAGAGTGAGAGTCGCAGCTACTGAATTCTACGATTACGCCTTAAGCTGGTGGGATCAGCTTGTTACCTCTCGAAGACGTAATGGAGAGGATCCAATAGAGAGTTGGACTGAAATGAAGAGGATCATGAGAAAGAGATTTGTCCCCAGCCATCACCACCGTGAGCTGCACAACAAACTCAGAAAACTTGCTCAAGGCAGCCGCAGTGTGGAAGATTACTATCAAGAGCTGGAAACACTCATGATTCGTGCTGACATTTCAGAAGATAGAGAAGCCACTATGTCAAGGTTTCTAGGAGGTCTAAACCGTGACATACATGACAGATTGGAAATGCAACACTATGTGGAGCTAGAAGAGATGCTTCACAAAGCAATACTAGTTGAGCAGCAGCTCAAGCGAAGAGGCAACTCTAAACCGAGCTATGGAGCTGGAACCGTATACACTAAGCCTAGCTACGGGAGTGGATCAGCTGTTGTAAAATCACAATATCAAAGAGACGAGAGGCCTAACACCTTTCATCATGAAGGGAAGCAGATCATGACATCAAAACCATAAACTAAGCCCTACGCAGCAAATCCAGATTACAAGGGTAAGACAGAAGCTACAACAAGGTCTCGTGATGTTAAATGCTTCAAATGTCAAGGCAGAGGTCATTACGCAAACGAGTGCATCAACAAGAAGGTGATGATCATGCTGGATAATGGCGACGTAGAATCAAAAGAAGAGGAGCTAGAGTATGATTCATTGTCTGAGCATGAAGAGCTGCCTGCTCGTGGTGAACTGTTAGTGACCAGAAGAACCTTAAGTTTGCAAACTAAGGAAGAAGAGCAAGAACATAGAGAAAATTTGTTCCATACACGCTGTGTAGTTCAGGGCAAGATCTGTAGCCTAATCATTGACGGCGGAAGCTGTACTAACGTAGCCAGTGAGACTATGGTTAAGAAATTGGGATTAACTATGAGGAAGCATCCTAAGCCCTACAAACTGCAATGGTTAAACGAAGATGGCGAGATGAAGGTGAACAATCAGGTGTTAGTTCCCATCTCAATTGGGCAGTATGAAGATGAAATCATGTGGGACGTGCTTCCCATGGGTGCTGGACACATTCTGCTGGGACGACCGTGGCAATCAGATCGTAGAGTAATGCATGACGGCTTCACCAATCGCCACACCTTTATATTCAAAGGAAGAAAAACAGTTCTGGTTCCCCTAACTCCAAAGGAAGTTCATCAAGACCAGATGAGTCTCAAGCTCAAGGAAACAGAAACCTCTATTCAGAAACAATCAATTTTTTCCGCAGAGGTAGGTGAGGTAAAGAAAGCTCTCATCTCTAAACAGTCTTTACTTCTGTTTGTCTTTAAAGAAGTTCTTTCCAGCTTGTCTAACCTTGCATCGGTGCTGCCAAGTGAGATGAAAACTCTATTACAGGAATATGATGATGTGTTTCCCGAAGACAGTCCCAAGGAGCTGCCACCAATTAGAGGCATCGAACATCAGATTGATTTCATGCATGGTGCTTGACTTCCAAACCGTCCCGCATACAGAATCAATCCTGTAGAAACTATGGAGTTACAGCGACAGGTTAGTGAGCTCATGGAGAAAGGACACATCCGCGAAAGTATGAGCCCATGTGCTGTCCCAGTCCTACTTGTGCCCAACAACATGTCTAATTTTTGACAAAGACCATTTAGTTAAGGCCCATATGTTGTTGCTGGCCCTTTCTTTTTCTTTGTTAATTTCCTTTGTCGTTTTGGTTGCTACAAAACCTAGTTTCTGTCTTTGTCGACAAACAGATCATCTTTTATCAAAAACCTTTTCAGTTTCTTCTTCCTTTTGGCGCAGAGAGTGATTCTCTTCACCATTGTCTGGTGTGTGATATCCAGATCGTTGCTCTCCTTTGGTGTGTCATATCCAGAGAAGTTCAACACAGTTTCTCAAAGTTCAACACATGTCCTTATGGCACCTTTGCTTATCGAAGGATGACGTTTGGACTATGTAACACACCCGCCACATTTCAAAGGTGCATGATGTCGATCTTTTCGGATCTAATTGAGGAGATAGTCGAGGTATTTATGGACGACTTCTCGGTCTATGGCTCCTCGTTTTCTTCTTGTTTGTCCAATCTTTATAGGGTGCTTACGAGGTGCGAGGAGACAAACTTGGTGCTAAATTGTGAAAAATGCCACTTTATGGTGCGAGAAGGAATCGTGTTAGGACACAAGATCTCGGAAAGGGGTATTGAAGTGGACAAGGCCAAGATTGAGGTCATGGTGAGTTTGGAACCGCCGAGGACGGTGAAAAATATCCGAAGCTTCTTGGGGCACGCGGGTTTCTACCGTCGCTTCATCAAGGATTTTTCGAAGATCACGAGGCCTCTCACTAGGCTTCTTTGCAAAGACATCGAGTTCAACCTTGATGAGGAATGCTTAGAGGCATTTTTGGAGATCAAGAAGGCTTTGGTTAGTGCTCCAATTGTTCAAGCTCCGGATTGGGATCTACCATTTGAGATCATGTGTGACGCGAGCGATTTCGCGGTTGGAGCAGTCTTAGGACAAAAGAAAGACAAGAAGGTCAACGTCATCTACTATGCAAGTAGGACGTTGGACGATACTCAAGCGAGGTATGCGACGACGGAAAAGGAGTTGTTAGCGGTGGTATTTGCTATGGAGAAATTATGTTCGTATGTGGTTGGCTCGAAGATAGTAGTCTACACGGATCACGCGGCTTTGAGGTACATTCACGCCAAGAAAGACACCAAGCCGAGACTTCTCTGGTGGATTTTGTTCTTGCAATAGTTTGATATGGAGATCGTGGACAAGAAAGGCATTGAAAACGGAGTAGCGGACCACTTGTATAGATTGAGGATTGAAGACCTTGTCCCAATCGACGACAAACTTTCCGAAGAAAGTCTTATGTTGGTGAGTGTCTTGAGAAAAGGGATAGAGGCCGCGAAGAGTCTTGAGGATGTAGGTGGTTTGGAAGACGGCAAGCTGCCTTGGTACGCGGATTTGGTTAACTAGCTTGCGGAAGAGAGCCGCCGAGGTTAGAAGGGTACAAGAGGAAGAAGTTCTTCCATGATGTCACTCGGTTCTATTGGGATGAGCCGTTCCTCTACAAGTTTTGCTCGGATGGTCTCTACCGATGGTGTGTCCCGGAAGAAGAGGTTAGTGGGATCTTGTTCCATTGTCACGGTTCGTCATATGGCGGTCACTTCGCTTCATTCAAGACGGCGACAAAGGTTCTCCAATCCGGTCTTTGGTGTCCGAGTCTATTCAAGGATGCACATACTTTTGTTTCGACTTGTGACGCTTGCCAAAGAAAGGGGAACATTGTTAGAAGAGATGAGATGCCTCAAAACCCTATTCTTGAAGTTGAAATTTTTGATGTTTGGGGCATTGACTTCATGGGACCGTTCCCCTCTTCTTACGGAAACCAGTACATTTTGGTAGCGGTGAATTACGTGTCTAAATGGGTCGAAGCAATCGCTAGTCCGACCAATGATGCTAAGGTGGTTCTAAAGCTTTTCAAATCGATCATTTTTCCACGCTTTGGGGTGCCAAGGGTCGTCATTAGTGATGGAGGAAGCCACTTCATCAACAAGGTCTTCGAGAGTCTACTCAAGAAGCACGGGGTTAAGCATAGAGTGGCTACACCGTATCACCCTCAAACAAGTGGCCAAGTGGAAGTCTCGAACCGACAAATCAAGGCCATACTAGAGAAGACCGTAGGTAGCTCGAGAAAGGATTGGGCTAAGAAGCTAGATGATGCGTTGTGGGCATACCGGACGGAATTCAAGACACCTATTGGGACTACACCGTTCAATCTTCTCTACGAGAAGTCATGCCACTTACCGCTCGAGCTTGAGTACAAGGCCATGTGGGCCGTGAAGCTTCTCAATTTTGATCTCAAATCAGCACAAGAGAGGCGTTTGATCCAACTTCAAGAACTCGATGAGATTAGGCTCGAGGCCTATGAGAGCTCCAAGATTTACAAAGAAAGGACCAAGGCCTTTCATGACAAGAAGATTGTGCGTAAAGACTTCAAGGCCGGAGATCAAGTCTTGCTCTTTAACTCCCGGTTGAAGCTGTTTCCCGGGAAGCTACCGTCTAAGTGGTCCGGTCCCTTTGTGATCAAGGATGTGAGGTCTTATGGAGCCGTTGTTCTCGTGAACAAGAACGGAGAAGAATTTGTTGCAAACGGGCAAAGACTCAAACCGTACCATGCCAATGAAATCGTTGAGGAGAGCATCTCACTTCCTCTCAATGATGTTCCTTCCACCTAAGCGGGTAACCGACGTCGAACTTAGTGACGTTAAACAAAGTGCTCTTGGGAGACACCCCAAGCTTACCGCTTGTATATACTTTTCATTTTACGTTTTTCTGTCTTTTCTAGATCTTTTTGATGTTTTGTTTAAGTGTTGATAGGATCTTGACGGGCTGCGAAGTCTTGGACCGATGGTGATGACGAGCGCAAAAGAATAGGCTGCGAAAACAGTGAATCCGGAGGACCATACTGCCCCATCCTGGGTCAGTATGGTGGATCGGTATCGCGCCAGGAGGTTATACCGATCGAGTGCGCCGAGCAGGAACGGATCGGCATAAGTCGAAGAGAAAGGATCCGTAAAATTATGCCGACCGATCCCCAGCCGGTACTAATCAAGCGGTACAACGAAAACTCTTGTGCCGCTCAGTTAGTACCGCACCACGATGGACCGGTACAGTCAGAAATCCCTACCTAGCAACTTCTAGCTGAGACTTCTCCAACCTGGAACAATTTTAGCCGAGGGAATGCACCCGAGGCAGTTTTTAGCCGGCTAGAAGGAGAATGAGACACACCAAAGGCGTAAGGAAGAAGTTTAGTGCCGGATGGTTAGTACCGGCCGAGAACCGAATAGTGCAACATAGAAAAATTTCCCCCGATCGACCTCCAGCCGACACAATTTTCACTCGGGCAAGCTTTTAGCCGAGTCGATCTCTCCGCGGACGAGTTTTTAGCCGAAGGATTAGCGCCAGGCGACTTGTACCGGCTCAGAATGGATCGGTACTAAGAAACACGTTCGTACCGTTTGATTAGTGCCGATCTATGACGGGTCGGTATAGAGCAAAATGTTCGTACCGAGCAACCTATGCCGCTGGAGGACCGAACGATGGGAAGAAAAGCGCTCGTACCGCACGGTTTGTGCCGATCAAGGATCGAACGGTAGCGAGAAAAACGTCTGTACCGCTCGATTAGTACTAAGCCAGAATCGATCGGTACAGAGAAGTCAACGCAGGTCAACGAAGTTCATGCGCATTTTTACCCAACCCAAGCCCGTCTGACCCGACCCGGCGCGATAAAAACCCTTCTTTTCCGGCTAAGTCTATCGCGCCTCATCTCTTTTTCTCTCTCGATTATCTTGTTTTCTCCATAACTTTTGCTATAGTTACTCAAATTGGGCGATTCAGCATCGTTTTTAATCGATTAAGCATTCATTCCCAAGGTATTTCACCGAAAATTTCGTGATTTTGCTTTTGAGTTGAAACTCCATGGGAGTATTTGTGTGATGCACCTAGCTTGATTTTAGCCTTGGGGTTTGCTAGGAAATGATTGAATTGCTGTTTTCTTTGAGCTGGAATGTGATGTTGATGGAGAAATTGCAAATTTGTGTTCTTGATTCTTAGTGGAGATTTGATGAAAATGAGCAAATTTGATGAAAAATTCTTGAGATTTTAGGAGTTTAATCTATGGGCTTAAGTCTAATGGATTGATTTGTTGAATTAAACCCCTTCTTTCTCATGGCATTTATCTCCACTTTGTTACTCATCATCGATCTTGAGTTATGCTTCCATGGGATTAATGAAATATTCGAGAAATTGTAGGAACGATGGGACGAACGAGAGCCGCCACAAAGAACGATGAAGCTCAAGCTCAGCTTGGGTAATGCAATGGTTGTTGCATCGAGTTCTCGAGCCAAAAAACCCGTTGATTCAATAAGCGCTAAGGCTAAGGGCAAGCAAATAGCCATTGTCGAAAAACCCACGGACAAGAAGAAGGGCAAAGCTGCGGGGAAAGACAAAGGCAAGGCCGTTGCTATTCCGGATCCTCCAACCACGAAACAATGCTTCGACAAGCTTATTGACATGGATTTTGAGCAAGGTCGTTTCGCGGATGTTTTTGTGCTAGAGAAGATGGGGATTCTCGAAGACGTGGCAACAATCTTCGATACCATGGGTCTTGGACGGTTTTTATACATGAAGGAGCAAGCCCATCACGTGCTTACTTGCCAATTCCTCTCTTCTCTCAAGGTAGCCTTCTACGACGAGCATCACAAGAAGTCAAATGCCCAAAACCGGGTTTGGAGAGATTGGGTTCGTGGTGAATGGCAAAGACTACCGAATGACCTTCCATGAGATTTGCCAAATATTCGGGTTCCGTGAAGAGGGAACAAGTGGGAGCCCGTACTTTCATTACCCCAAGAACGAACTTAAGCGGGTATGGGAGACCATTGGTTATGGAGACTATCACCCAGGTGGAAACAAAACCACTCACATCCGTAACCCGACGATTCGATATGTACACAAGGTGCTGGCCCATATGTTTTTCGCCAAAGTGGAGTTCGGTACGGTTACACTCGACGAACTCGAGTTGATGGCTCTCGGGTTAAGACCCCTTCTCCCGGTTTTCCCCAACGGGACGGTTTTCAAAGGAAGCGAGAGGACCCCGTCTCTTGCGACTCTCTTGGTGAGACGTTTCTTTTGCTACAAAGCATGGGCTTACGAGACCAAGAACAAGAAATCTGCGATAAGCATCGGTTGGCTTGTGACGCCTATTCTAAAGGCCAAGGGGGTAAAATTGCCGCATACGAAGGAGGAGTGAAATTTGTTGGATGAGGCGTATCTCATACGCACGAGGTTCCTCAAGGGAAGGATCGGACCATTGCTCGCATACAACGTCATGCTGGGTAGAAACGAATCGGTACAAGTCTTACTACCCCAAGCTGATCTCACCCGTCTCGAGAACCGGCGGAACATCTCTTTCTACCCCGTCAAGGACCAGCTTTACAACCCGGCCATGGATCCACCAATCGGCCTACCTCGCAAGGAAAAGGCCGAGAAGAGTAGGACTTCGAGGGCAAGTGCGACCGAAGAACCCTCCAACTCCGATGAAGATGCCGCTAGCCCACCATTCCCTATGCCCACCTACGGGAGTGAGCGATACCATTTTGAGCCGTTCGATGGAGCGATGGGCGATCCCGCCACTAGACACGCACACCATCAAACGAGACTCCTCCAAAGGTGGTGCAAGTGGCAAGACCGATCGATGAGGAAGATGGCAAAGACGATTAAGAGCTTGAAGGAGACGATCAAAGAGCTTAAGGCAAAGAGCTCTTGTGAAACAGCTAGCGACGGCCGCGAGGAGGCACGGGCCACAAAACGCCGTGAGATTGGCGAAGGCTCGCATGGCGGTGAATTGATGAACCACGAGGAGGCATGCCGTTCCTTGGCTCCTAGAGAGAAGGCGGAAAAACGGAAGGCCATGAGATCTCCATCACCGTGTTCTAGCAACCCCTCCTTCTCGATGGGGTCTTCCTCCTCGTCTCAAGACTTCTAGGTAACACTCCAACACCCTTATACATAATTTTCCTTTTCTTGAGTCTTGCATCGTATAGTTATTTTTGTTTTTTGTTTTTGGTTCTTCCTTTGAATTTATTTCACACCGGGACGGTGTGATTTAAGTTTGGGGGAGGGACCAACATCTAATCATGTTTATTTTGATCTTATTTTTTCTATTTTGCATTTTGAGTCTCATGCATTCATCTAAGGCATAGAAAAACACAAAAAAAAAATCGTAAAATTTGAAAACTTTGAAAACACAAAAAGAAAAACATGTAGTTGCATTTCATAAGTAGGATCGAGTCTAGTAATATATAGATTGCATTGCACGTGCATAGGGAGCAATGATGATTTTTCCTTATAGAGTATCATTTTAAGAGCTCGGTCCAATGTCCTCGTTGCTAGTTGTTTGATGCTTTGATCTCATTTTTGAAATAAAGGACGAACCATGTTTTGACCTCGTGTCTCATTACTTAGGTCTTAGCTAAAACAAGTGTGAATCGAGTCCAATCCTACCTAAGTGATAACCTCAATTTTGACATATTAATTATCTTGGTTGTGCATGTCAATGTGGATTCATGGATACCGATACACATATTCGAGCCATCTTCCCCTTTTCACCACTCTTTGTTAGCTCGAATAGCCGGTTCGCCTCTTTGGAACGGTTAACCATTCCCATAACCCAACCGTCCTTCAAGCCAAAAACCATTTGTGAGCGACGTGAGGCCTTTTCCGAATCAACTAGGCAAAAAGTGTTGAGTTTAGAACGACAAGGAGAAGCTTCCATATAGAACTAGCCCGAGCTCAAAGGGCTGGACATAGGTTAGGACTAGATAGGATGGGAGATTGGGGATAAAGAAAAGAAAGAGAAGGAAGAAATGGGAAGAGATTAGGAAAAGAAATAGGGGATAAGCAAAAGTTGAAATGGTTGGCAAAGAAAAGTGTCGAAAAAGCTCTAAGTGTCAAAAGAAAATAGTCTATAGTTTTGAAAGAAAAGAAAAAGAGCCGAAAACGGCTAAGGTACAAGAAAATGAGAAAAGAGAGACTAGAAAAAGTAAACGAAGGGCTAAGTGAGTAAAAAGGTTGTAAGCCAAGCCATTTGGCGAAAAAGGAAATCCCGTAAGTGCTTAAGTGAAGAGAAAAGTGAGGCCAAGTGAATATTGAAGGCTAAACAGCCTTGTGGGAAAAAGGGTAGCTTAGGAAGGGTCATCATTCGGGCTTAGAGGTTAGGAGTTAAGATTGATAGGAGGCATTGGGTAGATGGAAGTCATCTTTGTATGCATCTATTGGGCTTTACTCTTAGCATTTTGCATTAGTTGATTCCTTTCGAGGGATCCCTTTGCGTTGAAGTAACCCCATTCATTTGAGATCACTTTTATCTCAAGACCCTTCACCATAGCCAAATGAATTCACTTAAATTGCATAACCTTGATTCACTTGAAACGATTTAATGAATGTCAAGGGATAGGATAAGAGGAACGCGTGTGTAGGTTGAGACTTGGGCTTGATTCATGTAGGGAAGGGATATGGCTAGCTCCTTTTGAGTGGACTTGTTTGATCGCATTTTAGAACTAACAACTTGGACATTGAGCTTGATTTCTTTTTATGATACTTGTGGATTTGAGCTCCCGCTTTCAAACCTCTCTCCTTACTTGCTCGTGTTTATTCGCTTGAGGACAAGCGAAAGAGTAAGTTTGGGAGAGTTGATATCGTCATATTTTACATGTTCTATCATGCATATTAGTTAGAAGTTTTGTGTGATTTGCTTACTTATCATGGTTTTATCTCGCATTTTTGGTCTTCATTAGGAATTAAGGTGTTGTGCATTAGGTCCTAACGTGTCTCGCATGTTTTGGAGTCTTTCCTAGGTACTTGGAAGCAATTTGGGAGGATTGGAAGTCACCAAGCCAAGCTGGATCGGAGTTGGGTGCAAGAAGAGATGGCCAAGGCAAAAACAACAAAAGGAGAGGAGTGTACCGACCCATCCTGGGTCGGTACGATGGGTCGGTATGGAGACAGAGGGTTATACCGATCCACAACACATTTTTGCACCGACCCAGAATCGATCGGCGTACCCTCCCAGAACTCCGAGTTTTCAAACGACACGTTTCCAAGTGATTCACACCGACCGATCCTGGATCGGTATGATGGATCGGTATGGAGACAGCAATGAACACCGATCCAAGCAGGGATTCATACCGACCGGCACCAACGCACAAGGAAAATTAGTGCCGACCCATCCTGGGTCGGTACTAATCAAGCGGTACTAATTTCTGCCGGCTAAAATTCATCCCGCACACGGATCCAGCACGTCCCGCGCACGAACCGGCACGCCTCGTATCGGCAACCTCACGATGAAGATTAGTACCGACCCGTTCTGGGCCGGTACTACCAGCCGGCACTAAATCCAGCACACGCACATATTAATTCATGCCGGCTAAAACTCATCACGCATGCGACCCAGCACGTTCCGCATCGACCCGATCTCATTTTAGCCGGCTAAACCAGCATTCAGCTCCCATCCGACCTGCTCGAAGAAATCTTGTACCAGATGATTTGTACCGACCCAGAATCGGTCGGTACAAACTCTTCTTCTGCAAACCGATCCAGACCCGACCGGGTCAATACCCGGTTTGTCCCGGGTTGACCCTCGCACTATTCACTATTTAAACCCACAAAAACCTAATTTTGAGGGAGGTATTTCTTATGCTAAAAAACCTCTTTTTGAATGTTCTAAGTATTTTGTAAGAGAGATTCACCTTTTTAATTTATGCAATCTATTCTCAATCTTCTTTCTTAATCATCTAATCATCTAATCATCTAATAATGGGATTTAACATGTTCTTCATAGGATTTGTTGGACCCATCATAATTAGTGAGTAGTCTCCTAGGATCTAGGGATGGGTTAGGATTAGGTGACTTCCATGGATGATTTGTGATGCTTAGGGATATATAATCAATTTCCTACTCTTAGGGAGTGCATTTAATGATTGATTGTGCTTGAGAAAGTCAAACTTAATCTCAAGGCATTTCCCACCCACAAGGTATTCGATGAAATACCTAAGAGAGCTTTCTAAGAGAAATACCATTCTTAGCCTAAGAGATTAGTTGTCTAAGGGATTATTTAGGTGATCTTGATTAATGAATTTAATGCTTGCTAATTAAGAGTCCATAAATGAGAATTTGATCTTGGATTAGTGATTAGCATAGGTGATTAATACCTTGAGAGAGGATTAGTCACGATTAGGATCTTAACCTTGGAAATTAACCTTGATTGTGTATGAGCATCATAAATTAGACTTGGAATAGCCCATATCCAATTACCCCATCCTTGGATTCGTTCCCATTATTTGAATTCACATCTTGCTTAGTTTGTTTCATCTTGTTCATTTGCTTAATCTTGTTAGGCTCAACAATTCCCTTATTTAGCTTAACTTACTTGAGTGCCTTGTATTCTACGTGCTTAGAATTAATCCCAATACGGATTGATAACCTTATATACTACTAGTATTGGAGTTATTGATACCTCATTAAGACTGAAAAGTCTTAGTATCAATGACCTCGTATCGGTTGAGTGGCGTCTCAATCAAATCTGCGAGTAGTTCAACGCCTTCTATTATCACCTGAACATCCTTGAAGATTCCTTCGGATATGATGGCCTTCAGTCTGGTGGTCTCGACTCTCCTTTTTTTCTTGACGCACTCGCCTTTGAATTCCCAACCATTTGTTAATTTTAGGCTCACAAAGCCGTGCATAGCTCCCGTATCAAACAAAGTGTTAGCTACAATCCCTCTCACCAAAACCGATCATACACTTTTTTCTAACTCTTAGCGACTCGACACCAAGAAGAACTTGCAGAAAATAATTAAGCATTTATTTGAGCAACTCCAATCGAAAAAAGCTTGAGAATGACTTACCAGCGATCGGTTCTGCATCCTCGCCGTCCACAGTCGCGTACTCGAAATCTTCTACATCCTCGTCTCCAGCAGGGTCCTCGACTTCCGCAACATACACTTGCGGTGCTAGAGCTGGTCGCTTTGGTGGTGGTGGCAGCTGGTCCTTACCTTGCAATCCTTTGACAGGTGATCTAAGCGCCCGCAATGGTTGAAAACAATCCCCGCATGAGGGCATAATGATTTCGTCTACCCAACTTGCCCGCAACCAAAACATACCCAGTTATCGACGCCACAAGGCCCATTATGGGATCTCCCACATTTACTACAAACCGGGAGTCTTCCTGACCCCTGAATGACACCTCGATTATCCTGGAACTGCCGCGGAGCGTCCACTAGTCTGGTTGCCTGGTAGCGTCGGATTCGTCTCTGAAACTCTATGTTTTAAATTTATAAACCCGAAGGTTCTGTAAGTGCACATATGTGCGTTGTAGTACTTTAGGTATCGATCCAGAGAGAGCTGTTCTGCGAGACCTTAGACATAGAATAGTAAGGAAGTCTACGACGAGAATAAGTTTTTATAAGGGTTTTTGTCACGAAAATGTAAAGAACGTAAAAACGGAAAACTGCTTGTAAAATATACTAAGAAAATCGATGGCATAAACTAAGGGAAAAAAGGTTTGTAAACAATAATAAAATGGTGTTGGGTCGACAGGAATATCTAGGGGTATGCTCGATTCAATCACGGTCCATAAGCTCTTAGTAACTGTTTCTAGATTTCAAGTCCACGAACTGAACAGAATAAACGGCGTAGCCTACTTTCATACATCATACGCACCAACAATCTATACACTCGACCAGTAGCTTTCGTCTCTGGCCGCGCGGATAATCATGTTGTTCGCGCTGGTTCTTGATAACACCGTATTTTTACCCGTTTTACTATCTATTTAAGAACACTTTAAAAAGTGTTTCACTTGGTTTTACATGCTTTTATTATGGTTTTCGCATATTCGTAGTGTCAAGACTCTTTTCAGGTTACTTAGGCAAAAGCGTTGCAAATAGGAGAAAACCTGATTTTTGGCTCAGAATCAAACCGTCATAAGTTCAATTGCCAAAGAGGTTCTTCTCACCTTCTGATCCAGCCCAATTTTGGTGATATTCAAGAAGTACCAGCTACCTTTCCATTCCAACAGATTCGAGGACGATCCAACGGTTCAATCAAAAGATACATCAAGATCAAGATGTCCCAGCTGGCCACTTCCAAAAGCATCCCAGCCGCGGCCAAGAGGCAATTCACCACGGCCAGGAAGCCTCCACCCGCGGCCAAGTGAAGGTTCGCCGCGGCCAGACTCCATGGACCTGCGGCCAAGCCATTTTTGTCCCGTCAGCCCAATTTGCAAAGCCCGTTCAATTCCCGTCACTTAAAACCCTAAAGACTGACGAAAGCAGAAGAGAAGACCTATAAATATGCCTCTTAGAAGACCTAATTTCGTGTGCTTGCTTTTACACCATTTTTAGTTTAGTTTTGTTCTTGCTTTTACTCTTAAACTCTTGTTCTTTACTTTTCGAGATTGGTGAAGAGGTTCTCACCGGACTTAGTTCTTAAAATCGTGAGGCACCTTCATCAATCTCATGCAATTTATTCAATCATGATTCTCATTTCATCTATGTTCAAGTAGTTTTATTGTTGGGTTTAAAGGATTTATAAACGGGGAATTGTATGTTCAATAAGGGTTTCACGAGATAAAACCCTAGCTGATTTCTAGAGCTCTTTTTTTATAGATAGTTGTTAATGCTAAATCTAGCGTAATGAACTAGAGGTGATTCATAGGTATTAAGTACCACCAAAAGTGCTGGATCTAAAAACTCCCAAATCGTTTATCTATAAGAGTGTGTGCGTCGTAAGATTTCAAAAGTATACTTACGGAGTGCCGTGAACTATAAGAAGAACCAGCGCGAACAGCACGACTTTCCGCACGGCCAGAGACGAAAGCTATTGGTCGAGTGTATAGATTGTTGGTGCATAGGATATACGAAAGTAGAGTACGCCGTTTATTATGTTCAGTTCATGGAGTTGAAATCTAGAAACAGTTACTAAGAGCTTAGGGACCGTGATTGAATCGAGCATACCCCTTGATATTCTTGTCGACCCAACACCGTTTTATCATAGTTTACAAACTGTTTTTCCGTCTTATTTTCAATCAATCGATTTTCATCTCTTCTTTACAAACAATTTTCCGTTTTTACGTTCTTTACATTTTCGTGACAAAAACCCTTATAAAAACTTATTATCGTCTTAGACTTCCTTGCTATTCTCTGTCTAAGGTCTCACAGAACAGCTCTCTCTCCCTGTGGATCGATACCTAAAGTACTACAATGCACGTATGTGCACTTGCAGAACCTTTAGGTTTATAAATTTAAAACCTAGAGTTTCGGAGACGAATCCGACGCTACCAAGTTTTTGGCGCCGTTGCCCGGGGAGTTAATCGCTACCGTTTCTGCAACACCTTAGAGGTTAGTAAATCGACTCTAAGACAAACTTTTTTCTTTTTAATTTTTGGTTTTGTTTTTCTTTGTTTCAGCTTTGAAACATGGACTCGCCTCTGGTGCGAGATGACTACTACGAGCAGGGTTGCTATGACTTATCTTGTGCTCACTACTCTCACGATTCACACGTCAACTGTGATTCGTTCTACATGGATCGGAAACCAGCACCGACTAGCTACTCTCAAGGACGCCACGCGACTCCTTACTACCGAGACGAGCCTTTTGCGTCTCAATTTGTCAACTCTCGACAACACTCATACCGTCTTCCTCATCAAATCTTGAACCAGCATGAAGAAAACTCGGAACTTAGCGCTCGTTTGGAGCGACTCGAAGCAATGATCAACAAAACTATCGACTTACAAGTTAAGTCCGGAGCCGCTTTGAACGAAAAACTAAACTCTATGTCCGTCGAATTCAACAAGAAGTTTGATGATCTTGCTGCCCACGTCAAAGTCCTTCAAGAGCAGACCCTTAAAGACGCTGCAACACTCAACGAGAGGATGGAACTCGTTGAAGACGAACAAGAAAAACAAAAGTTCGATATCCGAAAAGCTAATGATGGGGTACCTACTTTGGATTACAAGTTTGATGACATGGATAACTCTATGAATGACTACAACAATACCACATATGACTACGCCCTTGAGCTGTGGGAAGGCGTAGGAGAAGTTAAAGATAAGACGGTAGAGCTCGACCTTACGCTAGATCGACTCATTTATGCCATTGATGAAGTGGAAGAGAGAGTGAAGAAAGTTTCTAAGAATTATGAGGAGCATGATACAACACTTGATGCTCATGTTCCTGGCCTATAAGAGAATCCAATTGACACCCTTGGACTAGAAAACACTAAAGAAGACGAAGAAGATGACGATCCGAACAAGTCCCCACGGACTTCCCTCACCGCAGTCGCGAGCCTTTCAGCCGTGGCCAACTGCCTTTTCGCCGCAGGTGCAACCACCCGACCCGCGGCCTAGCCACCTTCGACCGCGCCTCCGTCCTCTCCTCACATGGCCAACCTGCCTTTCGTCGCGCCTCAGTCCCCTCGACCCGCGGCCAGCTCCTGCTCGTCTCTCCTTGGATCCTTTGAGTCCCATTCATGATTCTTCGAGCAAGTCGCCTTCTCTATAGATACTAAGGCTTCTACAGACCTCTCAAGCGACTTGGAACCAGATGCATATGCACCTTGCAAGATGATTCAAGCTCATAAAGAAGTCTCACCCTCTTCATCAACAACACTTCAAAGGAGCCCACCAAGGAAGATCTACATGCCTTATATCGACTCCTACCATTGGTTCAACACCACAGACTCTCACTGTGAGTCCTACTCGGCCTTTGAACCGACACCACTAGCAAGCCCAATACCCGAAAAGCCAAAGACACAAAGCATCACGCAAGAGAGATTGATTGATTTCAACTACTTCGTGAGGTCAATCCCGATGCATATTTCTTTCGAAAGAAGTTTGGGAAGGAGGTCGTCAACAAGAATTTTTCCGCTACAACAAAGAGAGCAAGAAGGATACTCACACCTTCTTCCAAAGAGCAACGCATTTATCAACGCCTTATGCTGCCTCTTACGCTATCCGAATTTTCCATCCCGAGAAGTACCGAAAGTACTCGAACAAGATAAGTTGGGAGAGGCTAGAAGAGTTCAACAACGTGGTTCGTGATCTACCACGAGGTACCACTTTTGCTAGAGCTTGTATGGACCACATGATTGGTCATTTCTTTTGCGAAAGTAAAGAGTCCATCACGGAGATAGAAGATCTTTTCGACAATGCCATGAAAGGACAACCGGCTTGAACTCTCCATAAGATCGAGGAACAAGGTCAGTTCCTTATCTCTTGCAACATCCGTGGAGTTGGATTTAAAGACGTTTTTTGTGACTACGGAGCTTGTCTAAGCATCATGTCAAAATCGACCGCCAAAAGAATCGGTATCAAGCACGGTCATCCACCTAAGACGAAACTCAGGATGGCCGACGAGAGTTGTACCACACCAAAAGGAATTGCGCGAGACATGCCAGTAAGGATTGGAGATTGCATAGCTCATGTCGATTTCTACATTGTCTAAACAACAAAAGGCGATGCAACACCGATAATCTTAGGATGGCCTTTCTTGTCAACCGTTGGAGCCATCTGGATCGGCCCAATCGACGTGTTTTCTTTGTCAACGTCAACAAATATGTGTTCTACAATGCTGTCCCGCTCAAGTTGAAGAAGATCGGATATCCCAACTCGAGAGACCCCGATTCCGACTCACTATGTAGCGATGATTCACATGATGAGGTAATCCGAAGGAGATCAAAGAAGACTTGTCATAAAACACTATCCTTATACGACTAAGCTCACCTAGCTACCAACGTCGAGCTAAACGACTTTAAACAAAAGCGCTCAATGGGAAGCAACCCATTTTTAGGTACGTTTTTCTTTTTCATTTTTCTTTCTTTTTCTATTGATGTTTTCTTTTTCTTAGTTTTAGCTATCTAAAAACCCAAAAAAATCAAAAAAACCAAAAAGACAAAAAGAAGGAATCACGGTTCGAAGTTGCTCGGTCCAACACAAACCGTGAGGAAGGACTTGACGCAAAAGAGGATCGACCGCGGGTGCAGCACCTCGACCCGCGGCGAACCAGCATTTGGCCGCGGTCGAGCACCACCGACCCGCGGCAAAGACCCATTCGGCCGCGTATGCACCACCCCGAGCCGCGGCCACTCCTCTGTCGATCCCGATCGACCTCGTTTGATCCCCGATCGATACCAATCCACTTCCAAACATCCCCACATCCATTCACCATCTACCATTCCCCCAATCACCATCATTCCATTCCCAAATCCATTCCCTAATCGCATCCATGTAAGTTCTCTTTTTCCTTACACTTTTTCAATTATTACATCCATCTACTTATTCGTCCTTACTCGATTTATTTCACACTGTGGACAGTGTGATTTAAGTTTGGGGGAGGATTCCATCCCTTACTAACCACCGTTTCTTTCATGAGTCTTTGCATTTTTGCACATATCTGCAAAGTTAAGTTTCATGTGGGGTACCAACTAAAGATGAGCTGGCCATTCATGTACGACAAAGAGTGGTAAAAGGTAAAAGAACGTCATGAATGTATGATTCGTCATCTTTGCCTAAACCTTTGATGAGAAAAATAAGTCAAGATTAAAGTCCAAGTATAATAGAGCTAGTATATTATATTCTAAAGAATCTCTACGATCTAAATTCCTCTCGGGATTTCACATTAACAGAAAATCTAGCTACCGCCTAGTCTAGAACCAAATTACGAAAGAGCATGTTACTGGGAAATAGCGTAGAAGCACATTGGTCGGTTATCGTCATGGATTTCTTTCATCATTCCGTCAAAACGTATTTTTACTTTATTGAAAAACTTGAAAATTTTTAAAGAAAGCTTCGAAAAATGCAAAATGCAAAGACTCATGAAAGAAAATGTGATTAGAAAGGGATGAAATCCTCCCCCAGACTTAAATTACACTGTCCCCACTGTGAAATAAATCGCGTAAGGACGAATACATAAATGTATGTAATAATTGAAAAAGTTTCGGGAAAAAAAAACTTACCTGGATGCAGTTGGGGAAGGATTTGGGAATGGAATGGTGGTGATTGGGGAATGGTAGATGGTGATATGGTGATGGGGGATGGGTGTGGAGGTATTTGGGAATGGTTTGGAATCAAACGGAGTCGATCGGGACCGTTAGAGGGCTAGCCATGGGGCGAAGGGCTCCGACCGCGGCCAAATGGGTCTTCGCCGCGGGTGGGTGGTGCTCGATCGCGGCCAAATGCTGGTTCGCCGCGGGTCGAGGTTCTGCACCCGCGGTCGATCCTCTTTTGCGGTCAAGTCCTCCCTCACGGTTCGTGCTGGAACTAAGAAAAAGAAAAAATTAATAGAAAAAAGTATACTTTTGGTTTTTTGATTTTTTAAATAGCTGAAACTAAGAAAAAGAAAACATTAATAGAAAAATAAAGAAAAACGTACCTAAAAATGGGTTGCATCCCATTGAGCGCTTTTGTTTAAAGTCGTTTATCTCGACATTGGTAGCTAGATGAGCTTAGTCGTAGAAGGACAGTGTCTTACGACAAGTCTTCTTTGATCTCTTTTGGGTCTCTTCGTCATGTGAGTGATCGCTACATAGTGAGTCGGGATCAGGGTCTCTCAAATTGGGATATCCGTCCTTCTTGAACCTGAGCGGGAGAGCATTGTAGAACACATCTTTGTTGACGTTGACAAAGGAAACACGTCGATTGGGCCAATCCATGATGGCTCCAACGGTTGGCAAGAAAGGCCATCCTAGGATTATCGGTGTTGCATCGCCATTTGTTGTTTGGACACTGTAGAAATCGACATGAGCTATGCAATCTCCAATCCTTACGGGCATGTCTCGGGCAATTCCTTTTGGTGTAGCACAAGTCTCATCGGCCATGCTGAGTTTCGTCTTAGTTGGATGAACGTGCTTGATACCGAGGCGTTTGGCGGTAGATTTTAACATGATGCTTAGGCAAGCTCCGGAGTCAGAAAGAAAGTTTTTAAACTCAACTCCACGGATGCTGCAGGAGATAAGGAACTGACCTTGTTCTTTGATCTTATGGAGAGTCCGAACCGGTTGTCCTTTCATGGCATTGTCGAAGAGATCTTCTATCTCCGTGATGGACTCTTTACTTTCACAAAAGAAATGACCAATCATGTGGTCCATACAAGCTCTAGCAAAAGTGGTACCTCGAGGTAGATCACGAACCACGTTGTTGAACTCCTACAACTTCTCCCAACTTATCTTGTTCGGGTATCTCTTGTGTTTCTCGGGATGAAATATGCGAATAGCGTAAGACGTACCATATGGTGTAGTTGAACGTCTTACTCTCATGAAATAGGTATGAATGTCTTCCTTGCTTTCATTGATGTAGCGGAAGAAGGCGTGTATGGGTCCTCTTTCCCAAACTTCTTCGAAAGGGACGTACATCGGGATTGATTTAACAAATTTGTTGAATTCGATCAATCTTTCTTTCGAGATGCTTTGTGTCTTTGGCTCTTCTGGTATTGGACTTGATGGTGGTGTTGGTTCAAAGTCAGAGCCATACATCGAACTAAAATCAGATTCACGGAAGAATAACCTTGGGTCTTCTTCTTCGGAGTATTGTTCTTCGATTTCCTCGGGTGGTTGGTTAGATAAAACCATGTTGCAAGGGGCAATATAGTGTGGTTCTAGGTCGGTTGTAGGGTCTGTTGAGGCTTGAGAATCAATGAAGAAGGCAGCTTGCTCGAAGGAGGATGAATGGGACTCAAGAAGTCCAAGGAGAGACGAGCAGGCGCTGGCCGAGGGTTGAGGAGATGCAGGCGCGGCGAAGGGCAGTCCGGCCGCGTGAGGAGAGGACGGAGGCGGTCGAAGGTGGCTCGGACGCGGGTCGGATGGTTGCACCAGCGACGAAAGGAGGTGTGGCCACGGGTCGTGGGGCTGCGACCGCGGTGATGGGATTATGTGGGGAATTGTTCGGTTCGTCGTCTTCTTCGTCTCCTTCAGTGTTTTCTTGTTCAAGGGCGTCATTTGGCTAATCTTCTAGGTCAGGAACATGAGCATCAAGTGTTGTATCATGCTCCTCATGATTTTTGGAAAGTTTCTCCACTTTCTCTTCTACTTCATCAATGGCATAAATGAGTCGATCTAGCGTAACATCGAGCTCTACCATCTTGTCTATAACTTCTCATACGCCTTCCCACAGCTCGAGGGCGTAGTCATATGTGGTTTTGCTGCTGTCATTGATAGAGATATCCAACTCATCAAGCTTGTAATTCAAAGTACGTACCCCATCATTAGCTTTTCAGATATCAGACTTTTGTTTTCCTTGTTCTTCTTGAGTTCCGTCCTCTCGTTGAGTGTTGCATCGTCTTTAAGAGTCTGCTCTTCAAGGACTTTGACGTGGGTAGCAAGATCATCGAACTTCTTGTTGAATTTTACGGACATAGAGTCTACTTTCTCGTTTAAAGCGGTTCCGGACTTAACTTGTAAGTCGATAGTTTTGTTGATCATTGCTTCGGGTTGTTTTCATGTTGGTTCAAGATTTGATGAGGAAGACAGTATGAGTTTTGTCGAGAGTTGACAAATTGAGACGCAAAAGGCTCGTTTCGGTAGTAAGGAGTCGTGTGGCGTCCTTGAGAGTAGCTTGTCGGTGCCAGTTTCTGATCCATGTAGAATGAATCATAGTTGACGTGTGAATCGTGGGTCATAGAAACCCTGCTCGTAGTAGTCATCTCGCACCAGAGGCGAGTCCGTGTTTCAAAGCTGAAACAAAGAAAAACAAAACCAAAAATTAAAAAGAAAAAGGTTTGTCTTAGAGTCGATTTACTAACTTCTAAGGTGTGGCAGAAACGGTAGCGATTAACTCCCCGGGCAACGGTGCCAAAAACTTGGTAGTGTATTCGTCTCCGAAACTCTAGGTTTTAAATTTATAAACCTAAAGGTTCTGCAAGTGCACAGACGTGCGTTGTAGTAGTTTAGGTATCGATCCACAGGGAAAGAGAGCTGTTCTGCGAGACCTTAGACAGAGAATAGCAAGGAAGTCTAAGACGAGAATAAGTTTTTATAAGGGTTTTTGTCACGAAAATGTAAAGAACGTAAAAACGGAAAATTGCTTGTAAAATAAACTAAGAAAATCGATGGCATAAACTAAGGGAAAAACAGTTTGTAAACAATAATAAAACGGTGTTGGGTCGACATGAATATCTAGGGGTATGCTCGCTTCAATCACGGTCCCTAAGCTCTTAGTAACTGTTTCTAGATTGTAACTCCACGAACTGAACAGAATAAGCGGCGTAGCCTACTTTGTACATCCTACGCACCAACAATCTATACACTCGACCAATAGCTTTCGTCTCTGGCCGCGCGGAAAATCGTGCTGTTCGCGCTGGTTCTTCAAAGCTGATTCTAGACTGATCACCTAGAACTTAGATCTTGGGATAATTGGTTAGGCACGAGAGTGTGATTAATTACCTGACAGAACCTAGAGTGAGCAAAATAACTATTCGCAAAGAGACTTGGTTTAGTTATTTTGTGAACAAATCAAACTTGAACTAAAAGCTGGTTTAGACTTTAGGATTCGCAAAGAGATTTGGAATTCTAGGATTTAGACTTAGATAGTTTTCGCAACGAGAGTTGGTTAAATGTCCAGATTCCGATTCATCCAGATGATTATGGCACATTCGCATACATGAGAATGTCATTTGGATTATGTAATGCTCCACCTACTTTTCAGAGATGCATGATGTCTATCTTCACAGACATGATTGAGTATTTTATGGAGGTGTTCATTGATGATTTTTCAGTATATGGATCATCTTTCAAAGACTGTTTGGCTAACTTGTGCAAGGTGCTACAGAGGTGTGAGGAGAAACACTTGGTCCTTAATTGGGAAAAGTGTCACTTTATGGTTCAAGATGGCATCGTTCTTGGGCACAGAGTTTCTGAAGCTGGGATCGAGGTTGATAAGGCTAAGATTCAGGTTATGACAGGTCTGCCACCACCGACTTCTGTGAAAGATATAAGGAGTTTTCTGGGCCACACTGGGTTTTACAGGAGATTTATTAAGGATTTCTCCAAGATAACCCGCCCACTCACCGCCCTGTTATGCAAGGAGACACGATTTGATTTCATACCAGAGTGTCTTGCGGCCTTTGAAGAGATTAAGAAGGCATTAGTGAGTGTTCCTATTGTGCAACCTCCAGATTGGACATTGCCTTTCGAGATAATGTGCGACGCCAGCGATTTTGCTGTGGGTTCTGTTCTGGGTCAGAGAAAGGATAAGAAGCTGCACGTCATCCATTACGCCAGCAAAACCTTGGACGATGCTCAGAGGAACTACAGCACAACAGAGAAGGAATTACTTGCGGTGGTTTTCTCTTTCGATAAATTTCGCCCTTATTTGATTGGGAGCAAAGTGATAGTTCACACAGATCATGATGCTCTCAAGTATTTGATGCAAAACAAGGATCTCAAACCTCGTCTTTGTCGTTGGGTTCTTTTGCTCCGAGGGTTTGATATTGAGATAAAGGACAAGAGAAGAGTAGAGAATGGGGTTGCTGATCACCTTTCGAGGTTGAATTTCGATAGATGTTCCGATTGATGATCACTTACCTGAGGAGTCCATTTACTACGTGGAAACTGGTTTCCAGAGTGGCTTCACCGAAAATCAGCAATTCCCACGAATTGCATGTTTCGGTATCGATCGACACTCTCCTGGTGTCGGTCGATACCTAACGGCTTCTGAACCTGTTTTCAATGTGGAACACCTTTGTGGTTATGAGGACTATCTCGTTGCTGCAGCTGACTCCGATCTACCATGGTATGCTCATATTGCCAACTTCCTCGCTACCAATGCAGAGCCAACGCACCTAAAGAAATATGCCAAGAAGAAATTTCTGCGCGACATGAGGCGCTACTTTTGGGATGAGCCTTACCTATATAAGCATTGTTCTGATGGTCTCTATAGGAGATGTATTGCTGAATCGGAGGTACCCAACGTTTTGTTTCATTGTCATGGTTCTGAGTATGCTGGCCACTTTGCTACTTTCAAGACGGTGTCCAAAGTTCTTCAAGCAGGCTTCTGGTGGCCTACTATGTTTAAAGATGCTCATACATTTATCTCACAGTGTGATGTGTGTCAGAGGAGAGGGAAGATCAGTAAGAGACACGAGATGCCACATAATTTCATCCTTGAGGTTGAGATTTTTGATTGCTGGGGTATCGATTTTATGGGACCTTTTCCTTCGTCATACAAGAACCAGTACATCCTAATTTCAGTGGATTATGTCTCTAAGTGGGTGGAGGCAATTGCTAGTCCAACCAACGACTCTTCGGTGGTTCTAAAGCTGTTTAAGACCATCATCTTTCCACGATTTGGCGTGCCTCGTATTGTTATAAGTGATGGTGGCAGTCATTTCATCAACAGGGTTTTTGAGAAGTTACTAAGAAAGCATGGAGTGAATCATCGAGTGGCTACTCCTTATCACCCCCAGACCAGTGGGCAAGTCGAGGTTTCCAACTGGCAAATCAAGGAGATTCTGGAGAAGATAGTGGGAACCTCTCGGAAGGATTGGTCTGCGAAGTTAGACGATGCGCTGTGGGCTTACAGGACTGCTTATAAGACACCGTTGGGTACTACACCTTTTCATTTTCTGTACGGGAAAGCATGTCACCTTCCTGTGGAGATCGAGCATAAAGCAGATGGGCTACTAAGTTGCTGAATTTTGACATCAAGCCTGCTGCTGAGAAGAGATTGATCCAGCTGAACGAGCTGGATGAGATTAGGCATCATGCCTATGAGAACTCGAAGCTGTACAAGGAGAGGACTAAGGCGTACCACGACAGGAAAATCATCGACCGAATTTTCAAACCCAATGATCATGTACTTCTGTACAACTCTCGTTTGCATTTGTTTCCTAGTAAATTGCGTTTTCGTTGGTCAAGTCCTTTCACTGTCACGGAGGTTAGACCACATGGTGCACTTGTCCTGCGTAATCCCTCTGGCGAGGAGTTCACTGTCAATGGAAAGAGGGTGAAACACTACATAGGGAGAACTGAGATCCCAGACGGACACATAATGCCTCTGGATGATGCACCCGCTGCCTGAATGGTAGTACAGTCAAGCTAATGACGTTAAAGAAGCGCTTGGTGGGAGGCAACCCACTGGTGAGTCTGTACATATCTTTTCTTTTTCCTTTCCTTTTATTTTTAGTTTTGTGTTTCGTTGTGTCACATGAAACAGATTCGGACGAGCAGTATCGATCGACACCTCCCAGTGTCGATCGACACCCTCCATAAGCCAGAGAAGCGCCAACTTGCTACGAGTATCGATCGACACTATCTAGTATCGGTCGATACCCGCCGCCCAGGTAAGTTTCCTTATAAACCCTACGGTTTTTCTCTTATGCCTCACAACTCCCATCGACCGATACAAACTCCTTTTCACCAAAAATCACCAAATCTTCGTTTCTCCACCCTTTTGCGTGATTTCTGTGCCTATTCCGTGCGGTTTTTCGTGCTCAATATCTTTCTCTCATTCATTCAAACGATCTACTAGCTGTTCGATAGTGACATCCCGCGAGCTTATGGACCTAGCGCACCTGGAGCACCTGCGCTGGCTGAAGCCGGATAGGCGTTGGGTTTTCAGCACTTCTACTGGGGACTATCTGGTTCAGCTTCCCAACACAGATCTGACAGACATTGGCAGTGATCCTGCTTAGCTACTCTTTGCGCCTGCCACAGCTGACATGGAGCCTGCACCGATCACTCGACGTCGAGGCTCCGCTACTCGCGTCTGTCCGCCTGCTTCTGGCCCTGCTGGGGGTCGATCACGCGCACGCCACGCACCTGCTCCTACACCTACTTTTCCTACGCCACCTGTGATGGAGATGGACCCGTTCCAGCGCTACGTTGTCGAGAGTCTTCAGACCATTTGGAGTGCTATGTCTCGATGCAGCTGCATGGCGTCTTAGCGCCCCGTTTCACCACGATCAACACATCAGGCTGGACCATCTGGCACCGCTGGCGATGACTCTGACGCCACTGAGGAGGATTAGTCCTCTGTTTATTTGGTTTCACTTTTGTTTTTCTTTTCCCTTTTCTGTTTCTTTTCGTTCGAACTTTTGTTATTTTGGGTCTTATGTTAGCATTGTTATCATTTTGTACTTTGTGGAACTTATGCTTCTATGATTTTTGTTGCTTTTGACTTGTGTTTGAGTGATCTAACAGTGCTAACCATAACACATTTGGATCGTTTGACATAATTTTCGGGCACCATTATCGCTGTCAAGAGGAATTCTGCCGACCACGTGCTGGTATCGATCGATACCAGTTCAGTGTCGGTCGACACTCATTACCATCTCGGGTAACCTCTTCGATTTTCACATTCCACTAGGTTCATTTGATTTCTTTCACCAAACTCAGGCTTGATAACACTAGGGATAATGTTGTTTAAGTCTGGGGGAGGTAGTCGCTGACATTGTGTTTGTTCTTCTTAGAGTCAATCGTTTTTTTTTTGTAAAATTTGTTTTATTGAGTCAAAATTTTGTTGGAGATTATGATCGTGTTCTTGAAACTGCTGTTTTGATTTTGCTTCTGAGTGTCCACTGTTACAGAATCAGCTACAGATCGACTAATGAAAAATCCAAAGGCTGACCAGTTAACTAGAAGACACACATGTTTCCAGCAGAGTTCTTTTAAAGCCTGAGCCAAATTTTTGCACTTCATCGATGTGGTTAGTATTCATAGAGCTTGATTCCTCATTCATATCTGACAAAGGAACCCATATGTTTAAAAGTAATAGTATCTCTCTCCCCTTCTGTTAATTAATAAATAAAAGCATAAAAGATGAAATGATTTTCTTCTGAGTAGAGGGCTAGGAAAATTTCCAGCGATCCCATTATTCTACTTGGAGAGGGATGATCACACATAGGATTGAAAGCGAGGCTAGGATTTTCCTATGATGCCATTATTCGCCTACATCCTTTGATACATTGAGAGGGAAGAACCGGGGATTCGGTGGCAAACACCATCAATACTCGCGTCTCATACCTTGATGTGTATATGCGAATCTAAAAAGAAAAAAGAAAAAAAAAGAAGAAAATATGATAAGAAATAAGTCTGGGGGAGAGAAAGTGATACAAAAAGTATGAAATTGGGTGGTTCCTTGTTATGATATTGTATGGGAAAGAATCTATAAAGTTCTTGGTATTAATCACAGCGATGAAACTGACGATGAGGGGTTTAAATGAATGATGCTGCGAAATAATGTGTGTAGTCTGGGGAAGCTGCGAATGTCTACGGAGAAGTACATGGTGGTTAGATTTGGATCTGGTTATGTGACATTTGGGTGCTTGGGAAAAGGGTCATTGCAACGTTCCAAGAACAGGTGAGTCTCCGTGTTTTCAAACTTCTTTCTCTGGTTTAGTCTTCTATTTGCTTGAGGGTAAGCAAAGGCTAAGTCTGGGGGCGTGATATATCATGGTTTTTACCCCTTTTAGGCCATGATATAAGTCCATTTTATAGTGTCTTTCTACTATTTTGTAGTGTTTTAGAGTCTTTTACAGGTTTTAGCACGTTTGGAGCATAATTGGAGATATTGGAGCTTTTTGGAGTATTTTGGAGCAAAACAGAAGTTCGTGTAGCTGAGTAGCCGATTTAAGGCCTCAGTATCGATCGACACTACCTTAGTATCAGTCGATACTCACTGAAGCACAAGTGAAGATTTGAAGAACTTTCCACCGATGGATTGAGCTCAAATTTGGACACAAAACAGATCAATTGATTAGCTTTCATTTGGAAGTGGTTTGAGGCCATTCCAACGGTGCGATCAAAGGTTATGCCAGTTTTCGTGAAGACAGTCCAGTCTGGCGAGCAGTGACTAGTGTCGGTCGATACTACCTTACTGTCGGTCGATACGTGTCAGTCGATACTACCTTAGTGTCGGTCGATACTCACTGCATGAAAACAGGAAACGCGAGTTTTTACAAGTCTTGAGAGTTTGCACTTTGGTCCAGAAGTCTTTAATAATTACAAGAAGCCCCAAAACGTGTTTTAGCATTATAATTAGGTTTTTCAGCCACTTTTGTTGGCTAAGCTTTATTTTACTTTTGTTCTGATTGAGAGAGATTGTTTTAGGGATTTTGGGGAGACAACTCTGAACCCCTTTGTTTCTGATTGATTTCTTTTATGCAATTCTATTCAATCATGATTTTTGTTCCATTGATCATGTCTGAGTAGTTCTCTTGTTAGGTTCAGGGTTCTCATAAGGGTTTTCTCGTGTGAATTCTGGAGTTCTTGTGTTCGACCCCTAACTATACTACGACAACTGCTTTAGTACTTTTAGGGTATTAATGGGAGATCGACCTGTAGACAATAATACAGTCGTGATGCAGATGTTGCAAGCCATTCAACA